>JANBXA010000367.1:12085000-12350000 GCA_030556225.1 Cricetiscus sungorus | reverse complement strand
ATCCCACAGGGGTTAGAGGGAAAGTCAGGCAACTGGCGAGTATTGATTAGCCAGACTCTCTTGATACTCACTGAAGGCAGCCACTGCCAGGGCCAGGGTGACAATAATGGAGAACCAGGATACCCACAATGCCTTCTTCCTGTAGTTCTGGGCTTCATGAGGTTTCAGCCGGGTGCTGCTTTCTAGTAACCCTGATAGAAACAGGGAGGAAAGGGAGTAAGGCGCTTTCATACACCAGAACACACAGCCAGAGCTGTAGCATCCCATTCCAAAGACTGCAAACCCACAGCCTGTGAGCCAAGATGTGTTTTTGTCGGGCCCACACTTCCTGTCTACAAGTAGGAGATCACACATTAAAAACAAAACGAAACAAATGTATCAAGTGTTCTGGCATCCCACAGGCCCCAGGCAGTATCATATCGGGCAACAGAAGTTCTGTAAGTTACAAGAGCTCCACACACCTCACCACCTCCTGAGGTCACCCCAGGCCATTCTTCATCCTCTGCACTAAGTCACTTGGCTCAGTAGAAATTTCTCATCCCAAGAAAGCCCTTCCATTAGGAAAGAACTGTGGTGACTAATTAGGTGTTTGGGCTCCTCGGATGTGAGCGTTGATCCACTAGTACAGTCCCAATAGCAGTGTCGGATTTATACAAACCTAGGAACCACAGACTGTACAAATGCCCTCCATGGACCGACCCCTAGGCAACCAGATTATTCGGAATGTTTTCTCCTTCCTTTGTACTCAAGCACACATTAAGCAAATAACTGACTCACTAATCAACCAATTAAAAATGTTAAAACTCTCTCGGGCATCTAGGAGACAGTTCATTCAATGAATTGTCTGCCATACAAACACGAGGTCCTGAGTTTGTTTCCGAGGTATTCCTGTGAAGTAGATGACATAGTAACACATGCTTGCAATCCCAGAACTTCAGAAACCGGGACTCGAGGATCACTAGTTGGTGAATTCCAGGCCAATGGGAGACTCTGTCTCATGGTGCATAGCATTCCCGGGGCAAGGCTTCTGAGATTAAACTACGCCCACATATGTATGCACACCCATACCCAAATTATCAGAATATGAAGGGACAGTGAAACTGTGAAAGCCAGAGCTAGCTTCCTAGGAAGGGTTCAAGTACAACACCCACATCAGGCAGCTCCCACCTGCCCATAACTCCAGCTCCAGGGGGTCTGATGTCCTTCTGTCCTCTTCATATGCAGGCATATGTGCATACCATAAATAAATAGCAATAATTACAGTATTTTTAAAAAGGATACAGTTATAACTAGGCAGTGATGACACATGTCTTTAATCTCAGCATTTGGGAGGCAGATCCCTGAGTTCATGGAGGCCAGCCTGATCACAGAGAGAGTTCCAGGACAGCCAAGGCTACACAGAGAAACACTGTCTCAGATAAACTAAAAGGAGGAGGAAGAGGAAGGAGAAGAAAAGAATATGATGGTGATTGTATGTGCTCCTTTTAGTTACACGAGAGCCAAAATATCAGCCTTGTATCTTATACAAATAAAAGCCAATGCTGCCAGCTCTGGCTTCATAGTGTATCTTTCTGAGATTTGGCAGCCTCACTCATCACACTGGCTACAATGATGACTAGGGAGGTAACGCTTAGGCACCATTTGTAAAATGTCACATGAGCACCATCCATTTATCTGATTGACCTCCACTATAGGAGCAGAAAGGACCGGAGACTACTCTTCCTCTATAATTAGGGTCATGACTGATACACCTACAAGTCAGGTTAACATGAGGAAAAAACGTAAAAATTCATAACAGATATATTAAAACAAAGGTGTATGTAACGAGTTAGAGGTGCAGCTCAGTCAGTAGAGTACTTGCCTACCATGTTTGCAGCCCTGGATTCCATTCATAACACTGTATAGCTAGTGATGAATGACTGAATTCCCAGACTTGGATGGGAGTCATCTTCAGATACATACAGAGTTCGAAGACAGCCTGAGATACATGAGACTCTGTCTCAAAAATTAGTAAGGTGAGCAATTAGTAAGGGAGGTAAGGGTAGAAGAAGAGGTAAGAGGAAAGGAGGGGAAGAGGAAAGAGAAGGGAGAAGGAAGGAGGAGGAAGGGGGAGAGAGAGGAGGGACAGAGGGGTAGAGAGAGAGAGATCAATCCTATATGACATGGAAGGTTCAGAAATCAGAAATAAAGACCCCGAAGCCAACCATTTTGAGGCTCAGATTCGATGAAAAGTGCATATCCCTGAGGAGATGGGATTAGATACGAGATGGGTGAAGGAGAGAAACTCAACAAGACGTGTCTGTTCCAAGTCTTGGTGCTGCCTCTAAGACACCAACGCGGTGGTGAGTGTGGCCCAGGGCCCCTTCCAGAATGAGGTCTTTTGATTGAGTCAATGTTAGACAAGGACAGTCAGAGAGTTTCCCTGTGTCCAGCTCTTACACTGGGGGGGGGAACAATACAAAACAATAATTCTTGGGTTAATGGTTATCTGTGAGTGAAGAGGGTTGGAGTTTCCTATTTTTTTTTTTTTTTTTTTTTACATTTAGGTTTGTGTGTATTTATATTCAAGTGTGTGTACATGTATTTGGAGGTCAGAGATTAACCTCAGGTGTTGTTCCTCAGATAACATCTGCCACATATTTTGTGACAGCATTCTCTCGCTCAGCTTGGAGCTCACCTACTAGGCTGGCTGACTGGTGGGCCCCAGGGATGTTCCCATCTCCACCTCTTCAGTGCTGGGGTTGCAAGCATATGCCACCACACACAGCATTTTTTCACACGAGTTCTGGGGTTGCAACTTAGGTCCTCATATGCTTGCAAGGCAAGCACCTTGACAACACAATCTGGAATTCTAGTTCCTGTGGCCAGCCATGGGGTGCAAAGAGGACAGGAAGTAAAAGGGTGAGAGTAGGCTTCTAAGGCCTTCTAGAAACCTTCAGATCAGGCAAAAGTAGCATGCTTTGGGGGGTCATTTTCTGAGCCCCACCACTGCCCAAAATTGTATACTATTAGTTCCAGAACTAAGGAGGCAGAGGCAAGCCAGTCTTTGTGAGTTCAAGGCCAGCCTGGTCTACATAGTATGTTCCAAGACAACCAGAGCTACATAATAGAGAGACCCTGTCTCAACACACACACACACACACACACACACACACACACACACAGAATTACAACAAAGGCCTGGTTGAACTACCTCAGTCCAGTCATCCTGAACAGGCCTCAAAGCGAGCAGGACCTTAGAGATAGGTGTTTTATGAGGCAGGCAGCTCAGTAGACACCAGAGTAAGTAAAACCAGGAGGGAAAGGCGCTAGTGCAGGACCAGAGGGTAAATGAGAAAGCAAGCAGGAACTACGGGCCCCATCTTCACCATTGCACTGAGAAACTATCCCCAAATGTCCTTTGTTAGTTCAGAAACATGGCTGCAGTTGCATTTCAGTTGGTTCAGTGTCTGTCTGTCTACCACGTACAAAGCCAGCTTCTAAGCCGGCACCAAATAAGGCGGGCATGGTGTTGGACAGCTGAGATCCCGGCCCTCTGGCAATGGAGGCAGAAGATTGGGAGTTCAAGTTCATCCTCAGCTGTACAGTGAGATAGAGGACAGCCTAGACTACACGAGACTCTATCTCCAAATAGTAAATAAATAAGTGCACTTGGGTGGGACGAAGAGAGGTCTCTTGTCTTGAGGGATTCTGCTGTAGGCCATGGTGCCTTCGAATGATAACTTGACATCTCAGATCTCTGCTTCTTCCTGGGCTCTGGGGGGAGGGGGCATCTTATTTCACCACTGACTGAAATCACTCTTGAATTTTACCACTGACTGAAAGCTATAACCTAGAATACACAGATCCCTTACACCTCTAAAAACTCCCTTCCCTTTTCCCAAATGAGTTTCAAATTAAATAAATAAACAAACAAACAAACAAATGTATCTAGTCGGATGGCTCAGTGGGTAGGGTGCAAGCCTGAGGACCTGGGTGCAGATCCCAGGAGCCCACATAAAAGACAGACATGGATGCATACCTGTAACCACAACACTGAGGAGGTGGTAGCAGAAGGATCATGGGACTTGTTGGCTACTCAGTCTAGCCGAAAAGGCAACTCCAAGTTCAGTGAGAGACCCTGTCTTGAAAAACCAAGGTGGACTCAGATTCCATCCCCTAGACACGTCAGAGAAGCTGCACCCATGAAGTCTCATCAACATGGCTGCCTAAACCAGATCTCAACAAGGATAACAAGAACAGGCACGCTAGCATGGGAAGAGGAAATCATCTAGGATCTTGGCCCCAGACAAAGCAGCTCAGGGAACTAAGGAACACTGAGAGCAGGAGGGACAAGTCCAGAAACTGCTTACCAGTTGATCAGCCCTGAACTCATATGTAAAAGCAACACTATACACACTGGGTGGCTGTGCTTATACATAAGAACCAGTAAGGAAACAGAGAGTGAAGGTAAGACAGAGCAAGGAGGGATGTTCATGGGAAGGCTTGGGGGTCAGGGGAGGGACAGCTCTGGTGTCCTGGAACTCACTCTGTAGACCACGCTGGCCGCAAACTCACAGAGATACCCTTGATTATGCCTTTTGAGTGCTGTGATTAAAGGCATGTGCCACTGCCACCACCACCCCTGAGTTTAAAAAGAAATTTTAAGCCTACATACTTTACAGAAAAACAAGTATGGTGGAGAGCAATCAAGAAAGACACTGGACATGACCTCTGACCTCCACTTGTGCATGCATACACAGGCACACACACACACACACACACACACACACAAAACACACCAATGCTTTCTTGCTTTCTTCCTGGTCCATTGCTTTCAGGAGAAGTGAAACTACACCACTTAAACGGCCGCTTAAATGAATGGTTCATTTGCCGGGCGTTCTGACAGCACCCATTTCAAGTGGTTCGTCCAGCGGGGACAAAAACATGCTCCCTTTAAGAAGCTGGTTTACTTTTCCACAGAGAACAGCCATTACTGGGTAGGCCCCCTGCCCATTCTGCTGTGCAGCAGTTTTTTTTCTTCCAGAGCTGGCTGCTTTCACCAGCACACCTGGCCCTGACCACGCCTGTGCGGGCTTCCTGTGAACCAGCATTCCCTGTGAGAGGGTAGAGTGGACCTCATGGGGGGCTGGGCCACCTGCTACCCCGGCTTCTGGGTTTTCAGAGCCAGGACTGGAGGTCCTTCCCCAGGTCTGACCTTCCTTGTGGCTCCCCTGGGAGACTGCAGCGTTGAGGAGGGGGAAATGTATACAGTCATTATAATGAAAACACTTCAAAAGAGGAAGGAATTTTCTCTTTCCACTCTGACTGGGCTTATCTCCTCATTTCCTTTCTAAAAGTGCAGCTGGGGGTGCTCAGGAGTGGCTTAGCGGTAAAGTAGTTGCCGAACAAACATGAGGACTTCAGTTCGGGCCCCAGAAACTTTATAAAAATCCAGGGATGTCGGTGCATGCCGGGGTCCCTGGAAATTCGCGGGCCAAATAGTGGAATGAACCAGTTCCGGATCAGTGAGAGAATCTGGTTCTCAAAATAAGCTGACAGCATTTGAGGAATGGCATTTGAAGTTATCTGTGCCCTCTACACATGTGCACCCACACACCAATAACATATACACGCATAGATGCCTGCATGGCTGATGCCAGGAATAGGCATTTCTTATGTCCCCGAAGGAACGTGATGCGGAGGCAAATATATGTGAAGACGCTATTTCCTTAGTGGTCTCAAGGACCAGTCGTTGATTTCTTCTATGTTTTTCCACTTTCGTTGTCATTGTGTCTCACTCTGCACTTAAGACTGGCCCAGAATTCCGTACAAGCTCAGGCTGGCCGTGAGCTCACAGTGAACCTTGTTCTCCTATTCCCCAAGTGCTGGGTTCTAGGCCTGAGTCACCACACCAGGCCACTGAGTTTTTTTTTTTTTAATTGTTTGCTTGTTTTAATGAGAAGGGCAGCTATGCTAAATAAAGTCTATAACTCTGTAAGGTGAGGCCATATCCTAAGGTTTGGAACAAAACGACAGAAAAATGGATATTAAAGAAGGAGAGAGGGAACCACTAAGATCATTTGGGCCTGTGTGTGTGTGTGTGTGTGTGTGTGTGTGTGTGTGTGTGTGTGTGTGTTCCTGAAGTTCCACATAGTGCTTGCTTGCTTGCTTCCTGAACCACAGGCTCAACCAGCTGTCACAGTAGTGTTGGGACGTTTTGAGCTCCCTGGGATTCTGAGAAATAGCCCATATTGCTTCTAAGAAAAAAATATCTCTGAAAATCCCAAAACAGTAATTATTTAAAAAAAAAAAAACTCTCCAATAGGGATAAGAAGTGGTCTGCTGTAGGGTTCTACTGCTCAGAAGGAAGTTGGAAGTCGACACAAAAATATAGTATGGAAGGCACAGCAGAAGCGCCCATCCCCCACACTCTGCAGGGGACAGGGCCTAGCAAAAAGCCACTGCATTGAGGGAGAGCTGGACACCAGGGAGTTTTCCTCTTCCCAGGTTCCTGTCGCTGGAAGAGGGTCACAAGTCATGAACCATTCCCAAGAGATACAAAAAAAAAAAAAAAAAAAGACAACACAAACATAAAAATATCACAACCATTCTGTTTAACTGGAGTCTTCATTTATCATTAACTCTTTGCAGCCAGGAATGGGTGAAACAAAAGAATTGTCACAGCTCAGAAACGGCATAGAACCCTGGGTTCTGTGGGACACACAATTCATCCTAACAGAGAGATTGTGTGTGATATGCAAGCGTCCACACAGCAGTGGTTTATTAACAGCAAACGCTTTCAGGAGACACTACAATAGAAAATGAAGTTCATTTGACCACTGACAGAAAACCCTAAAGAACGTACTCAGAGGAGGTTTTTGTTTTTGTGTGTAATTTAACGCTGGAGCGTGGGCTCTGGATAATGATAAATATCAATTCATCCTAGAATGGCTTCTCATCTGTCCTTGTGCAGGGGCTGGGAGAGACTGGCGGGCTCTGACAGATTACCCGCAATGCTACAGAATTAAGCCCAACCCCGGGCATCAGATTTTCTTCAATGCAAAATGTTTAAATCTTGCAATAGGAGTTACCACGGGGTAAAAGTAATTCTCACACCCTAGAATTGCTAAGAGGTTCTTCTGATGATGCCACCCAACCTCCTGTCTCCAAGGCTATCCCGTTCTGTGGGAACCGGGGAATGAACCTGCAACACGGATGCAGAACTCGTTCCAATCTGGAGCGGCTCCAGGTTCCCGGCACAGCATCTCCGCCGCTTCTCTGGGAAATCTGTTTCCATGTCATCCTGCTTCACACGCTACAATTCGGAATCTCTAAGGAAGAGATCCTACAGCCCAACACGAAACCGGAATGTAAAGATGCACAAGGTACTAAGAATAGGACAGAAAACCTGCTGGAACTAAAATAATATAAGCACTCTACAGTCGACAGATGAAAGCTTCCAAGAAAAAAAAATAAATAAATAAAAAATGAGTAGAGGTGTGCAGAGCCTGCCTGGGAAGGGCCTGGGTGCAGAGACACCAAATCCGCCACCAACGGTTCTAGCAGAACCGTTGATAATTTCCGAGGGGTCCAATTCGGAAGCAGCAAGAAAGGGGAAAGGTGTAGTAGATGCAAAGAATCCAAACCGAGGGCCACAGGGCAGGGCGAGGAAAGGGAGCCAGGCGGGATGAATGGGGGAGCCCTGGCGTTCCATGTAGGCCCCCTAAGGAGACGGTGGCTGTGGGCGGGAGATGGGGATGCCTTAGCGGAGATACATCTCAGGCCAGTGCCCGGGGAAGGACTCGGAGAGACACGTTCTCCAGGAAGTATCAGCTTTGGGGGTAGCATCTATGCTGACCAGGTTGGTGGCCAGAGCCCCCAAACCCCAACCGCTATGCCAGCACACTGACACTGTAGGGCAGTGCCGCTGTGACCCAGGACCTCGGGGAGTGTTGGGCCCAGGTGAGTGCAGAGGCTAAGGAGACCCTGGCCGCCACCCTATGGGGCACCCCTCCACTAATCAACCAAAAAGAAGTTTCCCTGGGTGACTGGCAGGGCTGGCGCGGCGGGATGCATTAGAACCCACGTCTCCCAGCACAGAGAGGAACCCTAGGTCCCCTATAAGCGACCGAGAACCTTGTCTGCAAACTTTTCCCGCGGACACGGGACAAGGCACCCGCCGGGATCTGGAACCTGAATGGGGGGGATCCCAGGAGGCGTAGCTGCCAGGCTCGCACGGATCCCGAGAGCTGGGACTGTCATCTCTGCTCTCCTCGCTGAGCCCGGCGTACAGGGGACAGGTGGCTTCCGAGAGGTGGCGGGGAAGGGACCGGGGCGGTGGCAGCTCACCTCGATCCTCCAGCCCGTCGCTGAACTGGCCGCTCTCACTGATCCGAGGCTGCCGCTCCTCGTCCGACTGCACTGACGAGCTCACCGGGGCCGGGCTGGGGGCGGCGGCCGAGGGCGCGTGGCCCCGCGGTGGTGGCCGCGGGACCCCGGGGCCAGGGGGACTACGGCGCTCGCTGCCCGGAGCTGGCTCCATGGCGCCGGGGCTGCAGATCCTCGCGATGGGGGACACGAGTCCTAAGCGGCAAGGGACCGAGGGCGCGGAGAGAGAGCTTCACGCCGACCGCGTGAGCGGCAGGTCCGCCGCTAGCTCGGCGAGTGGCGGAGGCTGGAGCCGCGCTGTCGCCGCTGCGCTCCGCCCCCGGGGGCAGGTGCGGGCGGCAGGGACCCGCCCCGAGGCGCTGAGCCCGGGCACCGGGATCGATGCTCCGAGGCTGGTGGAGAGAGAGGGCCCCAGACGGGCCAAGCGCGCGGAAGGACTGTTAGGGGGCGTGGGGGCAGCCTGAAGCTGGCGCAGGGCAGGGCAGGGCGAGGGCGTGACGGAGGACGCGCCCCCAAGTCGCGTAGCGGATTGGTGCCCAGGACGAACCCTTCCACCCTAATTGCTCTGCAGTCGTCCGAGCCCGTGGCCGCGCGTGGGCAGGAGAGGGAGCGTCGCGGCTCGTCCCTCTTTCTCCCCCGAATCCACGCAGGCTCCAGGGGCTGCGCTGGTCCCCGCCTGCCCAGGCCGGTATCGGAATTCACCTGTCCCCAAGCCCACGGATCCCCTGCCTTTAAAGGGCTTTCTCTCTCGTCCCCATTTCCCTCCACCCATAGAGACGGAGGTGTTGCTGGAACAGTGGCTTCCCCCCATTGCGACCTTTTCCATCCATCTGTCTGTCACCAGCTCATTTCCGTCTCTGAGCATCCAAGATCGGTCCCCCTTGAAGACTCCTCTGTCTGCCCGTGCATCATCTGCGTTCTCCACCTCTGACCCTGGCGCGGTGGGGCTGGTCTCCCCCGACGAAGCTGCAACCTGGTCCACAGGGCCGGCCCGGGGAAGACCCGCAGGCGAACCTGCGGCCTAACGGATTGGGCAGGCTTTTGATGGCATTCACATGCGAGCTCTCCAGGGTTTAGATTTTATCAATCGGGTGATACCAGTCTCTAAATTTAATCTGAGCGCTCTAACGTGCCAATTCCTTCATTTAAAGGAATCCACCTTGTTTTCTTTCCCAAGTAACCGGATTCCTTTTTGGCTTCCGCTCTGCCGGTGACACGGAAGTCTGGATAGGATTTAAATGTCTCTGCGGGGTTTCGGAGATGAAAAGCGGGGAGGTCATGTTTTGTTGGGATTAGATCTGAGTGATCGCAGCTCCCTTTTTATTTATAAAAAGCAATGATTTCAACTATACACTGAAATCTTCGAACTAGGTCATTTCACCAGCCCCTTTTCCCAAAGGAAAAAGACTCACGCCATGCTTGCTGAGCTTTAAGGCACGCGCGCGCGCACGCACACACACACACACACACACACACACACACACACACACACAAACAGTTTGTACCCTCTGGTTCTGATGCTGCCCTCGATAACAAAGCTTTAAATGGCGAGTCCCCCCTGTCCTCTCACATCTTGCATGGTGGGGCGGGCTCGTTCCAGATTATTCCATTGGATGTCCTGTCGGTGGCTCTCAAAGAATCACCTGGCTACCAAGAGCAAAAATACGCAGGCCTTGCGCACTGCTGGAGGTCGATGGCACAGACTGCGGCAGGGCAGACTTGGCCAAAACCTTAGCGCGAGTGATCTTTTAGACTCCATTCCCTCCTTGTTCTGCTTTTTGAAAATCCTATTTTCTTTTTCACCGTGTTGCTGGGGACAGGAGGCCGGTAGTTAGCACTGGGTTTAGCAGGGAGCTTCATCCATACCTCTAATCTGTTTTATGTGTGTGTTTATGTGTTTGGTATTTTAACAAGCATTTCTCCGTTGCTCTCTGATTCAATTGATCTTGAGAACTGGTCAAGTCTTAGAACGAGGGTCCCTCCCTCCCGGAACACCGCAGCCCCGCCCCCGCCCCCGCCGCTGCACCTCCAAACACACACGCTGCACAGCAGGCTGTCTAAAAGAATCATTGCTCTGGTCCCTCACTTGGTTTTGTTTCCAGAGCATCACGCATACAAAGGTGAAGGTGAGCAAACTAGGGCTCGTCGTGCTTCCTCGTGTTCGGTTCCAGAGCAGTCAGTGTTTTGAAGGGGAGGAAGAGGGTTTCAGAAGCAAGAGCTGTTGTAAGCTTCTCCTACCTTTTATACTCCAGTCCCCCCGCTCCCAAGGGGGGAAAAAGAGCCCCTGCTGATTCACTGGGAGATTATATTAGTTGTATTCTTGGAGGGCGACGATGTGCCCGCACCTTAATGTTTCAGAAGCATTCCCTCCCAGTTCAGAAAAACACACAATTCGCAGCAGCTCCGCCCCCTAGGGGACACTCTGGGAAAGTGCAGGTGCTTTCCTTGAGGCCACGCGAGACCAGTGTAAGCCAGCCTGGATCTTTGATTCTGTGAAAACGTGGAACACGTGCTTCCAATCACATTAGAACTTCAACTGTGTTTTATATGTGAACGTGAACTATGTTGCCGTCTTTTGAATGTACACAGAATTTTCTAGAAATAAAACTAATATGTAAGACTAGGAAGATGGATGGAACTTGTGCTGGCTACTCTTGTGTCAACAAAACTAGAGTTATCTGAATGGAGGGAACCTCAATTGGGGAAATGCCTCCATGAGATCCAGCCACAGGCATTTTCTCTATTAGTAATCACTGGTAGAAAGGCCCGGACTGTTGTGGGTGGGGCCATCCCTGGGCAGGTTGTCCTGTGCTCTATGAGAAAGCCAGGTTGAGCAAACCATGGGAAGCCAGTAACCAGCACCCCTCCACAGACTCTGCATCAGCTCCTGCCTCCAGGTTCCTGCCCTGCTTGAGTTCCTGTCCTGACTTCCTTTGGTGGTGAACAGCAGTGTGGAAATGTAAGCCAAAATTAACCCTTCCCTCCCCGATTTGCTTTGTGGTCAGGGTGTTTCATGGCAGCAATAGAACCCCTAACTTAGGCAGAACTCTTCTAATCTTGGGAAATCAAGACATGGATGGCAGTGCCATTCACCGCATCTGAGTTAGCACTCAGCATATCTATGTTCGTCATATGCACAGCTGCCACAGGCCGAGAGTCCACGTGTGCTTATGAATATATTTATTGAGACTTTACTTCAATACCCTAAACATGGAGGGAAAAAACAGTGCCAATAATATCCTAGAGTCTTGTCATCCTCCTGCTCCTAAATCACGCGTAGATAACAGACACGTGAGTACTGCTGGCTTCCAGAACAGTCCTGAGTGGTCATTTATCATGGCAAATGCACGTTAATTATGTACGGTGCTGCTTCTGTTCCTCTGCTATCAGAGAGATCATTATATTGATTTTTAAATTAGATATGTAGTGCCCATAGACTCATTTCACAGTCCCAACAGTGAGTGGTCCCAAAGAACTGTAGAGAGTGGAGGAAAGAGAGAGAGAGACCAGAGGCATGCAAAGACCAGAGTTCAGTTCTTAACACCCACGTTGAACAACCCACAACCGTCTGCAACCCCAGCTCCAGGGAATCTGATGCCCTCTTCTGACCGCCGAGGACACTTGCACTTGTACACAAATCCACACACAAACACACACAGATACACAAAATTAAAAAGTAATAAATTAAACCACTTTAGAATGATTTTTAAGACAGAAAATCATTCCAGCAAGAAGCTGGGAAGGAGGCATGGCATGGTTATAATAAATGAACCAAGAAATGCATTAAGAAAAGAACAGGGATATAGGGAAGTCCATGATAATATTTAAGTTTTATGCAAACTAAAAACTGTTCTAAACAATGAAGGATAACTTTGTTTTATTTTGCTTGAAACAGGATAGCATGTATCCGAGGCTGGCCTGGCAGTCACTATGTACCTGAGGTTAACTTTGAACTTCTGATCCTCCTGCTACCACCTTTCAGGCACTGGTGTTGCAGACGTATGCTACAGTGCCCAGATTATGGAACGCTGGAGGGCGAAGGCAGGATTTCATACCCAGGGCTTTCTGCATGCTAGACAAGCACTCTGCCAACTAAGCCAGCTTAGCACCCAGCCCCCGCTTTTATGTCTTGTATAAACTCAAACGACATTGAGGAGCATGTGCCCGGGGCTGGGTGTGGCAAGGAGCTAGCTGTGCTGTACTAGAATATCTATGCTGGGGCCAGAGTCGACCTCAGCAGCCTCTACAGGGAGAGCCCTAAGATAGCTTCAAGAGTGGCAAGTGTGTATGTATGTCAACAGTGATTGCACTAGGGAGTGCTACATTTATAAACTCTTTCTCATAAAAAAGAAACAAAAACCCCACAAACTAGGTCACAACTACAGGACATTTAGAGAGATGACACATTTATAAGGAGCATTATTTATTTTAGAGGTTTTGTATGCAAAACATTCTGCTGTCAGCCCTCCAGGCTCATGGGCTCTGGGCCTGTGGATTCCACTAACCACAGGCTACAGTAAGCGTTTTTAAATTGTACTTCCA
The DNA here is from genome assembly GCA_030556225.1 of Cricetiscus sungorus. Lineage (NCBI taxonomy): Eukaryota > Metazoa > Chordata > Mammalia > Rodentia > Cricetidae > Cricetiscus > Cricetiscus sungorus. Next base: position 12,337,088 of record JANBXA010000367.1, on the reverse strand, counting down.
CTGAACCTGCGTAGGTCTCTCTCTCAGTGTGTGTGTGTGTGTGTGTGTGTGTGTGTGTGTGTGTGTGTGTGTGTGTGTGTTGGTCAGAGGACAACCTTATATACTGCTTCTCAAACACTATCTACTTTTCATTTTTATGACAGGGTCTTTCGCTGGCCTGGAACTCACCAGGTAGGCTCAATGGGATCCACCTGTCTCTCCCTCTCCAGCGTGCCGCCTCAACAGCTTTTAAAATAATAAGTTCTGGGGATTGAGCTCAGCCCCCCCCCTGCTTACACAGCAAGCCCAAGGAGTTACCTCCTCAACCCAGAGAAGTTTTTTCTCATTATTCCTAAACAATACATCGTAACAACCATTTACATTAACAGTAACTTTATTATGAGTGTAGAGGTTGGTTGTCAACTTGACACAACCTAAAATCCCCAGAAAAGAGAGTCTTAGTGAAACACTGTCTGGATCAGTGGTTCTCAACCTGCATGTCACGAATTTACATTACAATTCATAACAGTAGCAAAATTACAGTTACAAAGTAGCAATGAAATAATTTTATGGTTTGGGGTCACTGCAACATGAGTTGCAGCATTAGGAAGGTTGAGAACCACTGTTCTAGATCATGTGGGTCTGTGGTCATGTCTGTAGAGGATTACCATAGTTATTAATCGATGTGGGAAGACCAAGCCCACAGTAGGCGGTACCATTCCCTAGTTTGGGATCCTGGGCTAAGAGTGGATACATGGAGCTGAGCAGTAGACATGTCAGGATTCATTCTCTCTCTGCCTCTCACTGTTTCAAATCCCTGCTGCCTTGACTTCCCCACAACAAAGAACTGGGACCTGGAACTGGGAGCTAAAAAAAAATTCTTCCTTGCCAAGTTGCTTTTATCAGGCTATAGTGTCACAACAGCGAAACTAAGACAGTGGGCAACCTAGAGATGATTTTACAGTATACAGGAAGAAATGCATGAATACCGCATCATTTTATATGAGGGATTTTGATGCGTGTGTAAGAGTCCTGGAACCAGCCCCCTCGTACACCACAGGGCAACTATGCTATAAGATATCCAAAAAGGAGCTATGGAGATGGCTTGGAGGTTAAAGGCACTTGCTACCCAGCCTGACAACCTGAGTTCGATCCTCAGAGCCCACAATGTAGAAGGAGAACCAACTCCCTCATATTATCCCCTGATGTCTGCATAGACATTATGGCACATAGTATCACACACACCAATGACCTTTTTTGACACGATGTATTGGTTACATTCCCCCTGGGGTAATAAAATACCATGATGAAAGCAATTTATAGAAGAAAGTTCATTTGGGCTTATGGTTCCAGGGCATTAGATTCCATGATAGTAGGGACAACATGGAGGCTAAGCAGAGTGCATACATTCTTGGTGGGGAGGCTTTCTCTCTCTCTCTCAAGCCCACCTTCAGTGATGTACTTCTTCTATCAAGGCCACAGCTCCTAAACCTCCCCCTCCCTCCAACAGCACCAATACCTAGAAACCACGTGTTCAAATGCCCAAGACTATGGGGGTACATTTCTCATTCAAACTGCCATTCAGGGTCTTACTATGTAACCCTGCCTAGCCCAGAACTCTCTATGTAGACCAGACTGGCCCCTCACACAACACACACACACACACACACACACACACACACACACACACACACACACAAATCTGCCTGCCTCTGCCTCCTGAGTGCTGGGGTTAAAGACATGTGCCACCATGCCTGCAAAAAGGAAAAATTTAAATGTCTCCTCTCCTCTCAAGGGATGTATAGTCTAACCAGTGTGTTACATTTCTCTGTTGCCAGGCTTTGCTGCACACCCTTTTAGCAGCAGACTCCAATCATGCTACACCCAGCTCAGAACAGCCAGCTCATCCTGGTTGGCCAATGTGTGAGCTATTTTTCTAGTCAATTTGATTAAAAGCTCGACAGAAAGACTTAAGGGAAGAGAGATTTACTTCAGCTGCTAGTTCAAAGGAAACAGCTCACCACCAGGCATGAGGCTGAAGAGACCGGGTCAGAGGTAGTAGAAGCTTACAGCATGCTTGCTCATGTTCCTGTGGTAGACAAGAGGTTAAGAGTCTGTATAGAAGCTAAGAAAGCATCACCCCCCCCAACCAAGGCTCATCCCTAATAGCCCATGTATACCAGCTAAGCTTCATACGATCCATTAATCTCTCAAAACACTGCCACCAGCTGGGGACCAAGTATTTAAATACTTGAACCTGTGAGGGACATTGCACACACTAACAAAACAACTAGAGACTTTTCTGATTTGGGCATTGCAAGTTCCATGACCTGGAAACTCCTCAACTCCAAAGAAATGAGGACAGTAAATCACCCAATCAAAATACTTCTGAACAGTGTTATTTATGCAAAGTTCAGTTGGTTGAGTGCTTGCCTGGTGTGCACGTGACTTTGAGTGCAATCTCCAGCACTGCGTGGATGACATAAGCTTAGTGCCAGCCCTCAGGAGGTAGAAGCAGGAAGACCATGGGTTCAAGTGCACCTTGAGGTACATAGCAACTTTGAGGCCATCTTGAGTCACATGAGACCTCATCTCAAAATAAATAAATAAACACACAAAAGTCACCTCTGGACTCCTGATAAATCTCTGGCAATGGGACCCAAGCAAGTATGTTTGGTGCAGTCAAGTGTGAGAAGGCGATGGGTGAGGTCGGAGCTCCTAACTGTGAACTTAGAGCATCACCTACCACTCTTGGTAAACATGCATTCGGTTCAGGAGGCTTCCAGTGAGCCCAGTTTTCTGCAGTCCTAACAAGTTCCTGTTGTTCATGAATGAGTCATTCTCAGCATGGCGACGGCTTGGGATCCATGTACAGATGTGTTTGTTCTCCACACCATCATCATCATCATCATCATCACCATCATCCTCATCACCATCATCATCATCATCATCCTCATCACCATCATCATCATGAACCTACAGGTATTCCTGTCTCTCCTCTGCTCCAGTCTCCTGTGCCCAGAGCTGGATATACAGACACAGGACACCATGCCTGGCTGTTCCGTGGGTTTGGGTGATCCAAACTCTAGTTCTGAAGTATGAGCGCTCCATCTTCCCTGCTCCAGATTTTTAAAATAATGGGTATGTACTTCATTTTTAATAAAAATAGCACTTTAAGCCAACTTACGCATTATAAATATGTTGGTGCCCCATAGATTAATCTAGAGTGTTCTCCCAATGCAAATGTTAACTAGAGCTTTGTGGGGTGGGTCATCACAGCTGTCAAATTCATGTGTCTTCCCAGAATAGCCAGCAATTTTTTAAGATGAAAGAAACTGATAGGAGTATCGGAACGTACTGTCAGAAGCACAGTAGCTAGGAGCTGGCAAGGTAACTCAGCAGGCAAGAGTGCTTGCTATGTAGCAGCCTGAAGACCTGAGCTCAGAGCCCAGCATCCATGTAAAAAGCCAGATGCAATTGCACCTGTCTGTAAACCCAGTCATGGTCTGGGTCAAAACCAGGGGGATTGCTGGGGCTCTTTGGCCATCAGCCTGGCTCCAGGTTCAGTGAGAGACCCTGTCTGAAGGGAATAGGGAGAAAGATAGAGCAAGATACCCAACGTCCTCCTCTGGCTTCCAAACATTTGTGGGCGGGCACTCTCATTACCCTCCACACGCACACACTACACCACCTCTCTCTCTCTCTGTCTCTCTCTCTCTGTCTCTCTCTCTCTCTCTCTCTCTCTCTCTCTCTCACACACACACACACACACACACACACACACACACACACACACACTATTCTAAGGAGCTATATTCCAACCAAGCACGTTTTCCATGTTCATGACCTCAGCTGTGCCTCCTTACTGCGGTCCATTGGGAGCAGCTGTGTAGATTGTTGAGACGAGGGGTGGGGTGAGTCACTGGACCCTCACCTGGGTATCTAGCCACTCCTCCCAGCAGTCATTTCAGTGTAATTTTTCTCTGCTTGCAGGTGCTAGACTGTATAGGCTGGGAATGACTAAGGGTGTGGGCTCAGTCTGTGTGGCTATGGGGATGGGACGCCATCACTGTGATGGATGAGGACCTTCCAATATGCTATCCCGATCCTTGATAGGATGACCCCTCACCCATGCTCTTTAAGTAAGCCCAACACACTCACTGATGCCCCCAGCATGAACTATGGTAAAATTATAATTTTGTTTGTCGTTGGGACCTTAGGTGGCAGGGGTAAATGTCCACATCTCCCTAGAGAAGGAATTTTAGTTAAAAAAAAATACACAATAATTCACAGTGATTAAAAGGATTACCTGAAGAGTAACTCATGTGTAGAAATTTCAATTCAATTTAATTAAAAATTGAATATAGAAATAAACACAAATGCCCCTGAAAAGTAGTTATTGGATACAGATGATGCTTCAAACCAAATTGGAAAAATGATGCCTTCAATGCATAGTGTTGGAAAGGCAAATTGTCCCTGGGGGAAAATGCCTCCTCCATGTGACCTCTGAACCCAATACATTCTAGAGGAATCCCGACTGGAATATAAAGAATCAAGATTATAAAAGTTTGAACAGATTCTGACAGAAAATGAGAATGTAAATACAAAAACACCGAGTAATACATAAAGCTGACAAGCCATTAAGAAAGCTATGATGTATTTATTTGGCTTGATAAAATCAAATATTTTCTGCACAGTAACAGATATCAAAAGCAAAGTAAAACAGACAGTTTCCAGGGTGGAGAAATACAACAGTTGAGTGGTTAATTTCAATATGTGGGAGGCTTCTAAGTCAACTTTATTTAATTTCTTTTTTATTAAATTGATTTTTAAATTTCATATATATGTACTATATTTACATTGTTTCTCCCTTCCTTTTCCTCCTTCCAATCCCTCTCGTGTTCTCCCCATTTCCTCTCAAATTCATGGTTTCTTCTAATATATACATATACACACGTATGTATGTATGTATGCATGTATGCATGCATGTATATATCGGGCCTTGCCCCTCACCTGGGCAACACAATAAAGCCAGCCCCAAAGTTGTGAGGGTGGGAAAGCTGTCCCCACTATGAGGTGGTGTGGGTGTGGGAGAGTACACCCCTTCACCCCTTGCCCCTTACTGCCTGCGACAGACCAGTAAGCTGACCCTTGCCCTTACCAACTGCGGCACTCGAGAAAGTGGACCCTGCACCTCCGCTGGGAAGAACAGTAGAGCTGACCCGGCTGGAGGAGGTGTGGGCGAGCCAGGCCCACAGCTGTGAGCATGGGAGAGCTGTCCTCGTCACTCATCTGTCCTGTCCTGGCATAAGTGGGAGAGACATGACCCAACCCCCTGCACACACCATCATCACCGTAGACAGGTGGGAGAGCTGTCATAAGAGCAGGAGCGCTGTCCCTACCCCTCATCAGCGGCAGCACTTGAGGGAGTGGCCCCTATGCCTCACTTGCCTGGACATACAGTAGAGCTGGAGTAGGAGAATGGCCCTGAGCATGTGAAAGCAGAAGAACCGGCCCCACCCCTAGCTCATCACTGCAAGAGGTGAACTAGCCAGAGCAATGCTGGAGAGCGCCCCCTGGTGGTGAAGATGAGGGGCGGGGCTGGGGCGGGGCTGTAGGCGGAGTTTCCCCGTTCCAGCAGCCTGCATCCAATTTACCACACTGAGCCTTATATTGCTTATAAATGCTTGGCCCATAGCGCAAGCTTATTATTACTTAATTCTTACATTTAAATTAACCCACATTTCTATTTGCCACATGGCTCACGGCTTCTTACCTCATTTTTTTACATGTCCCGCCTGCTCCCTGACTGGCTGGCGACTCTGGCTTTGCTGCCTGACTTCCTGCCTGGCTACTGGCCTGTAAGCTTTTTATTAGCAGTAAGCATAATCCACGACGGGCTGATCAACCCCATCTGTGATCTGCTAAAGCACTGGTTGGGATGGGGGGGCGGGGTGCTAGAAGTAGGGCCAGGCCTGTGGGCCCAGGGCTACAGGATCTCCATGACACAGGGATTCAGCAGAATGTCCGGGAGGGTCCCAGTGAGGGTCCAGCATCGGTGGTGTAGCAGACCAAGGGTCTTGAACCAGACCAATGATTCTGTGCAATGAACGACTGCACATAAAAATGTATCTATAAAGGGGTTTACTGTGTAACTCACTGTTGCTTCCATGACGAGATTTCCCCTCCCCCCACACACACTTTTTCCCTTTTTTGTCTTAAATTTTATTTTTGCTTTATTGGGGGGGGGCGCTGAGATAGATGGAGTTGGGAGGCATGATGTAAAATACAAAAAGAATAAATAAAAAAGATATCTATGTAATCACACATAATATGTAATATATAATATAATAATAATATATGATACATAATATATAGTATGTAATATGAATACATAATATATAATATAGATATCCTGATGAGCCTATTTAGTGTTGCTTTTATGTATATGACTTTAGGGCTAAACACTTGCTATTGGACCTCAATTAAGGGACCCATCCCTTGGGGAGACTGATCCTCCCTCTCTCTGCTGTCATTATTTCCCTGCACTTCTCCATCTAGGGGCGGGGCCCTGGGAAATTCCCCACGTCCACACTGGCATGCCAGGTGGTGCTGCCGTTGCACATCTGGCCTACGTCAATTTTAAGACAAGGACCAGGGCTTGGCATTGTGGTCCGTTTCTGTAATCCAAGCACTTGGAAGGATATTGCAGAGATCAAGAGTTCAAGTCCAGGTTGATGTGCACAGTGAGACCGTGCAAGGAGACAAGAGGGAAGAAGTCGTAGATAGGAGAGGGGGAGGGAATAACGAGAAACGAGAGAAGGGGCGGGGGAGAAAAAGAGGAGCGAGAGAAGGAGGAGATTTACAATTGTAATGATCAAGTTTTAGTACATGGATGAGAAAACAGACTCCTACAGGAAGGCAGTTGGGGAGAATCAATGTTAAATATGGCTAGGTGCGCCTGTCCTGCCTGATCCCCAGCACCTGGGAGTCTAAGGCAGGACTGCCATGATTTTAAGGGCAGCCTGTCTCGAGTAAAAGAAACTAAATAGATGAAATAATCTATACTCGCATTCATCACTAATAACCACACTGAGCCCTTTGACACCTCTTCTTTCCATCTCTTGCCATTGCCTGGACATCATAGCTGATTCAGATTTTCTAGTATAAACAGGATGGGAAAAGGAGGTGGTGGCCCCTGGGAGATGGCCAGGGGATGGGAGAGAGGGGTGCAGATCACTCTCCGCCCCCTCCCACATGCTGTAACCCTTCTTCCCCGTGATGTTATACACAGGGACAGCCACCACCTGGCTCTGAGCCTGTGACCACTTGTCTCTGCCGGATCCGACCCGAAAACAAGGCTGGGCTGGCTACACTCTGTAAGTGGAATATAAATAGGTAACAGATGTAGCTTTGCTGATAGGGTTCTTGTTGAGCTTGTGAGAGGCCTTGAGTTTGATCCTTAGCACCAGACACAGACATAACACAGACAGACATGCACCCACAGTTTCATGCACACAAGACATACACTATCATCCTATGCATGCACACATGCGTACACGTATGCACATGGGTGAGCATATGTGTGCACACACATATGTATATGTATGCATACACTCACAGCAGACACTGAGTCCTTGGAACTAGTGTGGCTGCCTCGTGTATGGCAGCCTCACTGCAGGCTTCAACTGTCTGGTATGGATAAAGGGGGAATTCTTACAGTACTAGCTAGAGCCTATCTTCTCCCCCAAGCTGTGAGGAAAGACTGTTCTGCAGGTTTTTTCCAGTGGCAAGAGAATATAATTTCAAACAAAGAAGAGGGGGGAAAAACATCTGGGAATTTATTGTGTCTTTTCGGCTCCCAGAACAGTGCGTGGAGAAGGAGCTGTCAATCTTTCTATTTCTGACCAGGTTCAAGACTGAGGACTCAATCTGGCTGCTTTTAGCCAGAATTCTTTGTAAATGCCAGGCCCAAAGTGAGAGTCTCTGAGAGAAGCCGCTCCCAGTCTCTAACGCCAAAGGAAGCCGAGGGGCCCCAACCCTACCGCCCATCTCTGCCACACATATCCCATTCTGCTGCCCCCTGCACATTCCCATATCCTCCTGTTGGGACAGTGCGGCCCTGTGTCACGGTCCCAGGCCCCCAGGTTCATGGCTACAATTCGTGTGCAGGTCAGCCCCCTCTAGATGCCCTGTGGACATCTAGCGTAACTCCACAAGAGCGTGAAGAATGCCCTAGTAAAAGCAGATGTCCAGTGAGCACTTGAGGCTTTGCCTCCCACCTAGGCTGGTCCTCTCCAGTTTCCATAACTGCAAATGGGTTACCAACAATCTAATGGTTAATCTTGATTGTCAAGTTAATGTGGTCCAGAATCGCCATGGAAACAAACCTCTACGCATGTCTACTTGGGAGTTTCTAGATTGAATTGATTGAAGTGGGAAGATCAGCCCTTGCTGTGGGCAGCACCACCTCATGAGCTGGGGTCCTCACTAAGCAAAAAGGAAAGCCAGTTGAGAACAGCATCCATCTCTCTCTTCCTGACTGGGATGCCACGTGACCAGCCGCCTCTCGCTCCTGCTGCCACGCCTTTCCCATCATGACGGACAGCATCCCCCAAACGGAGTCAAGTCAAACCCTTCCATCCTCACATTGCTTCTGTGAGATATTTTGGCATAGCATTAGTGAAAATATAGACACCCTCTGCCATTTTGCGGGGCACATTAAAGGTAGCTACAGAGTCCCGAGGATGTGACATAGCGACCACAGACCTTGTGTCCTCCCCATCGTCCGGAAGGCCTGCCCGGTTGGTGAGGACGTGTTCTCTTGTGTGTGCTCCTCTTGAGGACCTCAGAAGGTCATCTGCAACACACTTCTCTTTTGGCACCCTCTGCAGCAACTCCCAAAAAGGACACCGCGTCACAGCTGACATTCTCAGACCACACTGAAATAGATGTGAGTGCCCACATGAGAAGCCACCACCCAGGCTCCTAAAAGAATCAAGATGAAAATTACCTGTGGTGAGAAGTCTAATTTGGGTAATGTGAGTAACTCTCTTTTCAAGGAGCCACACTCACAGAAACCTCCAGGACTGTTGGGGGTGGGGTGGGCAGGGTGCTTTGATATAGGAACAGCAAGGGGAGCGCTGGCAGGAGGTCTCAAGGACCTTTGTATTGGAACCCTGCTGGAGACAGACATGGCCTCCATCTGGAAGGAAAGGAGCATGTCTGTCTGTCCTGGGAGCATCAGAGTCCTGCAGCCATGGACGACTGACAAGCCCTCCTGTGGTCCCGGGAAAGCCAGGGCCTCACACAAGCTCAGCTAAATGTTCTCCCACTGAGCTACACCTCCCAGCACTGCTGTGATTTTTTTTTTTTTTTTTTTTTTTAGCCCACACTACACTACCTCAGTACTTCTTGCTAATTGACATTGTACATTTTTCCTATAGTCATCACCATTCTGGGCATGTTTGTGTGCCTGTTGCTGTTGAAGCCATCCTTCACTATAATAAAGCCTGTGGACTTGATCTTTAATGTTGGTTGATTGGCTCATTGGATGGATGGATGGATGCATGGATGGATGGATGGATGGATGGATGGATGCCTGGTTGGTTGGCTGGGTGGTTGGATAATTGGGTGGGTGGGTGGGTGGTTGATTGCTTGGCTGTTTAGTTAGTTGGTTGACTGGCTGGCTGGCTGGGTGGTTGGATGAATGGTTGGTTGGTTGGTTTGTTGGTTGCTTGGTTGCTTGGTTGCTTGGTTAGTTAGCTGGCTGGCTGGTGGTTCTGGAGATGGATGCTGAGTCTTCTACAGATTACACACGTTGTCTATTCTGGTGCTGCATCTTGAGTCATCCACAAGAAGTTTATAGAGGTCTACATGTGGAAAATCTAGACCCTAGGAAAAACACATGGTCAAGAGTGGAAAGTGAGCATTCAAGCCCTAGCTACCCCCTGCTGAGTGTAGTGCCCAGCACTGACTCACCCAACTAGCCCAGTGGTGTTTTCCTAATCTGCTCAGTGATGTGGCAAAAGCTAGCACCATTGTTTTAGGCAATGTTGTTACGTTGTTACAATGCCAGACAACAAAATACGGCTCAGAACCTCTGTCTACAGCCCAAGGCCTCTCCAGTGTGCATCCCAGAAGATGGCCTGTAGCAGCAGCGGATGTTCTGCATATCCTAGACTGGGTATGTGGCTCAGCGGGTACCACATTTGTCTAGCATGCATGAAGCTCTGAGTTCAATATCCAGCACCACCTAAACTAGGTGTATCACACTAGGAATCCAATTACTTTTCCTGACACTGTGATTTAAAAAAAAAAATATTCTAACAAAACCAAGTTAAGGGTAAAAATGTTTACTCTGGCTCACAGTTTAAAGGAGCAGTCCATCATTTCAGGGATGCCAAGTTGGCAGCATCCTGAAACACCTGATCATTTCATTCCCCATCCACAGTCAGGAAGCAGAGGGTGATGGATGCTGGTGCTCAGCTCACTTTTTCACTCTTACACCATCCAGAATCCCAGCCCTGGGAATAGGTGCACCCACTGTGGGCTTGTCTCCCCACATCAGCTGGCCTAACAGAGATAATCCCCCATAAGCGTGTTCAGAAGCCTATGTCTAGGTGATTTTAGATCCTGTCAAGCTGAGTGGTTAACATTAGCCATCCTGTGGTGTACTGTGCTGACATATGTCTGTAATCCCAGCACTTGGGAGGTGGAGGTGGGAGGCTCAGAAGTTCAAGGCCATCCTGAGCTATATGAGAGCTTGCCTCAAAAAATTAACTAGATAGATAGATAAAAATATTTAAAAAATAGAATGTATGCCAGAAACATATATATATATATATATATATATATATATATATATATATATATATATATATTTACAAAATTGCCCACTACAAGTAGAACTAAATGTTCTACAATGTGTGCTAAGTTTACTGGTAGATGTTCTAAAAATGTGTTTACCACAATGTCTGCATTTAATACATTAAGAAGGAATTGCTCCTATATCTGAACCTGAGAAAATTACTCTGACATCTGTCTAAAACTAGAAGTGGTCTCTTCCTTCAGTGCCCCTTTCTCTGTTTGGGGGATCTCCTCACTTGTTCTTCCTTTCCCACAGAAACCTAAGGCCTTTTTTCTTAAAGCCTAGCTAGCGTTCTCACGTACCCTAAGTGTTGATGACACCAAAGGTACAACAGACATCAGAATCTCACGGAATTTAGAATTCGGAGAAGCTGTGATTCCCCACTTCGCCTTCCGTTGTTAAAAGCATAGAAATCACAAGGTGTGTACCCGTGAGGACGTCTCACATTAACAAACATCCCAAGTGAAGAACTAACCAGACTGACATTTGGGCTCCCAGGCAGAGCTAAATTCAGACTGTAAAAGGTGGGTCAGCGCGCGATGCAGATGCCGTTGTGATCATCGGACGGGTGTGTTTCTTGACGTTGTGGGGAGTGAGATTCTTTAGAAGGGGAGCGCCTTGACTCTCCTGAGCGCCCGTCTCACCTCACCTCACAGGTGAGGTACCACACTCACTTGTGCCCACTCTCATGGTCTATACGGATGTTTTCCAAACTGGGTAACACACGGTGCTGCATAGGCAACAAATCCGGGGGTGGACATTGAGTGTCTTCCCCAATCATTCTACACCTTGTTTTGTTTTGATAGAGTTTCTCACTGAACCTGGAAGATACATACATATTCTTGAAGACAAGGGCACGACCCCTCTGGTCCTGTACAGTGGTGCATTCATGGATTCTGGGATGGGCATCTCTGTTGAACACACTGTTCTGTCTGTCGTGACCAGTTTGCTGGAACAGCTTGAAACGCAGGAAGGCTGGTCTCATCTCTCCTGCATGACAGAGTGGCTTGAAAATTGCGTAGTGAGTGAGGGCCGTCCACAGAAGGTAAGCATTGAAGAATGCCCACTAGGGGGCGACATTTGTCACTAACATCTGCATCGCTTCTTGCAGGTAGAAAACGCTGGAGGAGGCTTAAACAAACTGTATGTATATTGCTATGAAACACAGCATTACAAAATTGTAGGCAAGCTACAGAAACCCTCCAGTAACAATGCCAGGAGACCCGCGGTTGCTGTCAGAGCTGCTTTCTTCTCTTTGCCTCCGACTCCGTCTTCCTTTCCCCTTTCCTCGCCTCCCCTCCCTCCCTCCGCCCCGTCTCTCCAAGGTCTCCTATACCTAGCCCCATACTGGCCTCCATCTCTCTGTGTAGCCAAGGAAGACTTTGAACTTCTGATCCTCCCGCCTCCACCACCCCTCTCAAGTGCTAGGTTGCAGGAACTGACCATTGTGCGAACGTTGTGAGGTCTGGAGGTCAAGTCCAGGGTCCCAGGCATTCTACGCAATCGCTCACCATTAGAGGCCCCGGCCCCACAAAGAGGTTTGCTCTCTGCCCTTACATTTCTGGCTATGGTCACATATGTGGCAAACAACCAGACACAGGCGACTGCTGATGGCCCCAAGGAATGTGGAGGTTAAGAACTTTCTCTCACTTCCAATTTAAAATTACTGAATGTCAGTTTTTAAGAGCTTTAAATTGAATTGTAGATCTAGAAAATGAAGATTCATTTAAATGATTAAAATTCAATTTCAAAAATATGAACATTTGGCTATCAGTGTTAGGTCTCGGGCAGCGCATATATGCAGGAACGAGCGAGCTCGACCTGGACTACAAGAGGATTTCCACTGGTTAAATAATTATAAGCCAGCATTCCTCAGGAGCTGGGCTTTCCTGTCTGCCAAAAGGATTCATTCATTCCCTTTGCCTCTGGCAGAAGGGGCACGTGTCTCTCTGTTGACAAATTACCCCTTTGTTCCCTAACCTCCCCCCAACCCCTCAGAGCTCAGCTTAAATGCTCTCTCTCTGGGCAAACAAGATGGCTTCCCTTTCTGAGAAGGGGGCATCTAACGTGGGGAAAATGGGAGCTGGTGGAGGAAGGCGGGTGCAAAAGGGAGAGAGTGAGAGCAAAGTGTAATGGCATGTGCGTGTGAAGATGCCATGAAGAAACCCGGCACTTTATGTGCTAATATTAAAAATGACGAAACCGCTACCAGCAAGATGGCTCCCCAAGCCTACAGACGTAAACTCAGTCAGCCCGAGTTGATTTCCTGCGATAGACACTCGGTGGCAGAGGAGAAAAACACCATCATGTGGTCCTCTAAGCTGTCATTCACTCAAGGGTCCATACCCACAGGTCTGTGCACACCATCACAAACACACGGGTTTCCTTCCTTCTAAATCTACCCCAGAGACTCATTTCACCCAATTCGCTAAAAAAAACAATGTAACAGGAAAGGTGGTTTCTTATCTTGACTTCTGACAAAAGAGGTGCTTTACCTCTCGCCAGTTCCCTCCGGAGTCCAGAGAGGAGAGATAACACATGGCACGGTCAGCAGTGAACAGTTAGGAGTGAGGGGTGGAGGGTGGTGTGACCAGCTCAACAAGGCATCCCTATACTGGAAAGACGGCTCCCAGGTAATGCACTTGCCTTGTCGGGTATGACGACCTGAGACAGGTGGTTATGAGCTGCCCGATTCTGGTGTTGGGAACCAAACTCCCAAGTGCAGGATGTGCTCTTAACCATGATGTCATCTCTCCAGCACAACATTTTGTGCTTTTTGATGATAGTTTTGGTATTTACAGTAGGTTCCCAACGTTTGTTGGGAGCAGTCTTTGCGGAGGGGGGGTGGTGGGGGGTTGCAATCGGAGCCAGCAGAGTGGTCCCAAGTCCATACCTGAGTGGGGGAGTGTGGATGAGGGAAAGGCCAGCTATACATAATAAAGAGAGAGCAACAGAATAAAGGTCAGGAGGACAGACCAGTCAATACTGAAATGCCACGAGTTTATATTTCTACACTCTTATATACCTTATCCAAAAGGGGGAACACAGTATCATGTATATGGAACAAACAGACTTTTCTTCCTCTCTTATTCTAAGGGTTCAGTGACCACACCTTAGCTCTAACTTCTTGTTCCCTAGCCTTGAGGTCAGGAGTAGCCACACCTCAGATTCAGGTCTGTTGTTATTTAGACTAAGATGGCCGAAACATCCTACTGTAGCCACACCTTTGACCTTTAGAACTTGTCCCTTGCTGACAGCTTTGAACTCTCTCTCTCTGCCTTTGTGCCAAGATGGAGGGCAGCCATCTTTATGGGCACCCACAAGTGTTAAAGCAGTATCTGGCGTTGCTAATTAGTGAAGGGTTAGGTTCATCTAACGCAAACAGCCCTCATTCCAATGTTGGCATAATGCTGATAGCCTTGAGTTGAGGTATAATGAAAATGTATAAAAAATATTTTTAAAATAAGGGCACACATCAAACAAGGTTATGGGTTAATTGGCTAGGGGGAAAATGTGGGTTAGAGGTCTATAGGGCTGGGGAGACTGCTCAGTCAGTAAGGTGCTTCTCACACAAGGGTGAGGACATGAGTTCAATCCCCCAAGACCAGGCATGGTGGCACACACATGTAACTCCGATGCTGAGGAAACAGAAGGGAGGATCCCTGGAACTCACTGGTCAAACAGCCTAGCTGAATAGGTGAGTTCAATGAGAGACCCTGGAAAAATACAAGCTGGGCATCATCCTGAGGTACAACCACAAGGCTCACCTCCAGCTTCCACACATACATGCACACACATGCATGTTTCCATACACATACAATCATAGAAATGTACAATACACAAAGTCTGTCCACACACACACACACACACACACACACACACACACACACACACACGGTGAAAGTCTGCATGGATACAACACATGCTAACAAAAAAGTTACGTCTGAAATATGAGCAGTCAAGAATGATCTTTGTTTCAAAAACAAAAAAGGAAAGAAAGAGAGAGGGAAGGAAGGAAGGAAGGAAGGAGGGAAGGAAGGAAGGAGGGAAGGAAGGAAGGAATGAAAGAATGGAGGAAGGAAGGAACGAAGGAAGGAAGGAAGGAAGGAACGAAGGAAGGAAGCCCACCTGCGAACTTACGTATTTTTTAAAATTTTATAGAGACAACTTGAAGACAGAGGCATTCTTTTTATCAAAAATAACTGGAGCATCTCTGAAAAAACAGAAAATAAGCGTGTTTTTAAAACTGACTATGGCCAGGTATAGTGGCACATGCTTTTAATCCCAGCACTTGGGAGGCAGAGGCAGGCAGATGTCTGTGAGTTCAAGGCCAGTCTGGTCTACGTAGAGTGTTGCAGGCCAGTCGGGACTACATAGAGAGAGCCTGTCTCACAAAAAAAAAAAAAAAAAAAAAGTAAAAACTTCAATGAGTGCTTTCCTAGAATGATGGCTTCCTGTAGCTCGTCTTGGTCCTCAGAGATCCTTCAAGCTGTGGTTTTCAGGCTTGGCTGGGTATTGGGAAAGCCCAGCCGCTTTCAAACATGCTGCCATTTGAGTGGGAGTGGAGATCGTGTCAAGCTCCTATGGCGTCAATGTATAGCCAAAGTTCTACACCCCTGTGCTATGGATGGGATCTATGACCAAAAATCATAAAATCAAAGCCAGGGCCATGGTGGGAATTTAATCAACATTCCAGAAAGTACTTCAGGATCCCCAGCCCTAAGCTGTGGCCTCTTGGGTAGAGGCATTTGCAGATAAGGACTAGCAAGCTTTTTCTTGGCATGGGGCATGCTAGGGCCAGTAAGCAGAGAAGTCTGCCACCAAACCTGATGATCTGAGTTCAAGCCCCGGGACCCATCTGATGGAGGGAGAGAATCTACCCTCTCAAATTGCCCTCTGACCTACACACGTGCCGTTACACACAAGTATCCAGGCACATACACACACAATTAAATAAGTGTCGATAACAGTGATAAAAGAAAACGAACATGGAAAGCCCTTTCACGGAGCAGAACTTGTAAAGCTTTCGTAACTAGCCAGACTAGGGAATTGGTTCCTGGGGTGGGGGAGGTGCCTGGAATTGTATTTAATTTCTATGAATAAATCTGGGCTTCTCTCTAGGCACCCAGGTAAAGGCTTGATTAAAGTTCTCGTGCAAGGGATCCCCAAGTGGTTGCTGCCTTGCCTGTAATCCAAAGTCAAGTGCAGCTCCTCCTCAAACGGTTGCCAGGAGATAGCCTTGGAGTCAACTCCCTGCCTCCTCTGCCATGGCAACGTCTGTGGTTTTTCATCATCTTCTTCCTGTGGAGTCTAGAATTCTGAGTAGCGTGCTGCCCGTGATCACTTTGTCAATCTTGCATCAAGAAAACAACGCTTCCTAATGTATTTTTTGCTTGTGTGTCTGTGTGTATCTCTGTGTGGGTGAGGAGAGGGGAGGGAGAGAGGGGGAGAGAGAAAGGAGAGAGAGGAGCTGTGGCAGGGGGAAGAAGATGGGGGGGAGAAAGCAGGTCGTGGTGTGCAAACGGGCCCATGTTGAGGTCATAATACAACCTCTAGGGCTGGCCCTTGCCCTCGCCACCTTGTCTGAGAAGTCACTGCTGTATCCACAAGGCCAGCTGTCCCAGAGACTCCCGGGGACTCCTGCCTCAACCTCCCAGCTCCCCACAGACCTGCGCTCCTGTACCTGACTTCCCACGGGTTCTGTGATCCAGAACTCAATTTCCTCATGCTTCCTCCTAAAGCACCTTGCCCAGCATCATCTCCCCAGCCCTGAGAAAAGAATCCTTTCCACACAGCTTGCCTTCATGACCCTGAGCTGTAGCCGCCATCATTCTTGCTTTTCCTCCCAAGGCTTCCCTCAGACAGCCCTGAAAGCAGCTCCACGGACCCTAAGAAGTGCAATAAATCAAAGAGTGGCTTCTCGAGGGGCAGACACGATCTTCCTATCATTTCCCTGACCTGCTAACCACAGGAAGTATATTGTCCCTGGGCTCCAGGGAAAGGAGGCCTCAACGTGCCCCAGTTTCACCATCAGAAAAATAGAGAGGTTCTTGCTTGTGTGTCACTTTGAGGAGCGGATGACTGAGTCCAGGGCTGGGGGTATAGCTCTATTAGTAAAGTGTGCCTAGAATTTCATCTCTGACCTTCGTCACAGGGTTACAAGAACACAGGACAGTTAAGCTAGCTAAGTAGACTGTGGGTCTACAGGTTGAGTTTTGTCAACTTGCCCATCCTAGACATACCTGGGAAGAGGGCCTCTTAATTGAGAAACTGCCTCCATTAGATTGACCTGTAACACAAGTCTCTGGGGGATTGCCTTGAATGATTGGCGTGAGAGGGCAACCCTCACTGTAGACACTGTAATAATCCCTAGGCCGTGGTCCTCGGGTGTTTAAGACAGTAGACTGAGAGGAACCCAGTAGGCAGCACTCTTCAAATGGCCTCTACATCATCTCTGCCTTGAGTTCCGCCCTGACTTGCCACAATGGCAGGCTGTGATGTGGAGTTCTGAAGCTGAACAGATGCTTTTCTCCAACCGTGGAAATGCTAACTAAGACTATGAGTGTTTATTCTTTTTCCGCTAGACTCTTCGATGGAGCCTAGTGGGGATTTGGGGTGGGGCAGTGCAATCTATTGTTTTTTTAAATCTGTAAAATTGGTGCTGGGCATTGTAGTGCTCACCTTTAAACCCAGCATGTCTCTGAGAGTCACGAACTTTCTTGCCTTTCCTCTGGGGCTGAGGCATTGGGGTCCTTAACAAGCCCATGTTCGTGTCAACAACACACATTCATTCGGGACTGCAAAGACGTGGTCTACTCACCCATCCTGACAAATACACCCCCTAGGACTACATAGAAGGCCTCGTTGGAAGTTGAAGCCTAAGGTCCTTCAGCTGCACCACAACTTGGGTGTTTGTCCCAAAGACTTCAAGTCAACACATAAGAGTTACTTGTATATCCATTTTGACCACAGCATTATAATAGCTGAGTTATGGAAGCAATCTAAGTATCCAATTACAGAGGAAAGGATAGAAGATATGTCTCTCTCTCTCTCTCTCTCTCTCTCTCTCTCTCTCTCACACACACACACACACACACACACACACACACACAATTTTTCAGCTATAAGGGAGAACAAAATCATGTCATTTACAGGAAATTAGATGCAACTGGAGACATGATATTAAGAGAATTAAGCCAGTTTCAGAAAGACCGTTGTCGTGTGCTTTCTCTCATGTTAGTCCCTAGGTTCCACAGGGTCACATAAAATGATAAATGTCTTTGTAAAATGGGGGTAGAGGGGAACAAAGGGAGCCGGCAGTGACGGGAGATGGGAGGAGAGGAGAGGGGAATGGAGGCTTTTATACCCGAATGAAAACAGTGAGTGTTTAAAATCTTTATTATTTTATTCACATAATGTGCCGTCTCCATGTATGCCTGTGCAGCACATGCATGTCTGGCGGCCACAGAGGCCAGAAGAGGGCATTGGCCCCCCCGGGACTGGAGTTACAGACTGTGAGCCACCTTGTGGGTGCTGGGAATCAAACCCCCATTTTCTGGAAGAGCAGCCGAGGCTCTTACCCAGAGACATCTCTTCAGTCCCTGAAAATGTTCTTAAAGGTTATGTTATTGTAGTTTATGTGTACGGGTGTTTTGCATAAAATGGACGTCTGAGCACCTCTTGCATGCCTGGTGACCAAAGAAACAAGAAGAAGGCATCTGATCCTCTGGAACGGAAGTCACAGACAGTTGTGAGGCATCATGTAGATGCTGTGAGTTGAACCCCAGTCCTGTAGAAAAGCAACAGGTATTTTTAACCACCGAGTCATCTCTCCAGCCCCCAATGAAACCATTTTCAACTTAATATAAAAAAATATTTGAAGACGTTATTGAATCCGTAGAAGTACCGAGCCCAAATATAACATGCCTGAGAGTTCTGGTTCTTGGTCCATGAGCTGTGTGTGTCTCCTCTTCTTACTCACCCCTGGGTTCTCTCTAAAACAGAATGGACCTCAAAATCCCAGCACTCAGCTCACATGTCCAAACTCCATCCACAGAACTACAAACAGACACTGTCTGAGTTATGGATTTACATGGGTGGCACACTCTGTCATTGAGATAATGGGCCACCATGACACTAGGGGACACTGGGAACTTGGAGGCTGTGGTTTATGGTTTCTGAGGAATGACACCATAAGGTGTCCATATGCTCATGTGTGCACATGCACATGCCCCCACCTACTCACATACACAGAGAGAAATGTAGGTCAAAACGAACATTCAATTCACCTACAGAATGTACGATGACAAAACAGGATGACTTTACTGGTGTTTGGATGAACCCCAGTAGTCTGTCTTTAAAATCCCCACCCTTCTCTTTCCTACTTCAGCTCTTCCTCTGCCAACCTCCATCTACAGGGGACACCTTGGAAGGCCAGCACCATCTTTCATCACCTTGGTGAACATCACAGCCACCCAAAGAACTTAAGTAAATTCCAGGGCCTGGAGAGCTGGCTCAGTAGTTATGAGCACTTGTTACTCTTTCAAAGGACCTGGGTTTGATCCCCAGCACCCACACGGTGGCCTATAACCATCTCTAACTCCAGTGTGGATGACCTCTGAGGATGCCACCACTAGGCTGCTGTCCTAGCAATGAGCAACGAAATGCTTTAAGATAACTACGCTCTGTGCAATATTTGAAATAGCATTACACTGAAAACTTTATCGCCACCCATCTGAAATTCAAATCTGACTTGCATTCTTGGGTAAGTGTGTGTGTGGGGGGGTGCTTTGGAGTGTGGGGGTGTGGGGCATGGGAGATGAGGGGTGGGAGGTGAGAGTGATGGTGAGGTTCTAGCTTCCCTTTGTTGCTGTAAGAAAACATTCTACTCAAAAGTAACTTGAAGGAAGTTAATAAAACCTGGGTTCTCTGGAAGAGAGGTCAACATTCCTAACCACTAGGCCATCTCTCCAGCCCTTAGCTAACTTTCTTATACATCCTAGGACCACCTGCCCAAAAGTGGTGCCTCTCACAGTCGGCTGGGCCCTCCTGCATCAATCAACAATTAAAACACTCCCCTACAGACATGCTGCCGGCCAATCTGACCTAGGCAAGCCCTCCATCATCTCCTCTCCTAGGGTATGCCAAGTTGACAGTTAAAGGTAAATTATGGGGGGGGGAAGGGGTGTCAGGAGAGACACTCAGTCTTTTTTTGTCAATCTTGTTTGACTTCCCTGGTGATTGACATTTAGGATTTCATAGTAATTTTTCAAATCTAGTCTTAACCCTCTAGGATAAGAATTGTTTTCTAGGCTCAGAGTTCCTAGTATGGAATGCCTCCTTTCCACCGCAGGAACTGGATTCCAAACGCATTTGTTTCCGCCTCTCCTCCTTATAGCATTGCAAAGGCGTCCGAAGATTGGCAGCTCCAGCACTGATATCCAGAGTGCCTGGCACACTATCTCCAACTCTGTAAATGCCTACTGTTCATATCTAAATTAGTCATCGGCTCCAGAAATAGTGAATGAGAAGACTTCAACAGAGGAGCTGATGGTGCCTGATCAGTGGGAAACCAGATGAATAAAATTCAAGTGTGCTAACTTTGGGGCTGGCGCTCGTGTATTTGATTTGAAGTGCAATGAACATGTTTGTTCAGTCCTAGTAAGGGGTGGGTCCTGAGCCCTCCCAAGTGCGTGCACACATGCATGTGTGTTTATACACAGAAGCACAGAAGCCAGACGACAACATCCAGTGTCATGTCTCAGGCATTGGACGCTTTGGAATCACCAGGCTCCCTGTCCGTCTGGCCCCAGGGCTGGGATTACAAGTATGCACCAGCTGTTTCTATTTGAGTGCTGGATATCAAATTCAGGTCCTACTCATACTTACATGGCAATCAAAACTGAGCCATCTCCAGCCGGGGTGCAGACTCTTATTATGTAACCGATCGGGCGAAACTAATGAAATGGGAGGAGCTCCTATAGTTTGGGAAATAACTGGAGTAGAATGCACAAGGCTGTGAAGTTACTGACCCAATTGCTAAGGCAAACAGGAGAGCTACATCGTGTGTGGGTTTGAGGGTCAAACGGGAACTGTGACTACGGCGCCACGGCTGAGGGAAGTCATCGATGCGTTTAACGGCCAAGCAGGACGGTGATGGTGGTGACTTCTGATAACACTGGTGATGTGAATCGGTGGAAGTTCTTTCTGAACATACTTTATAGACAACTCAAATGCTTGAAGAACTGTCACATGTTCAAGAAGGAGCTAGGAAGATGGCCCAGTTAGTAAGGCGCTTGCTGTCCAGGCAGGAGAACACGGACAATGCAATGATGCAAACTTGTAATCCCAGGGCAGGGAAGCAAAGACAGGAAGAAGAACTTCGGGGTTCACCGGCTAAACAGCATCATTAAATCGACAGGTTCATTCTGACGCTCATTTTCAAAAGCATCGTAGAGGCCAGGAGGTGGTGGTTTAATCCCAGCATTCGGGAGACAGAGGCAGGCAGATCACTTGAGTTCGAAGCCAGCCTGCTCTATAGAGCACCAGGACCACACAGGGAAACCCTGTATCAAGAAAAACAAAAACACAAACACAGGGTGGAGAGCATTTACAGGAGACACGTGAGTTGACCTCTGGCTTCCTGCGCACTGCACACAGAAGGAAAAAAACCAGAGATAAGAAGCACGGATAATAACATGGACAATAACCTCTTCAGTACACCCAGTACAGGCAACTGCACTTCATTCTAGGCTTTGGACAATTAGACATTCTTAAAGTCCAACTGTTCCGTAGTGCTGGGGCTGCCATTTGTCACCCAGCCATGTGAAGGCCGTCCCGTGACCGTAAACTTTAACTTCTGTCCCAGACAATGACCTCACTTCCTACTTCACAAAGACCAGAGGTATCAAGGAGGATTGCTTGCCTTCAGCTCATGGCCCTCCCCCACTATTTTCCGCTCTTCTTTGCCTGTCAGGATGCAGGACTCTCCTTTCCAAAGCAAACTTCTACCTGCACACTAGTGTTCCTTAACTCCCTTTCCCTCAACCTAACTGTCTTTGTGTGCCTATGTATGTACATGTTCATATGTGTGCATGTACATGTTTGGACATATGTATGCAGCCAGAGATGAATCTCAGGTGTTTTTTTTTTTTCAGGTGATGTCTGCCTTGGTTTTTGAGGGAGGGTCTCTCACTGAACCTGGAGTTCACCTGGTAGGTTAGGCTGAGATCTGGCCCCAGGGATCCATCTGTTTCCACCATCCCAGCCCTGGGATTACAACTATTTGCTACTATACCTAGGTCATTGTATGGCTGCTGAAGGATCCAACTCGGGGTGCCCATGCTTGATTAGTAAGTACTTGACCCGCTGAGCTATCTCCCTGCCCTCCCCCAAGCTCACGCTTTACCTGTTCCCTGGTTCCTGTCACCCCATGGTTCTTCGGGCATTTCACAATGTCCTCCAAACCTCCTAGACTTTACAATGACTATGCCAGCTAGTGTGCTGTCAACTTGACACAAGCTAGAGACATTTGAGAAAAGAGAAACTTCAAATGAGAAAATCTGCCAACAGATTAGGCTGTGGGCAATGGTATGGGGCATCTTCTTGATCAATGACTGATGTGGGTGGCTTCATCCCACTGGGAGGTGGTTGGTGTCACCCCAGCCAGGTGGTCCTGGGTTGTGAAAGAAAGCAGGCTTACTAAGCCAGTAAGCAGCATTCCTTTATGGCTTCTGCCTCAGTTCCTGCTTTCAGTTCCTGCCTTGAGAGTTTATGTCCTGACTTCCTTTGATGATGGTCTGGAATGTGGAAATGTAAGCTGAATAAACACTTTCCTCTCCAGGCTTCTTCTGATCATGATGTTTTATCATAGCAATAAAAACCCTAACTAAGACAGTGACCCTTGGAATTCCCAAGGGCGCTTGCAAATTTTTCAGGAGTGTCTGAAGATGGATGCAAAATGCAACTTCTTCTGCTTTCCCACAATTCTTCACAGGTGTCAATAAATTCTTTTACCATCAAATTGTGGAAAGTTACCACAGTCATTTCAGGGTTTCTTTTATCTACACATTTTCCTGCACATTTTAACTAAATTCCAGCGGGCTTGTATAACCAACAGTAAGAAGAAAAACAATGACTGACCCTCATGTGCCATACTTTCCACTAGCCATTAGATTTATATGCCTTCCATATGTTAACTAGGTTTAATCCTTACAACAGCCCAAGGTAGAATATACCATTAACCATCCTATTTTACATATCAGGAGATAGATAGGTAGATAGATAGATAGATAGATAGATAGATAGATAGATAGATAGGAATAGTTAAGATGTATGCCCAAAGAAACAAAATCCATGTCATTGCTATAGTTCATGCTCTGAACCATTAGCCCAGATCTCCGTACTGCCCCTTGTAGACATGATAGCTAACCTTGAAGGTAAACTTGACGGGATTAGAATCATGTCTGTGAGGGAATTTCTAGACTAGGTTAGTTAAGGTAGAAAGAACGCTATCAGGTGCCTTATACTCTGACTTCCGTGACTATACCCTCAAACTGTGAGAAAAAAATTACCATTCCTTCCTTAAGTTGCTTTTGTCAGATACTGTGCAACAAGACATGTAACTAATGCAATAAGCAAAGGAACTGACGATGAGGCAGTGCTTAGCATGGGTACCTGTGGTGATATTTTGTTTGTGGCCTAACAAATAAAGCTTGCCTGGAGATCAGAGTGCAAAGCTAAGCCACTAGATAGCCATAGAGGTCAGGCAGTGGTGGCGCAGTCCTTTAATCCCAGCACCTGGGAGGCAGAGACAGATGGATCTCTTTACATTCAAGACCACCTTAGGTTACATGAGAGTGATCCAGTCTAAAAGAGAAACAGAGCTCATGCCTTTGATCTCAGCACTTGGGAGTCACAGGTCTTTAATCCCAGCACTATGGAGGCGGAGACAGGAGTGATATGGCTGGGTAGAGAGAGGAATATAAGGAAGTCAGAGCTCATTGTATTCAGTCTGAGGATTCCTAGAGACAGGATCTCCCATTCGGTCTGAGGATTTGGCAGAGGTTAAGGACTATTGGCTGGCTGTTCTGCTTCTCTGGTCCTTCAGCATTTACCCCTATATCTGACTCAGTATTTTTATTATTAAGATCAATTAGAATCCAAGCTACAGGTAATCACTGATGTTGGGTAGTTCCATGTTTCTTCTCCACCAACACACACAGAGCCTGACGGCTCATCCTTATCCCTCATCTATTTCCTTCAGGCCTCCTGATATCTGGCTTGCTCCCACCATCATTTTGGAATCACTCTGAAGCTCTCCCTCACACCTTGTTGAGCTGTGGCTACCCTGTTCACCTACACAAAGCCTTGTAGGTCCAGGTAAAACATCCATCCTGCCTTTGGGCTCCTTCTTCCACTCTGCATGAGCATAGAGCTCTTCTCCATTTCTCTAGATCTCTTAACTCAGGTAGTAATTCTTCAGCCCCACCCCCCCCCCAATATGGACTCACAGCATCCACAAGCTACTGTCCCTTCTTTGAGCTTCTCTCCCTAGTCTGGGAGGTCTTTGTTTAGTGAGACTCAGGTCAGCATTTAGCCTCTACCCTAGTTCTTCCTGAGTCTATGGCTTAAAATCTTTCCATCTACCACTGAAGCCAATGCTTTTCAAATCCAGTGGCTAGTGTCTGTTTCAACCATTGAACACTTAACCACACAGCTATAAAAAGAGCCAGAGGAGCCCTACGAATGGGAACAGTCTGATAATGTTACTGTGATAAAGTATATTGGAAAAAAAGAAAAGCAATGTAGAAGGAAGCATGGTGGCACACACCTTCAGCCACAGCACTTGGGAGGCAGAGGCCTCTGTGACTTCAAGACCAGCTAGAGCTACAAAATGAGAACTTTTCCCAAGCAAGAACAAAAACGTTAGAGGAGAACACGTTTGTTTTAGCTCACAATTCCAATTCCAGGTTATAGTTCAAGGTGACAGGGACTCAGAACAGTCAATCACATCCAAAGTCAAAAGCAGAGAGATAGAAATGCATCATTCTTACTAATCAGTTCACCTTCTCTCCTCTTACACAGTCCTGGACCCAAACCCAGGAAATGGTGCCTTCAGGATTAGCAATCTCAATTAGCAATCAAGACAATCCACCACAGACCAGCCTACAGGTCAACCTAATCTAGACAATTGATCATTGAGACTCTTTCCAGATGATTCTAGGTTGCGTCAAGTTGCCAATTAAAGCTCTCTCTCTCTCTCTCTCTCTCTCTCTCTCTCTCTCTCTCTCTCTCTCTCTCTCTCCTTCTCTCTCTCTCTCTGTCTTTCTCTCTCTCTCTCTCACACACACACACAAAACAATAACAACAAAAACCATGACGCTATAGTGACAGCAACTTCATATGTTATCTGTGTTAGCAAGTCTTTTGCCTTTCCTATACCATTTGGGTTTGTGTAAATACACTGGATGGTGTTTGCACGATAACAAAGTTGCCTAACACATTTTTGGAACATATTTCCACCAATGAGGGACATGATAGACAGATAGATAGGGGGTAGGAGGAGATAAAAAAAATAAGTCTGTTACTATTTTTTTTTTAAAACAAAGTCTCATTCTCGTCGCAGGATGAAGCTCATTCCCATTGTGAATAATAGATTAGTTTACTGAAACTCCACTGATTTAAGTGTTCCTGCAGCTTGAAACTACATCAGCAGAAAAGGGCAGGGCGGTGTCTGGCATAAGGTCTGAGTGTCATGACCTTGAGGAGGCAGCACATAAAATCAACAAACAGATAAGTGTGGTCCCTGTTCCTGTGGTGTTTACTCAAAAAGGTATTAGTTCAGCAATTCCTGAATGTAGACAAATCTAAGAGCAGAAGACTAAATCAGGCCATCTCCAAGTAGGAAGGCTTATCCTGACGGAAATAGAAACATTCTAAAGCAGTGGTCCTCAGCCTTCCTGATGCTGTGACCCTTTAATACAGTCCCTTGTGATGTGGTGACCCCCAAACATGAAATCGTTTTTGTTGGTACTTCATAACTGCAATTTCGCTACTGTTATGAATCATAATGTAAGTGTCTGATGTGCGCAGGATATCTGATATGCAACTCTGGTGAGAGGGTCATTTGACTTCCCAAAGGGATTGTGACCCACACTAAGGAGAAAGAAAGGGGCTGAAGCCAGAGCGTGAACTTATCTCCCAGGAAGAGATTTCACATAGTTCCAACTTCAGAGCTATTGCAGAGGAGACTGGAGCCTAGATAAAGATGGGTCAGTGATAGATGGGACCACACCTTGATGGAGCAGGACTTCTTAATCATGCATCCATGTCGTCCTGTATTTGAACCTAACCCCCTGTTAGGACCTAGAAGGTGGGCTCGGGGAGGCCAGTGAACCTCTCTGCCCCTCCTCACACTGTGGCCACAATGAGTAAAACTCCTCTCTCCGCTTTCCGTTATTACTTGCCCCTTTGACTGGGCTGTTGAACCGATCAGTTCATCTTCTCTACTCTTTTACAGTCTAGGACCCAAACATAGGGGATGATGCTGCCGGCAGTGGACTGGATTTCTCCACCTCAATCAGCAATCAAGAGACTCCCCCACAGACATGCAGTCAACCAGTCTGGCTGAAACAATACTCTGACCTTTGCTAAGAAGGAGAAAGAGGCCAAAAGTCTCTCGGTGCCTAAGGGAAGCAGCAGAAAGGAGTTCTCTGATGTCTTTGAAGATAAGTTAGAACTTGTTCACACTTCTGCTGGGGTCCTTTCCACTCATGAGTCTGGGGGTAGGCAGGGTATATGAATGGAATATGGATGGTGTATGGGTGGTCCATTTTATCACTGGGAGATAGGAGTGATCAGAGGAGATGATGTTTAAGCTAAATACTGACTCATGGTTAGAAAGGAGGACAAAGAAAGGCCGTTGTGCAGACATTAGACACCCTGGAAGCTAAAAGAGATAGTCATGAGCCGGAATTACACTTGAGTAGGCACAAAATGTGACCTGTGGCTAGGACATAGAGCTCAGTAGGCAGCACACAGAGACCAGAGAGGTGGAGACTTACTAGCAGCGCCGTGTCCCTCATGGGCTTCAACGGACACTGGGGCTTCTGGGTTTCTCATTGGCCTAGCAGTGAAAAACCATGAACAGCGATATGCCAAAAGGCATGTGACCGTGTTGTGTTTCAAAGAGATCATGCTGGGTCCAGACAGTCTTGGGGACAAACCTCTGGAGCCAGTGACCATTAGCAGTAATTAAACAGTCTCCTGAATGTCACAGTAGCCAAAAGGGAGTATGGTGGTGAGATACAACAGGGTCCAAATAACAAAAATGGGGAAAAGAGAGGCTGGGGATGTATCTTAGTGTATAGAGACCCTGAATTCCATCCAAACCATACAGACTGGGTCTGGTAATGCAGGCTATTCATCCCAACCCTCAAAAAGAGGAAAGAGGAGGGCCAGGAGTTCAAGGACAGCCTGGAATACAACACGCTGTCCTAAAACACAAACAAACAAAAACCCCAGGAAGCTAGACATGGTGCTCTATGCCTGTAATGTCAGCACTGAGTGTGAGGGCAGGAGAATCAAGAGTCCTAGGCAATCCTACAAAGGGTCTTTGAGGATACCCTAGGCAATATGAAAATTTGTCAAAGGGAAGTTAAGAGAATTGAAATTTCCCCTTGTTTCCTATCAAGCTGAACATTAATCACTAGTATGGTTTTATAATTTATCCATAATCTAGGTGAGCTACAGCCAGAAGGCTTTTTGAGGACTCAGTTTCTGTATTGAAGAGATTGCATAGAAGGAACCATCCCTAAGGCAGATGTCAGAGCCCCTTGGGCTCCTTGAACATTGCTCTTTCCAAGATAAGGAAAAAGTAAATACAGAATCAGGTAGTAAATGTCTATCCCAGGCTCCCCTTGATGGCATGGCTGTAAGCCCCACTTCCTGTCCCAGTG
Source organism: Cricetiscus sungorus (assembly GCA_030556225.1). Classification (NCBI taxonomy): domain Eukaryota; kingdom Metazoa; phylum Chordata; class Mammalia; order Rodentia; family Cricetidae; genus Cricetiscus; species Cricetiscus sungorus. Next base: position 12,309,281 of record JANBXA010000367.1, on the reverse strand, counting down.
GACACCCTCAGTAGGAATGCTAATTCTTTCCTACCCATACGTACAGTGATCTATTATTACAGGAAATGCATCATCTTACCTCATGCAACCTTATATCTATAGCACATAGTAGCTCTCCATAAGTGCTTGCTAAATGCATGCAAGTATGAGTAAGTGAGAAGATAAATAAATGACAAAAAACAAAATGTGACCCGAACAGATGGTACAAGTAAAGACGAAACTTCCCAGGGCTGGAGAGAGGGCTCCGTGATTAAGAGTACTGGCTGCTCTTCCAAAGGACCTAGGTTCAATTTCCAGCGTGCACATTGTGACCCCCAACCATCTGTAACTTTAGTTCCAGGGGATCCAGTGCCCTCATAACCATCCATAACTCCAGTTTCATTGCTCCCTTCTGATCTCTGAGGGCATCAGACATCCACATGGTGCATAAACATACATGCAGGCAAAACACTTACACCCTTAAAATAATAAAATAATAAAAAAGAAGTTTTCAACATATTAAAATTTCATAACCAAGATGAATTTCCTTTCTTGACTTCTTTCTTTCTTCCTTTTTTAATTGGTTTTTCAAGACAGGGTTTCTGTACAACCTTAGCTATCCTGGAACTCACTCTGTAGATCAGGCTGTCCTCAAACTCACAGAGCTCCTCCTGCCTCTGCTGGGATCAAAGGTATGCACCACCACTGCCTGGCTGTAACAAGCATTTTTTAAATATAATTTAAAGACATGGTAACTGGATCAAAAACAAAAACTAAACAGCATTAAAGTGAGTTGCTTCTGGGTAATAAAACCAAGAATAAGAAGAAAAGAATCAGAGGATATATCATATTTTTTTTGAAAACTCCTTTGAATTGTTTTATGTCTAGATTCATGCTGGTTGATTTTTAGCAGAAAGTATCTTGCTAAGACTTTAAGTATTAAAATGCAAAATTAGTAATGATTTTTCCTGGACACAGGGTCTCATATGTCCTACGCCAGCCATAAACTTACGATGAGGCTAAGGGTGATCTTGAATTTCTGGCCTGCCTACCTCCATTCCTAGGTGCCATGATTACAACTGTGAACCATCATGTCTGGTTTAAGTGATGCTGTGACTGGAACCCGGGACTTCATTCTTGTTAGGTGAGTTTTCTATCAACTGCTACATCCCCATCTCTAAATTAGTCAAGTTCAGAGCTACTGTTGAGTCAAGGTAGCATGCTGTACTTTTGGCCCCTGAAGTTGAGTACATTCCTGTTTTCTTGCTGCCTTTAATTTTTAAATTTTGTGCTGAGTCCTAGTTACCAAAGAGTATTGAACCAAAGCCAAGTGAATAAACAGAATCTTGAACTTTAATAGGGCAGTTGGCATGGACCGAACCTGGGCTGGCCAGGCCTTCTGACAGGTACCTGAAGGGAGACATAAAGGGACAGAGGAAGTCAATGAACTCTGACTTTCATGGCCATCTCTTGACATCAGAATCCCCTTTTTGTGTATGCACGTGTCTCCTCTGATCCTGTGGAGATGAAAATTGATATCCACGCTCACATTCTCCCAAAGGAATGGCCTGATCTAGAAAAGGTAATGGTAACTAATGTGCTGGGCTCTTTCTGGACATTTCCCAGAGTCTCTCACACCTCCGTTTATAGATCTCTCGCTTCTTTGGAGACGGAACTGATTGTCATTGTTCTTCCCTCTTGGGGGAATGATTTTTAAGGGACTTGGTAGCTCTAATTTCCTACTAATGAAAGGTGACTTGTACATTCATTTCGACAGAGCAATGGATCAAAGAAATTAAGGGGCTTCTTGGAGCTTTTCATTCCCCCTCACATGACACGTCCTTTCAAATTCCTGGATGATTTAAGCCAAGCAGCTTTTCTGCCTTTTAAATAGTGTGTTCAGCTGCTGGAAAGACACCTGCCAACTACAGGATGGAAAGTCACAGTTGCAGCTAAAAGACTATTAAAAAAAAAATAGGATGTGGTCGATTTCCAAAATGTTTAAAATAGGTTCTGGAAGCAGCAGGGAAGCTTTGTGAAATCTTTCCAGTCTATTTCAGAGCTCTGTCTGAAACCTTTCCTGTCTGATCTATAAGCTGTAAACCCTTGCTAGGGAGACCTGGAAAGCAGGGATAATAGAAATCCCCAGAGTCGATGACATGAAATTGTTGTACCATGGGTGTCTCTAAAGAGTGTTCTCTATAAAAAGAAAAAAAGATGGGGTGTCCTGTGGGCATGGCTCAGTAAGAGAGTGTTTGCCTCATATTGTGAGTCCTGGGCTGCATCTGAAGCTCTGGGGGGGGGGGATGTATTCTCCGTGTGTCCCTAAGAATGGAAACTTCTCTTAAAGACTTACTTACTTCTAATTGTGTGTGTGTGTGTGTATGTGTGTGTGTGTGTGTGTGTGTGTGTGTGTGTGTGTGTGTGTGTGGCCAGAGTCATCAGATCCGTTACAGGGTGCTGGGAACAGAACTTAGGTCCTCTGGAAGAGCAACACACTTTATCTCTTGTATAGTTGGTGTCAGTAGACTGAAGAAGAGAATTGCAGAGTGTATTCCAGACCAGCAAGGAAGGAAGAGAGGGAAGGAGGGAGGGAAGGAGGGAAGGAGGGGTACCGGAAAAGGAAGGCGGGAACACAGAGGAAACTTGTAGCTCCCTAGAAGTCAATGTGGACCAGTATCTGGTTTTAGCCTGTCTTTCCTATGCTGGAGCACTTTGTGTTTCATCTTTATTTTATTTAAGGTGGGAAGAAATGAGTTAACACAAACTGTAATTAAAAAGTGGTTCACTGTGCAAGTAAATTTTCTTCTCACTCTTACCTCAAATAAAAACGCTAACCCCGGGCTTAGGGTGTAGCTCGGCGATGGGATGCTCAGCTAGCATGCACTGGATTCCATCTCCGGCACAGTGCCTGTGCCTGTTGTCCCAGCTTCAGGAAGTGGAGGCAGGAGGATGAGCTGTTCAAGTGTATTATCCTCTATTACAAAGAGAGTTGAAAGCCATCTTGGCTTATATGAGACCCTGTCTCAAAGGGGAAAGAAAAAAAACCCTTCTGATCTCGGGCATTTCTCTGACCATTAGTAAGTGAGCTGGGAGGTAGAAATAACAGATGGAAATGTGGGAATAGTGCTGAGCTGTCCGAAAGCCTGTCCCATCGTAGCCAATAGAAACAGTCAGCCCCGTTGACCTCACACCCGCAGCGGAGCCTGTCCGCTTGGGAACTTTGTGTCCTGGCCACATCTTATAAAGGTGTAAACAACAGTTGGTGATGTTAATGATTTTATGAAAGGAATGTCCTAGTCACCTCCCAGGAGCCCTGTAGAAGCTACTGGCAGTTTCTTTCTTCTACAGTACTGTTTTCAACCCCTGGCTTCTGAGGAATCATCTGATGAGCACTACATGGAGTAAATTCTGTATGGAATGTATCCTACTCCCTCACCTGACAGTTTTAGGAAAACACAAAGTCACACACACAAATTCGTGACAGCCCTCGAGCTAGCAGAAGCAAGGAGTATTAACTCCACAGTCACAGATTTTCTCTTGGTTTGAACCTCATAAAGCAAACAGGCAAAAAGTCATATGAAATGCCCAGGGCTCCCATGGTTGTCTCTACTATGAGGGTGCTCAAGTGCCCAACACTCAGGACCGAGAAATTTTTATGTCACCCAAGATATACTAGTGTATAAGAGAGGTATGCAATTCAAACATGTATTGAAACCTACCTTAAAACAATTCTCTAATATGTATATAGGATAAAAAAAGCAAATTTTCATTTTAATGAGATGAACATGTTTATTTTTACATAAAGAATGAAATCTTAGCTGAGCATTCAACACTGCAGGACATAGAACATGTTCAACACTTTACAGAATTGATGGAATTTTGTTCCTATAACTGTCAGTGCTGAGGATGCTATATCATATCACATAAATACATTGTATAGAAAGGCAGAAGTGTGTTTAGGGCCATTCCACAAAATATTGGGAATTCTGTCCTAATCCCAAGCCAAAACTCTCTGAGCCTTTTATGAATTTCAAACCAGCAAATCAAACAGTACGTTTTGTTTTGTTTGCTTGTTTGTTTTCTGAGACAGGGTCTCACATAGCCCAGGGTGGCCTCTCTGTATAACTAGGGGTGACTTTGAACTCTTGACCTTCCTGCTGTTGCCTCCTGACTGCTGGATTAGAGGCATAAACCACCTTGCCTGCTTATTCGATGCTGGGGATCAAACCCAGGACTTGGTACATCAAACCCAGGACTTGGTACGAGCAAGGCAAACCCTCCACAGATTGAGCTACATTTCCAGCCATGGAATGGCAACATTTAAAACTACCACTCTAACAACAGTGCAATCCAAAACAAATACTCACAGGATACTTACAAGCTGAGGAATGGCAGTGGGAAACTACTGAAAGTCTCTGTTTTCCATAATGAATCCGTTATGTTTCGCTAAGAGCCAGAAACTATATGTCCAGCACTAGGCACTGTGACTGATTGCATGCAATAGACTCAGTTCTGTTTCCGGTGGTGTTCCTTGGCGTAGCGCGGTGTGACAGCCTGCACAGTGCAAAGTGCACGGGTTGTGTGTTCAGAACCACAGCTTCAGGGAAGTTGCACAATGCGACATGGGCACAGGCTGCCAGAGCCACCTCGGATTCACTTCACATTTGATGTTGAATTCGTTTTTTAATCATTGAATGCTTTGCTGTTGCTAAGTTTTTCACAACCCCCATTTAATGATCACCACATAGGGTCATGACCCGTGGTTTAAGGAATGGGTTACAGAGGACCCTCTACCACCCTCTCCTTGAGAGAGTGGCCAGCATGACCCATCTATCTAGAGAATGTCACACCAGGAGGGGTCCAAGCTCCGTGGTCTCTACCTCGTTGTCCAGATGGGAATCTTGAAAGGACTTAGAAAGTTCTGTTGTCTAAATGTTATATCCTCTCAAAATTCATATATTGAAACCCTCCCTTGCAAGCAAAGGGACACAGAGGTAAGGCTTTGGGAAGCAATTAAATCTCGAGGAACTGGGTGATTCTCATAAGACGGTCCAGAGGAAGTTCTGCACTTGCTTCTTGGTGTAAGAGTCGGCAGGAACCAGTACAGCCTCTTACCAGAGCGTGAGTCTGCTATATCTTTCATCTTAGATGCCCCAGCTTTCTGAAACTATAAGAAATAAATGTTTGCATTCAGAAGCGTCTGGTGGATGGTATTGTGTCAGGGTATCCCAAGGGGACTACAGCAGAATAAGCCAGGGAGGAATTTTCAGTTTCAGCCACATATAGGTACACTGCACGAAGACTCCAATGTTTCATCCATTCTTTTCTTTCTCTTCTCCTCCTCTTTCCCCTACCACCCCTCGCCCAGATAGGGTCTCCTTATGTAGCCCTGGTTGGCCTCCAACACATAATCCTCCTGCCTCCGCTTCCCGAGTGCTGCATTACAAATGAGAATGACTGCCAGCCTCTACTCGTGCTCTTACTGTGGGATCTGAACTTAAAGCCAGTCTTCACAATGCACACTCCACAGTTTAAACCAAAGCACACTGTTTCTGGGTATCACACTCTCTGGCATCTGGGGGGGGGGAATGATCATTTTCTCACTAGGTCCTAGTAAAACCCTCCATCTGAGCACAGGAGGCTGTTTGCAGCTAAGTCCTATGAGTAAAGACCCTTCCCCTCTCCATCCGGGACAGCCAGAGGAGCCTAGAACAGAGCCTGCTCTCTGCAGGGAGGAGAAAGCTTTCCATAGTAGCCTGCCACGTTCTCACCTCCCTTTCCTGCCTCCTGTCCACCAAGCCTATCTCCGTGTGAAGCAGAGAACTGGACATCTATAGCTAACAGTTTCCAGGTGCCCCATCATCTGGACCCTAAAGGCATTGTTTGAACTGCTTTTAAAAGCTGAGAGACAGAATCATGGGTACACAGATGCATGTCCCGGAAACTTCTTAAGCACAAGACGGAAGTGAACTTCCAAGCAGAAGTCCTGGCGGCTTTTTCTACCACCCTACCCCTCGTCTCAGCAATTCCACTGAAACAGGAGGAGTCTTTAGCCCCTTGAAGTCTCCCATGATGCAGGCAGATAGAGGCCTCTTCATAAGAATGACAGCAATAGTACTTAGTCATAACACATTGGACCTCTGGAAGTTAAAAAAGAATGCTGAGGGGGTACCTGAGTTCAGTGCCCAGAGCCTCTGTAAAAAGCCAGGGATGTGACATGTTCTGCTCATCCAGCACCAAGAAGGTAGACACAGACTGACTACTAGGGGTGTCGGCTTAGCCTAACTGGTGAACCCAAGACCAGTGGGAGAACCTGCCTCAAAAAAACAAAGTGAATGGAGCATTAGATGTGCACATGCCCCGACACATGTACACTCACACATGAGTACACACACATACAGAAAAAGAGAGAGAGATGGCTTGATTTATATAAAGCATCACAGCATACGGAATCAGTGTCTCCGTTATTAACCCAGCTTGAGAGGTGAAGCACTTGATGCCAGAAATGAATCCAGAGCTCTGTGGGTCTCCCCAGGGCAATCTAACCCCACCCAGTGGAGAAATCTGGCCCCGGACATATCACTATTTTTCTCTGTTCCTCAGTGTCCCCCTTGACACTAGGCTTCTCCTCTACCTCTCCTGCTCATAGAAACCCACAGAGGGAGCTTTGTTGTGGGGTCACAGCCCACAGGTCAAGCAACCAGACCTTTAACACAGTAGACATTTCCCTGAGAGTGATGGTTAGCCAGTGGTGGCATAATTAGACGCCAATGTTCTTGATTCCCTAAAGGATGGGAGTGAGGTAAAGGGAGATATATGGCCTATCAGAGTAAAATGAGTTGGGCTTTTGTTAGTTTTGTTTTTGAGACAGTATCTCATATATCCTAGACTGCCCTTGAATGTACTATGTAGCTGAGGATAACCTTGAACCTCCGATTCTCCTGCTTCTACCTCCAGAGCTCTGGGACCACAGGTGTATGCCCGGCTATACAGTGCTGGGGATGGAACCCAGGTCTTTGTGAATGCTGGGCAAGCCCTCTACTACTGAGCCACATCCCCAGCCCCTTGAGTGTGTGTTAAAGTAGCATTAACTATAGCAGAATGTCATTTGACTTCAGTTGTTTCTTATTGGGGATCTTATTTTAGAATGGTTCTCTCTCTTCTCACAGTTTCTCCAAACTTTCCAGCAGGACAATGAAAAGAATAAGCCAGTACTAGTTTGTTTGGGAATTAAGTATCTTTGGAAGACATCCTATCTCTTTTCAAACCTGCCGTTTCTTCTTCAGTATTAATAGACACACACGCCCCAACCTCCACTCCCTTGTGCAATGAAGGAAGAGCAGAGTCAACACATGTGGGAAGATGATTAACTAGCAGTTATAAAGAACTAGTATTTGACAGATCTTTTGTTTTAACTTGCTGACTGTGATTTCAAACAGGGGTAGGTCAAGAATTCCTTTCTTTCTTTCTTTTTTGTTTCTAGAGGGAGGGGGCTCTGTGTAGCCCTGGCTGTCCTGGAACTCACTCTGTAAGCCAGGTTGGCCCGGAACTCAGAGATCCACTTGCCTCCCCCTCCTGAGTGCCACCACCACCTCGCTATAGTCAGGGTCCTTAAGAAAGAAAATTTGGGTGGTTTAAGGGATGGATGACTCAGTCAGCAAAGCACTTGCCTTATAAGCAAGAAGGCCTGAATCTAAACTTCATAACCCACCTTAAAAGCAATCCATTAGCCAGACAGGTGGATCTCTGAGTTCCAGGACAACCAGGGCTACACAGAGAAATCCTATGTGGAAAGAAACAAACCGAAACAAAAAAAAAAAAAAAAGCAATCCTTTAATCCCTGGACTTGGGAGTGAGAGACAGGTGGGGCCCTGGGCTTTATTATTTAGCAGAAATCCTGTCTCAAAAATCAAGGTGGATGGTAGCTGAGAGGCAACACCTAAGGTTTCTCCTGCCTTCCACCCACACATGCACTTCCACACACGTGTGCACCCCCACCCACAAACACACGCGTGAATTTTTTTAAAACAGGTAATGTGAGGGAAGAAAGGCAATGGACTCATGGGAACAGAGTCAAGTGGTTTCTGGGGACTCGGGACTCACTTTCCACTGTTACCGAGTCTCGGGGAGCCATGGGGGAAATGCTTTGCTTTGATCTATAAGGGGTAACTTCAGCAACAGTCATATGGTGAAGTCCACGGTGAAAGCTGCTTCTGTCTGGTCTACTGGGATTCCGAATGGGATTCCATGGCACCCAACTATTTTACATGAGTTCTCAGGCTCAAACGCGGTCTCCTGGCTCAATTTGCCAGCTGTGCTTGCAAATTTGACTCCTGGACCCCTCTCCTAAGAAAGTAGAACTCTTGTTTTCATTCTTCGGGAGTTCTGTGAGGCATGCAATGAAGGCGTGCAGTCCTCAAGACGTTAAAAATATCACCTCAGATTTGGGCAAGGTAGCACATACCTGTAACCCCAAGTACTCGGGAGACTGAGAGCCAGGAGCTCAAGGAAAAACTCTCTAACAACAATAAAACTCACTTCCTCCTCTATCTCTCTTCCAACTTACTGAAAGAGGAACTCATGCAGTACAAGCTGGTCTCAAACTCCCTATGTAGGGGGGGTGGACCTTGAACTCTAGATTGTCCTGCCTGGACCTCCTGAGGGCTGGGATTGGAGGTGTGGACCACCATGCCTAATTGGTTTGGTGCTGAGGCTAGAACCCAGGACTTTGCGAATGCTAGGCAAGCATCCTACCAACTGGACTGCATCCCCAGCCCAGGTACAGGAGTTTTTCTTTCTCTACAAATATGTCAGTTTAAAACTAATTTATTTAATGAGAATAGTAAATATTTGGAGGAGGGAAGAGACAGAAAGTTGGTGTTCGATAGGATAGAGTTTGGGATCCTGTGCCTGGAGGGTGCGCCCTGCCTGATTAAGTGCAACCATGCTTCTCCTCACTGCAGAGGTTCGGCTATGGAGGCTGGGTGCAGCTGCAACGGCAAGGCAAGGTAAGTTTCTCCCCACACACACCTAAGGGCAGCACAGTGATGATATGCCTGGCTCTGCCTGCATTAATCTCACAGTAGGCAAGGAAGAAGCCCTTCAGTTTCTCAGAAATAGTAGGAAACATAGGAGTGACTTCAAACAGCGACATCTATGAAATGAAAACTAGAATTGAAGCGCCACTACAAAATCTCTTTTTAACTTTTTTTTTTTGAAAGTTTTGTTATATTTGCCCTGGAGCCAATTTTGGCATTTACTGCTCAGCCTCAAGGAAGTGACTCCCTCTCTACAGGTTATTACAGTATATTGGGACTACAATAAGTGGATTGGTTAGGAGAAATCAGATGATGAAGATGTTGCATCAGCTCGCCCTGCACTGTTACACAGCATACTTACTTTCACTGCCCATATATTGCTTCCCTAGGGAGCCAGACTACTGTCTATCTCAAAGGTCTTTTCCAGTACTATTGTGTGTACGGATAAGGCATTTTCTAGGTACAGATCGCCCTCCTGGGTTGCACAGCCAATAGTTCAGATCAGCAAGATGATGGATCAGACATCCTCCGTCACACAGGTAGAAAGGGCCTGTCTCTGTGTTCAGCTGCTGGCATCTACACAGCACAACCCTTCAATAGCAAACACGAATAGCAGGTGACAGAAACGCTGAGCCCCATTAAGCAATTGGACTTTTATCACCATGCTGATTAAGGGAAACTCCCTAAGACTATATGGAGAAGAAACGTGTTCCAAACCATTCAGGAAAAGACTAATTCAGGTTGGGGAGATGGCTCCATCAGTAAAAGTAAAGGCCTTATACTGCAAGCATGAAGAACTGAGTTCCATTCCCCGGGGCACATGTATGTATAAATAAACAAACAAACAAACAAACAAAACAGACATGGTGAAATATGTTTGTAACCCCAGCACTGAGATGGCAGAGACAGGTGGGTCCCTGGGGCTCTCTGATTGGCCAGCCTAGCCTACTTGGTGAGTTCTACGCCAGCAGGAAACCATGTCAAAAAAAAACAAACAATAAAAAAAAAAAGCCAAGGTTAACCTCTACACGTAGCCACATGGATGTATTTGCCACCTGAACGGTGACACTCAGGAACACAGGATCCACCCAAAGTGCTGCTTCTGCTGATGTGGTCTTTCTGGCTCAGGGAGAAGCAAAGATGATGAAAGATGGGAAGGTCTTCAGAGTGATCCAGCGGAACTGCTGGGACCCGGAAGTTCGTATCAGAGAAATGGACCAGAAAGGTACGTACGCTGCGAAATGTTCTCACCGTTCCCATCCACTGTAAAGCAGCACCTGTCCTTAAAGTTGATGATCACTGATACGATTTGCAAGGATGGCAACTTCTGATTCCCGTTTCCCTGCCAACCATGCTGCTACAGCCTCTTTCGAGGAAAGGGGGCCATTGCAAGCCCGTGCTTTTAGAGCATAGATCTGAAAGCTTCAAATTAGTTTCAAAACAAAATGATGTGAACTGATAAAACGCATTTTATGGCTTAAAATAGTTTTAGTTCGGCTCTTGAAAACAGCTTGGTGGGGAAAGTACTTGCCACACAGCTGTGCAGGTCTCAGTTCAGATCTGCAGAAGCCACGTAAAGCCAGATGCAATAGTGGCTGTAATGGCCGTAGTGTCAGTGTTCCGTGGTGAGACGGGAGAACCCCAGAAGCTCACAGGCCAGCTGGCCTGGTGCACTACAATCCCTGTACTCCTGGGGTGAGATGCTAACTGAGACAGAGTCTCCAAAACCTCAGGACAGCCAGGGACGATGAACAAAGAGGAAGGTGAGGACTGACACGTAAGGTTGCCCTTTGATTCCCACGGCATGCTGTGACACAAATAATTCACACACACACTTTTGTCCTTATCTGTCCATCCCTTCCTTCCTACAAGCCCCTCCTTGCCTTTTTGTTTTGTTGTTTTTTAACCAGGACCCTCTGTGTGACCATAGTTTTAGAACTATCCCCTAAAGTCCGGTGGGCTCACTATGGGCTACCCAACTGAAGACAATAACTATCCGTCCCCCAGAATCTATCAGTGTATCCCAGTAGCTCGGCAAGGTGGGTACAACCCAGTGAGTTCTGCTGCAGTAAGTCTATCTGTGTTTGAAGCTGACAGCACCAGTCATGTGCAGGCCAATTGCCTACTTCAGATTTTTGAGACAGGGTCTCATGTATAGCCCTGGCTGGCCTTGAACTCACTATATGTAACCCAAGTGGCCTTGCGGTCTTATTCCTTCTGTGTCCTCTTCTTCTGGAAGTGCTAGGATAGCAGCCTTGCACCCCCATGCCCAAGTAGAATTGTATTTTATTTTACAGGCCACAAAAAAGGAGTCACCCTGACAGCAACAAATAAACAGAGCTGTCTGGAAATCTGGAATCTGGTGGCATGCACTTTAGTTCAGGCGCTGTCTTGATAACCACCATTTAAGCACATACCCAAGCAACAGTCAAATCCCACTCTGCAGGGAGCTGGACGCGATTCTGTGGGCCGCTCTTCAGGACAGCTGTGGAGCCTGGTTCTCAGCATACACAGGGGTTGGGGCGGGGCTTAGAGAAGAACGAGATTCCTACTCCACTGGCAGAGAACAAGTTTTCACTGTAAATGTGAAGAGAGAGCAAGGGCCTACCCTCTCAGGAGAACAGTGACACTCAGACTTGGCTCCCAGGGGTCAGAAATTGTCATTCATGTCTGCAACAGAGGTGCACCCTTCTCCTTTGGGTTTCGTTATTTCTTGTATGTTTATCTCAGCCATGACTCACTTTCAGTGAGCATTGTCTTTGCCCCTACACAGGGTTAGTTCTAAGCACCTGACCCAAATTAACTCTTGGTTCCTCCAATGACCCCAACATAGGCTGTCTTCAGAACACAGATTTTTAGATTCCCGGATCCTAGACTCTGGGACCAAGCTCTGGGGAAATGGAACTTTAGCCAGGCTAATTTAGGAGCTGAATTAAGAGGACTTGAGAGATGTACTTGTCTTGTGTGACTTGCAATGGAAAAGTCTGGGAGGAAATAAAAAAACTAGGAAAATAGATAGAAATGACAAGAAAGTAGAAGAAAAGGTATCTGGGAAGACAAGAAAAAGAGAGGGGCCGGGAGAATAATAATAAGGTGACTATGACCAAAGTACATTGTATACATTATAAGAGGGCCATAAAGAAATGCATTGCTGTGTATAATCAACGTGTGCCATTTTTTTTTTTTTTTTTTTTTTTTTTATGGCAGAGAAATGCCTTGCCTAAACTAAGTTTTCCACAAGAAGAGGAGAAGAAATCCTTGGCAAATGGAGCCAGGTCATTTTTGTTGCATGATCAAAAGTTGTCCAACCTTCTCCTCTCTGCGGAGCTGAGGGAGGGGGAGACAGAGCATGCCCAAGGGAGGGGCAGTGAGGGCCAGCAGGCTGGGGCGGGAGCAGCGGCTTCCTCGCCCTGAGAAAGGCTCTTCTCAGTTTGTCTTCCTTTGTGTTCTAGGAGTGACGGTACAAGCTCTTTCCACGGTTCCTATCATGTTTAGCTACTGGGTGAGTGCGAAACTTCAACCCATCTGCCTGGTGGTGACAGCTCACCTCCAGCTCCCCAGAAGGTGACAGACAACTTAAACCTTGAAGCTGGTCCCATTGAGCTCCTCCCCTAACTGTCCTCCTTGTTTGTTTTTGAGACAAAAAGCCCAGGATGGCTTGAGCCTTGCTTTGCCGCTGACAATAACCTTGAACTTCTAAATCCCCTTGTCCCCGGCTCCCGAGTACTAGGATCCAGGTAGGCTCCACTATGCCGGGTTTAGACCGTGCTGGGATTGGAACCCAGGGCTTCTTACGCGCCAGGCTGGCACTCCGCCCTCTAAGCTCCATCCTCGCCCCAGCTGTTCCTGTATGACTCTCCCCAGGGTGCCTTCTTAGCCTTGTTCTTGCTTTAGGGCAGTAGCCAGCATGTGGCTGTGAGACCCACACACAGATTCATCACACAGTTCAGTTGTAGGCGGAGTGCCCACCAGAGCTCCTCTCTCTAGACTAGCCAACCCCTGCCAGTCTGATAAGCCCGTGCACTCCGAGGTAAGAATTTTGAAATAGGATAATAACAGCCAGCTATGCTATGCCTCCTTGTAAAATGTACAAAAGGAAAGAGTTTAGATCCCTTTCCATAAGTCAACAATTCACTTTTTTTGTTTGTTTGTTGAAGACAGGGTTCCTTTGTGTAGAGCTCTGGCTGTTCTGGATCAAGCTCTGTAGACCAGGCTGGCCTCAAACTCACAGAGATAGGTCTGCCTCTGCCTCTGCCCCTGCCTCTCTGCCCCTCTGCCCCTCTGCCCCTCTGCCCCTCTGCCCCTCTGCCCCTCTGCCCCTCTGCCCCTCTGCCCCTCTGCCCCTCTGCCCCTCTGCCCCTCTGCCCCTCTGCCCCTCTGCCCCTCTGCCTCTGCCTCCCGGGTGCTGGGATTAAAGGTGTGTGCCCAGCAAATCAACAGTTCTGAAGCACTAAGAGTTTTGGGATTGAGTTTGAGCCCGTGGAGGGAACTTTTGGTTACAGAACGAAGAACTCGCTAACCTGGTAGTTGCTATGGTTGAAGTGTGATCTGGGAGCAATGCGAACACCATCTTAAATTTCCCCACCTGTATTCACAAATCCAGCAGGCGTGACTCGGGTCCGGGTCTCTACGCTTCTGATTGCATCACTGTGTAAAATAAAATGTCTCGAAACCTCAGTGTGGGTTTGGAGGGATAAAGTGTTTGTTTTGCAAGCACCGAGAACCCAAGTTCAATCCCAGAACCCACATAAAGAAGTGGATATGGGAGCCGAAGTGGCTGCTCAAGCCCACTGGCTGTGTCTGAGCCCACGGTTAGGGTGGGGGGGACAGATGAGGGCAGGGCCAGTTCGGAAGCAGGCCTGGTATCCTTCAGGGAGCCAAGACGGTTAGTTGCCTTGATGGCAGCTTCGACACTGGGAAGGTCTTCAAGGTCTTTCTGCTGCGATCTCAGTCCATGCGTCTTCTTCCTAAATCGTAAAATCATTTACGGATGAATATTTTCAGCGAAGAGGCCATGCTGTTCAGAATGCATGCCTAACCAAGTCGGTTTTCACCTGCACGGAACCTTTCCTGTTTTCACCAGGCCAAACCTAAGGATACTTTGGAGCTGTGCCAGTTCTTAAACAACGACCTAGCTGCCACCGTTGCCAGATACCCTCGAAGGTTTGTGGGTTTGGGGACGTTGCCTATGCAAGCCCCAGAGCTGGCCGTCCAGGAAATGGAGCGTTGTGTGAGGGAGCTAGGATTTCCCGGAGTCCAGATTGGCTCCCACATCAACATGTGGGACCTGAATGACCCGAAACTCTTCCCTGTCTACACTGTAAGTACTGCTGATTTTGCTCAGCCAACGTGGCGGCTGCACAGCCTTGGGCCACCAACACCATGCTGGTGGTGGACCAAGAAGGGACCGACCCTCTGGGGAAAAGGGACAGGACACAAGAGGCCAGTGGCATTAGATGTAGTTAGGAGATATAGGAACCTATCAAAAATCCTACCAAAAGAGTGAGCCGTTCTACAGATAGACAAAATGGGCACTTCCCAGGCCTGCCCTGGGGTAACTCAAATGAAATCTCTCTCTTCCTGTATCATACAGGCGTGCCTTATCACTGTACTTGGGGGCCTAAATGCCACCCTCATGGCACTTTACATACACACACACACACACACACACACACACACACACAGAGAGAGAGAGAGAGAGAGAGAGAGAGAGAGAGAGAGAGAGAGAGAGAGAGTTTTCTTTTTGCTATGGAAAAATAATATTTTTCAAAAATATGAAGGCATTTTTAAAGAGACTTTAGAAATACAAAAAAAAATTTTTTTAAAAGGAATACAGACACACAAATCATTCCACCCAAAGACGGTAACCACTGGTATGCCTCATTTCATTTAAAACCTTTGCATATCTGCATTTTTAACAAAATTGGAATTCTGTTACACATGTTATCTCATATCCTAATTGAAAATTTACAAACCAAATAAACATCTGTGTGTATGTGTGTGCAAGCATGTACATGGCATGTATACTTATGTTTATGTGTATGTGGGCATACATGTGGTAAATAACACCAGGCATCTTCCTGGACAGCTCTCCATCTTAGTCACTGAAGGGGGGGGGGCTCTTGCTGTTTCAGCTGGTTTAGCCAGCTTACCCCAAGTATCCCGCGTCTCCACCTCTCTAACACTAGGATTGCACGCAGGCCACCTAGCTTTTATGTGGGTTCTGAAACTATAAACTCCAGTCCTCACACTTGTGTGACAAACATTTTACCCATTGTACCACCCCCCTAGCCCAGTGAAGATTATCTTAATGAATGACTTTTTTAAAACTGCAGATTATTCCGATGCATTGTTTTTATTTAATGTATCCATCTTCAATTAAGAACCTTAGGAAGAAGCTAGGCATGCTGATGTATGCCTTTAATAACAGCGCTCAGGCAAAAGCAGGCAGAACTCTGAGTGTGAGGCCAGAACTTACTTCAAAGAGAGTTCCAGGACATCCAGGACTACGCAGAGAAACCCTGTCTTCAAACACTGAAAAATCAAAATCAAACAAACAAGCAAAGAACCTTAGGAAGCCAAAGGTATATTTTGGCAGCACATAATGAAAATACATAATAAAACTGAGCGTGGAGGCACAGCCCATCCCTCAGGAGTCTGAGGCAGGAAGACCATGAATTTGAGGCTAGCCTACGCCACATAGTGAGTTTCAGGCAAGCCTGAGATACAGCAAGATCCTGTCTCAAAACCCTCAAAATGAATACAGGAAGATAAGAAGGATGACAGAGTTAAGAGGAAGGGGAACCTATACGTAGATATATCAATAGATGGGTAGATGATATATAGATATAGGTTATAAATAGGTGATAGATACATGATAGGTAATAGATGCATATATAGATAGGTTTTACATATATAAATAAGAATGCCGTGAAAATGCTAGCATTTAGTAAACTCAGATGATGAGCATATGAGTTTTTATTGTGTTATTGTTTATAATTTCTTTATTTAAAATATTTCAACATTAAAACGTGTTTACGAAATGGCACTATCCAGTCCTGAAGTACCCAGTTTCACATCCCAGCGTCCTCTCCACCACTCTTCCTTCGGAACGCCCTGTAACTGAATGAGCCATCCCTGGTACCAGGATTTAAGGTCCACAATTCTTCACTCAATTGCATTTTTTACAAGTCCCACTTTCCTTTCACAATCATAAGGTATGGGATAGTTTTCTATTATTTCCATTATAATGCAAAAAGCCTTAATGCTGATTTAAGTAGATGTTTGCAGACTCACCAGGCATCCCACTCTCTGCCACTTATTCATTTAATATTTATGGAGCTCTAATTACATGAAAAAAAAAATTCCATGTTTGTGACTGTGGCAATTGCCCACCATGTGGGAAATTGCCTGTGATGCTGCCTGTAAAGATTTAATAATCTTCTCAATACTGAGAAGATAATTCATTCTCTGAATGAATTAGCAACAGAGGCTCAGCTGATGCAAAGAATGTTTTCTGGAAATTTTAGTGAGCTTTGAGCAAGGATTTATTTACTCATGCATCCAAGTTGCCTCAGCACAGTGTGAGAACATCTTCAGCTACACATCACTTTTAGTATTCTTGGGAACCGGATTTATAAATTCCTGGGGTCTCAGAAAGAAATAGCAGCCACTGGCGTGCACACAGACATTTCCATGTCAGAGCCAAGCTCAACCCATCCATCACTCGAGTGAGACTGTTTGGGGGCGTGCCAGTCTCTGGGGGACTTAGGAGTCCATCTGGACTTCAGTTGACCCACGGTATCCCTGGTTTGACAATCTATTTGTTTGGTTAACAAGGCTGGCCTGCTTAGCTCCTCTCTAGCTTACGTCAATAACGTGCTCAAACAAATGAGAAGAACGGACAGCCAAGTTAGTGCTGTCATGTGCTATCATTTCAAGATAGTCCCCACACTCCACAGCATCTGAATGCTCCCCCTTTTCCCACAGGCTCTCTTCTAAGTGACTAAGCCTAGTAACACACACTCATACAAAATTATGACATTGCTGGTCTGAGCGATATCAGCATCTGACCTGGCCACCTGACTCTACCACTCATCAGATGCCCAGACCTAAGTTATGTGGGTTCTCTCTTCTCTGTAAAATGAAGCAGACATGAGTACACATCTCTATACATGCATAATGCGCAGAGTGCATGTCTCATAAACAATTAAACCAGTCAGCACTTGTAAAAGATTCCTGTGTGTGTGTGTGTGTGTGTGTGTGTGTGTGTGTGTGTGTGGTGTGTGTTTCTGTGTGCACCAGATGTTGACATCCAACGTCTTCCTCAGCTGCTCTTCACCTTATTTTTAAACTTTATTTTATGTGTATGGGTGTTTTGCCTGCCTGTATGTCTGTGCACCACAAGTGTGCAGTGTCCTCAACGGCCACAAGAGGGCTTCAGATCTCCTGGGACGGGAGTCGCAGACTACTGTGAGACATCCCTTGGATGCTAGGAACCAAATAACCTCTTTCTCATTGCTCTGTTGAAGGCGGCCGAGAGGCTGAACTGTTCTCTGTTCGTGCATCCCTGGGATATGCAGATGGATGGACGGATGGCCAAATACTGGCTGCCTTGGCTTGTAGGTTTGTGCTGGACTGGGGTTGGGAGCATAGCATCAACTCTTGGGTTGTTCCAGTTGTCCATGGGACTCTGTTTTGCCAGAGGAAGAAAGTGGGATTAGATTGAGAATAATAGCAACTACCATTGATTGGGCTTTTCCTCAGATAAATGATCTTTGCAAGACCACACAAGAAATCACATATTGAACTGACAATATTGTGATGACCATTTCATATATGGAAAAGCTGAGTCTTGAAGTGGTTGGTCGTTAGCTAGGATGCACAGTTAACATGAGAAAATGCAATTTAACATCTACCAGACCATAAAGGCTCTTTATTATACAGACCTCCAAACAGACTCCCAAGGCAGTCACCATGCCAGAATGGTACTGTTGATGATGTTGTTGCTTAGGTATTGATAATGATGTAAGCTGTTGTATCAATAGAAGGTCAGTTCCCACTGTCCAACGTTGGGAAACCCTGGATTTTGGGAGACCTGGGATTTCAACATACCTGTCATTTATTTCTCTCTTTTGCCCTTTGCCTCCCATGCTGGGAAAGGGAAAGAGGAAAAAGTTCCATTTGCCCTGTCCATCTCTCATTATCAGTCCTAGTAAGAAAAGATGAGGGACAGATGTAAAACTTGGGGACTACAAGTGAAAAGTCTCTATCCCACCATGCAATTCATAGCAAACCTCTTCACGTGACTGAGCTTCAGTTTCTTACATATAAGATAAGAGAGCTGGTCTGTGTTAACCCCACAGATTCAAGGAGAAAGACCACTGACCAAAATCATCATGGCCAAATTAATTAAAGCAAGCAATTAATTAAAGCAAGCTTTAAAAAAATTCATGTACATGGGCTGTCTCTCCTTAAAGTGAGGTTCAAGAGATCAGCATTGGATGTGAGTGTTAGGAATAATGGATAATGGGTTGGGACAGCAGGTGGTAGGTCCCAGGTTTCACCCTGGGACCACGAGGATCAGATGAAGGTCCCGGGGTAGATGATGGGCGATGAGCAGATGGGGAAACAGAGACCTATAGACGTGACTTATACTGAAAGTTTTATTTCAGTATGAAGGTAAGAAAAGAGGTAAAGAGACATAAAGGCACAGAGTCAGAGAGTACAGAAGAGGGAGACAGAAAACGTCCTGTCTGCCCCAGGGGAACAGCGGGAAAGAGAGAAGGAAAAGAAAGCGTAAGTGGGCGGGGTCTGTCTTTTAAAGGGTCCTTTGCACCTGTGTGCACACTAGTAGTCATGGACCCCTGGGCTGACCAGAGTACTGCCTGAGTGCATTGTGCCAGGTGACAGGGGCAGGCCAGCATAATGCCTGAATTCTTACAGTGAGGACAACAAGGTAAGGGGTTTCCAAATAGAGGATTTGATGGGCAAAAATAAGCAGGGTAATGGGCAGAAGATGTATAATAAGTTAGTCATAACAGCCTTCTGAAACAAAGACAAGAATGCAAGGTGGTCACACACGATAGTCATAATATCAGATAGTAGGATTATAAGGTGGTTATAATAACTTTTGAAACAAAGACATGTTTGCCATTTCCTGGAGCAGGCTATGCAGAACCATTTGTAATTAAAGGTACAGGTGGGGCATAACCAGTCCTTGAGAAACAGAGGTCTAATCATACACAGGAAGGAGCCCAGTTTGTCTTTACTATAAGATGACATTTAAGCTTAAGATGGAGGCAGTCTGGATCATCAGTCTGTATTACCTCCAAGGCTTGTTTTTGCCCTGACATCTTATATGTCCCTGTGATGGTTCTAGAGTACTTATCAAGGCCACTTTCTACCCTCCCCCATCAAGTAACTAGTTGTTGCTTGACCATCTTGGTGCTCAGTTGGGGAGATGGCTCAGTGGGTAAAGTACTGGCCTCACAGCAGCGTAAGGAACGGTGTTCAAATCTCCAGAATCCACACAAAGCTGGGCATGGTTGTTTGTTCACTGTCATCCCTGCACACCTATGTCAATGTGGAAGACAGAGACAGAGAATTGCCCAGAAGCTTTCAGGTCAGCTAGTCTGTGCAGTGGAAAAACAAAAGACCTTGCTTCAGACAACATAGAAGGGAAAATCGACACCTAAGGTTGACACCATACATGTGTCATGGTACACTCCTATAATCACACATACAACACTCATAAACCCATGAGCATGCACATTACAAATAAAAAGTCTAATTTTAATTTAAAAAAAAGAACTAGTTTCTGTCCAGCTTTTCATAACTTTTACAACTCGCACAAACTTATTTGATGTTGTAACCTTCCACATGGAGAAACAGCATCTGCATAGACATTTCATTGCTCATTCGTGTAGGGTGTGTGCATTGATTCCCTCCAGCACACCAGACCCTGTACTGAGCATTTGGGACACAGACAGAACAGATAAAATTGCCTACCCTCATGCATCTTGTGCTCTGACTACAGAAAAAAGAGACAATGATCGCTCAGGGACGATTTCGTAATGGTTATGGCTGCAAAGGAAGTCTTAGGAGAGAAGAATTACTGGCAGCCCATTTTGTAGATCTAACTTGGGAGCTGAATGTCAGGGCACATGCCTGTAATCCCCGCATCTGGGTGGCTAAGGCAGGAGGGTCAGGAGTTGTATGAAACTATGCCTGGGAAGATGTAAACACGCATCTACAGCCCTTAGGTAGGGAACTGATAACATACCCAAGTATGGATCCCACCCAAGTCCAACGTGGTGAACCAGTGAGCTTATTGGGGTTACCTACAGGAGGGGTTACTTACAAGAGCAGAAATGACTCAAATATTACCAAAGCCCACCCCACCCAGCATGGGTGACAACTCACAAAAGCTGGGAACCTGGGGTTCGCTGCACAGCCTGCAGGCAGCGGGTCGGGTTGTAGAGTTGTCTCTTTCTGGCCTCTTCTAGGCAACTCAGCCTGTCTGAGAGTATCTCTCAGTAGGCTTTATTGCTTACATATGTTTAGGGGAGGGGCCTAATGTATGCAGTCAGTTTCAGGGACTTCCAGAAGTTGCTTACTTCCTGAGCTTAGCCAGCTTGCCTGTAGAATGAAATGGGGTTTGGTTTTTTTTGTTTTTTGTTTTTGTTTTTTTTTCCCCCTTCCCTTGGAATAGCTTGTCTTTTGTTGTTTGTTTGTTTTTTTGTTTTTGTTTTTCCAGACAGGGTTTCTCTGTGGCTTTGGAGCCTGTTCTGGAACTAACTCTGTAGACCAGGCTGGCCCTGAACTCACAAAGATCTGCCTGCTGCTGCCTCCCGAGTGCTGGGACTAAAGGTGTGCGCCACCCACGCCCAGCAGGAATAGCTTGTCTTAATGAGCTCCCTTTCAGGATGAAATGTTTCACTGGCCCTTTAAGACCATGTATCTTTACGAGCTTCTCTGCAGGCCCCACCTGGAATGTTCCACTTAGAACATCCTGTGTCTTAAGGAGCTTCGCTTCAAGATGGAAGTTCTCTTCCAATGAATTTGCTACAAACAAATAAACACCACCACATGCACGCACACAGACACAGAGGCATATAGACACACAGACACACAGACGCACATTTTTGTACAGACCACTGCATGCACAATGACCTGTGAGGCTTTTGGGGCTTAGGACCTAACACTTACTATGAGTGTCACTTCCCATAATGCATTTTATTTAGATTATATACCTGCCCAGTTATGCATAGGCATAAGACAATAATAGAGGATTCTCCCTAATAGGCTACTAGAAGATAGTTTCTTGTTGTTGCTGTTTTGTTTTTCAACACAGAGTTTCTCTGTGTGGCCCTTGCTGCCCTAGCACCAGCTCAGTAGACCAGGCTGGCCTTGAACTCACAGAGATCTTCCTGCCTCTGCCTCCTAAGTGCTGGGATTAAAGACATGTGCCACCACCATCAGGCTTAGAAAAAAACAGTTTGCCTTACTGTAAAACTAGTTCAGGCCAGCTAGGTCCTTTTATTCTTACTAGCTAGGTATGTTGGGAATACACATGAATAGAAATGATTTAAATTTGATTATTACCAGGGTTGGGGAAACGACAACATTCATGCAGATTGGGGGCCCAGGAGTTCTGAGGTTGCTAGATTCATTGTTTGAGGAGGTGCGCACAAGTGTTTCATAGTATGTGTAAGTGAAGGGATTGGGCGGCCGAGTGCATTATTACAAGGGGAGGTGTGTATAGCCAACCACAAGGAATCCCAAGCCGAACTACCTCCAATGCTTGCCTGCCTCATCAGGACCAAAGCCAGGCCCATGGTTACTTCCATCTACTCTCCTTGAAATAGCAAAATACCTTTGGACGATTCTTCCTGGCCAAGTAATGCCCTGCATACACTTGAATCATTTGTTTTGTTTTGTTTTTCAAGACAGGGTTTCTCTGTGTAGCTTTGTAGACCAGGCTGGCCTCAAATTCACAGAGATCCGCCTGCCTCTCCCTCCCGAGTGCTGGGACTAAAGGTATGTGCCACCACCACCCAGCACATTTGAATCATTTCTAAGGCAGAGTGGCCCCATGTTTCAACTCACTGACAATTCCCCAACGTAGCTGATGCTGGGCAGCCACTGTCACTAAGATTCTTTCTGAAGTTAACAAGCCCTGAATCATGCAGCTGTTTCCTCTTCCAGGAATGCCTTCAGAGACCACCATGGCCATTTGCTCCATGATCATGGGTGGGGTGTTCGAGAAGTTTCCCAAACTCAAAGTGTGTTTTGCACATGGAGGTGAGACCCTATTTGTATCAGCTCAGGTTGGCCAAGGGAAAGCCACAGACAGGGTGACTTAAAGCAGTATTTTCCTACCGCTCTAGAGGCTAGAAATCCAAGACTAAGGGGCTGGCAGGGTTGGTTTCTGGTGACAGCTTTTCTCATAGCACATAGATGGTCACCTTCTCCCTGTGCTCTCCTGAGACCCTTTGTGCTCTCATGGGTGAGACCAGTACAAAGGACAGTACTTGAAGGGGAGAGATCATTCTGGCATATTTAGCATGTCTCTTTGTGGTGTGTGTTGGGGGGGTACATGTGGAGGACAAGGACAAGGGGGACAATGTAGGGTATTGTTCCTCAGGTGCCACCACCTTTTTGCTTTTTTTTTTTTCTAAGACAGGGTTTCTGGATAAACGGGGAGCTCCCCAATCTGGCTAGACGGGGGGTCCTTCCCTCTCCACTTCCCCAGAGCTGGAATCACAGATGAGTGCCTGACTTTTTTTTTATATCCGTTTGGCATTCAAAGTCAGGTCCTCATAGTGTCACTGCACAATGGTTCACTTTACCAGATAAACCATCTCCCCATCCGTTTTTCATTTATGTATTTGCTATTTATTTTTTGTGCGAGTGAGTATTGAATCTAGAGCCTTGCACATGCTAGATAGGTGCTCTATGCCAAGCTACACTCAAGCTTTTTTGAATTTTTAAGAAATATTGTTGTCATTGTTAATATGTCTACGTGTGTGTGTGTGTGCACGCATGTATACCATGTGTGTGCAGGTGCTAGAGGAGGGTGTCCGAACCACTGGAGCTAGTTACAGGTAGTTGTGAGGCACCCTTCATGGGTGCTGGCGCCAAAGGTCTTCTGTAAGAACAGCAAGAACCTGCCGGCCTGCTTCTCCAGCTCCTTGAGTTTATTCTGAGACAATCTCTCGCTAAAGTTTCCCTGGCTGGCCTTAAACGCAGTCTTTGTGACCCTCCTGCCTCTGCCTCCTTGCAGGTGGTGCCTTCCCATTCACAATAGGAAGAATTGCCCACGGATTCCATATGCGCCCAGACCTCTGTGCCCAGGACAACTCATCTGACCCCAGGAAATACCTGGGCTCCTTCTACACCGACTCCCTGGTCCATGATCCTCGCTCTCTTAAGCTGTTGATAGATGTCATAGGAGAGGTAAGTTGGGGGCCCCATTTGAATGGTTTATAGAGAGCAGGAGGCTGGACCAGCAGCTTGCTTCTTGACAAGTTAGCCACTTTTGAGGAAAAAGGAAAATTCGAGTTAGTAACACATCTCAGATATGTACTGTTATTTCTTGATATCCAGAGGAAATTGATTCCAGGACCCCAAAAGGTACCAAAACCCTCATATGCCTAATTGTTTTTATATTAAGCGGTATAGATTTTGTGTATAATTTACACACACCCTCCTAAATGCTCCAGATTGTTTATAATACACGATGCAAAGTAAGTGGGGTCTACTTGGTGTTTGTTATGTTGCTTAGGAGATAATTAAGGGAGAAAGCTCCTATATGTTAAGAACAAAAGCTATTTTCCAAAGTATTTTCTTCTTATTGGGGTATTATGACCTATTCATAATGACCTATAATGACATTATGACCTATAATGTACTTGGATCATATTTACTCCCATCATCCTCTCTTCCTCCTGTTTTAGCTTTTAGTTTGCTTTCTGTTGCTGCGATTAACACCACTACCAAGGCAACTTGGTGAGGGAAACGGTTTATTTGGCTTACAGGCTGTAGTTCATTATAAACTGGAACAGAAGCTCAGTGCAGGGGCCTGGAGACAGGAACTGAAGTAGAAACCAAATAGGACACTACTTACTGGTTTGCATTCCCCCGCCCCAGCTTGCTCACGGCCTTCCTTACACAACACAAACCCACCTGCCCAGGGACAGCACCACCCACAGCGGCTGGGCTCTCTTACACCGATTAACAATTAAGAAAATGCCTACGGGCCAATCTGAGGCAGGCAATACCTCAATCGAGACTTCCCAGGTATGTCAAGGTCCGTGTCAGGTTGGCAACGTCCAACACCACACTCCCTAACTCCCACTCTACTTCCCCTTTTTGATGACCCAGTACACTTTGTTAGGGCTGTTAGGAGT
This sequence comes from Cricetiscus sungorus, assembly GCA_030556225.1. NCBI lineage: Eukaryota > Metazoa > Chordata > Mammalia > Rodentia > Cricetidae > Cricetiscus > Cricetiscus sungorus. Next base: position 12,284,848 of record JANBXA010000367.1, on the reverse strand, counting down.
GAGAGACCCATTCATGTCTTTTCATGCACAGTTGGTAGAATGTAAGCAGGGTATAGAAGATGACTGTAGAGCTCAGAAGAGCAACCCCATTTCAGTTCCGTCTCATTGCACACAGGTTATTTGTAGAAGGTTTCCAATTTCACCAGGGGTCCGGGTAGAATTTCCTTTCTCAAGGTTTATTTATTTCTATTTTATTGATGTTTTGCCTGTCTGTACGTCTGTGTGAGGGTGTTGGATCCTGGAGTTACAGACAGTTGTTAGCTACCATGAGGGTGCTGGGGAATGGTCCTCTGGAAGAGCAGCCAGTGTTCTTAACCACTGAGCCATCTCTCCAGCCCCATAGAATTTTCTAAAAGTATCTGGAGATACGGGAAATGGGAGCAAGTATGTAAGCAGGAAAGCACAAAGGAGAGGAGCCAAATGCAACTGTGAATCCTGAACTTTCAGCAAGAACAGAGGGGAAGAGATGGGGAGATGGGCAAAGGGCCACTCTGAACAGTGTCCCATCGAAGAGTGTGTGCTGTGGTATTCTTGGAAATGGAAGCATCATGTGACAAACACCACTGTCAAGTTTGAAGCCCACCCTCTGAGCAATACCACCCACAATGGGGAAGTGAGTCCCACCTTGAAATGGTACCCAAGGCAACACACACTGGCTAAAGAAAAGCACAGCAAATTCACCATGGCATCCAGTGAGTTCAGCAGGTAGTGGGCACGTGTGTGTGCATCCCAAGTGTGTCTCTTGGGAAAGGTAATGGTTGGTTCTAGTATCTTGTCTTCAAACCGTGACAGCGTGAATGACTCTAATTTAGGACTGAAAATCTGAAGTTTTATGTGCCCTCACAGGCTGGTAGACCCAGGACTTAGAAACTATATTCATTGTTCTCTTTAAATGTTAATGCTCCCCAATTCTAGCTTCAGTCACACAGCAAATTCTCTTTTAAAAACAATCCCCAAGGTCCGGCAGTGGTGGTGCATGCCTTTAATCCCAGCACTTGGGAGGCAGAGGCAGGCAGATCTCTGTGAGTTTGAGGCCAGCCTGGTCTTCAGAGCTACTCAGGGAAACCCTTTCTTGATAAACAAAAAAACAAAACAAAACAAAACAAATCTCCCCAAATCACAATGATCCTTTGAACTTTTGTTTATTTTCTAGGAGTGTTTATCAACTACTTTGTCAGTAGTTGGCCTTTAGATTTTTACTTATAATTTCTCATGAATTACCATTATTTTCTGGCCTTAAATAGTTTTAAATAACCTATATTTGTTGGGTATGTATAACACAGTTTTTTATTCTATTTAAAAATATCTCTGTGCACTATATTTTGGTCATTTTTCTCCTTCCCCACACCTCCTAGATCCTCTCTACCCATCCAACTTCATGATCTCTCAAAAAAAAATCACAAAAATGAAAATCAAAACAGAAAACCAGTAAGACAAAAAATGCCCAACAATACATTTTCTTACTTCTCTGATTCTAAGAACTTCTGCAAGTGTGCTTAAGCCTGCATGTCTTCATCCAAGTGTGTGTGTGTGTGTGTGTGTGTGTGTGTGTGTGTGTGTGTGTTTGCATGTGCGTTCCTGCATGTGTATGCATGTGCATGTGAGTGCTTGGAAACCGGAAGACAACTTCAGGTGTCAGTCTTCGATATCCACCTGCTGAGGAGAGTCTCATCACTGCTACATCCGCTGGACTCCCCATCTTCCTAGGATTCTCCCGTCTCCATTTACATCTCTCACTATTGATGTGCTGGGATCATAGATATATGCTACCAAATCTGACTTTACAAAGACTCTGGAAATCTAAACTCAGTGATGTGACATCACCGAAAGGGTTTTTCATCTTCAAAGAAAGATTTGATTATTTCCAGGGCTATGACAGGCAGTAGGATATGACATGTTAGTAGAAATACTTCCAAAATAATGAGACAAAAAGGGTTTCCTACCTAAGTCTCACCTGACTTGACATTTACATTTATTTTAATACTTACATCTCCAAATAACTTGGATAAATAATGCCTTCCAATGCACCACAGTATGAAAGAGGGAAACCCTGTTTTGACACCTGTCAACCTCCTGAGAGGCTTCTAACTCTCCCTCAGGAAGTTGTGGACAAGCAGAGGAAGTCCTGGTTCCAGCACGAGTTAGCTGGGAGGCGGTTTTAGGTTCCTTTCTGTTGCTGTGATAAAATACCTTAGCAAAGAGTAGCATAGGGGCTAAGGGGGTCCTTTCAGCTTACAACTCCAGGTTACTGTCCATCATTGGGAAGAGGTCACAGCATCTGCAGTGGGGAGCAGAGAGAAATCAAAGTGTGCATGCTTGCTTGCTTGCTTGCTTGATGATTGATTGATTGATTGATTGACTAATTGATTGATTATCTCAGCTTACTTTCTCTACTCTTCAACAGGTCAGTACCCTCCACCCCATACTTTCCATCTTATCCTCACTCCCTCAGCTTTCAGGTCTGTGCTACCACAGCTGGCTCTCACAAAATCCTTAGAGGAAATGCCAGACTAGCACCTTCAGACATATACCTTTAGAAACTGGTTCGTACCCTTTAGTAGATTCCCCGGGAAATAGACCCTTCAACGTTCAATTTTGGGGCAGCCGGGAGCAGATGTGATGAGCCCCTGACATACCGTTACCTAACCATTAGCAGTTTGTGTATCCCAGGGAGCTCAGGTTCAATAGGCAACAGAGCAACTCTCCATGCAAGGCCATACTTAGGCTTCCTCAGCCGCTGATTCTTCTTATGATTCACTTAACACATAGGAAAATTGCAGCTATAACAGGTGAACTAAGTACTTTTCTTCTTGTTAGAAAATGTCTGACAAAAGCAACTCAAGGGAGGACGGGTTTCTTTCAGCTCACGGTTCAAGGGTACAGTCTGTCGTAACAGGGAAGGCATTGTTGCAGGAGCAGAAGGCAGCTAATCAGGTCGCATCAACAGTGAGACAGCAGAAAGGGATGCACACTGGTGTTCTGCCTGCCTTTTCCATTTTATTCAGCTCGTGGAATAGTGCTGCCCACAGCTGCAGTGAGTCTTCTCACGTCAGTTAACCCAATCTAGAAACTCCCTTGTACACATACCTGGGTACCTGAGTTTGAATCCCCAGGAGCCATATAAAAGCTAGACACATAGCATGAGCACATCCTTAATCCAATGCTCTTAGAAGCTCAAGGGCCAGCTAGCCGGGTATATGCAACAGAAAAGCAACAGAAACAACAGAAAGACTCTGTCTGAAACAAGATGGAAGGCAAGAACGGACACCTGACATTAGTTTCTGCTTTCCCATGCACGAGAGAGAGAGAAGAGAGAGAGAGAGAGAGAGAGAGAGAGAGAGAGAGAGAGAGAGAGAGAGAGAGAGAGAGAGAGGCCAAATATTGTAACCATAAGGGATGAATCCCAGAACACTAGGAGATCGCTTTTCACATCTACTTTAGACTTTTGCTTTCACCATATTAAAACAGGACAGACTGCTTCCTAAAGCATATTTATATCTGAGAATGTCATCATGCTGGGAAGGGCAGAATTCCTACTTAGAAAATCAATGCCTGGATTTCATCTTCATGCTAATGTAGCTGACGGGTGTAGTGTAAGCATAAGACTCTGAAATCATGTTGTATTTTGGAAACGTAAACAGCTTTAGCAAGAAGAGGAGATGAACCCCTGGCGGATGCCAAGCAGGGAGTTAAAAGAAGATCAGCTGCTGGCACAGATGTGAGGAGACCTAACTCTGTGTCTCTGGGGCTTCTACAGCAGGTGTATCTGCTTGGCTTCATATACAAATGAATACATAAATCTGAAAATAGAGTTGGTAGTCTGTCATGGACTTTGAAACTGGTGTGTGTGTGTGTGTGTGTGTGTGTGTGTGTGTGTGTGTGTGTTGGACATCCTGTGTTCTATTGGATCACTCTAATTTGTTCTCTTTAGACAAGGTCTCTCACTCAGTCTGGAGCGAGGCTGGCAGCCAGCAATCCCCAACACTCCTGTCTCTCCCTCCTACAGCATTAGGATTGTAGACAAATACACAAACATGTTCTCTTGAGGTGCTGGGGATTTGAACTCAGTTCCTCATGACTGGGCAACAAGCACTCTCTGAACTGTCTCCCTAGTCATCAAACATACATACATATATGTACATATACATAACACAAGGTCTTACTCTGTAGACCAGACTGGCCTATAACTCACAGCGATCCATCTGCCTCTGCCTCCCTATGCTGACATGTGCCACCAACACCCAAGTCAAATTTCTATTTTTTAAATGACCATTTCCTCCATTGTATACCACAAACTGAAGTATTTTTTAATTTGAAGTTATTTTGAATAATATATGTGTACATATTACACATATATGTGGTATCTTGGGATTTTGATATATGTGTAAATGGCATATGTTACTACCAGGTTAAACATGTCTATTCGAGCATATCACTATGGTGAAACATCACAAGTCATTTCTCCTGGCTTTTTGAAATATATAGTACATTATTATTATTATTTATAGTCATCCCACTGTGTAGCATGCCAGACCTCCTGGGGTTATTTAGTTGGTGGGTTGGTTGTTGCTTCTGGAGACAGGGTCTCACTTTGCAACCCAGGTTAATTGGAACTTACTATATGATCCAGGCTGACTTTGAACCCCGATCTATCTGCCTCTTAAGGCAAGCATTACAGGCACGCACTACCCCAGCTGGCATACACCAGAACTTCTCATCTCTATCCCGTTAATCAACTTCTCTGCCTCTCTCTCGTTCTGTTCTTACAATCTCTGGTGACTAACACTCTACTCTCAAATTCTATGAGCTCATCTATTTTATAGACAACATATGAGTACTGGTACTTACCTCTCTGTGATGAGCCTGTTTCACCGAACATGATGACTTCTGGTTCCATAACATTGTGAAAATGAAAACATTTCATTCTTCTTTGAAATGAAAATATATGTTCATGCGTGCGCGCGCACACACACACACACACACACACACACACACACACACATCATAAAGGATGGTCCTTTCTTCAGCATGGAAACGCTGTCAGATTTTAAGCTCAATGACTGCGGCTTACTTCTAATCTTTCTAGCCTGTTCATTTTCCTGAGTACTTGTTTAAATGCTAGTAGCCTGTTGTTTGGGTGACTGTGGCTTTGAAGTATACTTTAAAATCAATGTGGTCACTTGTGTTTTATCTTTTTGGTTCAAGACTACTATGACTATTTAGGATCTTTTGCAGTTCCATAGAAATTATAAGATTGCTTTTCTATTTCCATAAAAATTGCCATTACTGCCCACCGTGGTGGCATACACCTTTAATCCCAGCACTCTGGAGGCAGAGGCAGGTGGACCTCTGTGAGTTCAAGGCCAGCCTTGTCTACAAAGAATTCCAGGATAGCCAGGGCTGTTACATGGAGAAACTCTGTCTCAAAAGCAAACAAACAAAATGTCATTGCCATTTTGAGAGGGATTGGATTGAATCTGAATGCTTTGGGTAGTGTGGCCGTTTGACAACATAATTTCATAATTACATACTAATCCTTCACGCAGGCTATCTTTCCATTTGTTGTGCCTTAGATTTCTTTCATCAATATAGTTTCATTGGTGATCTCTCACCTCCATGTTTAAGTTTATTCCCAGGTATTTTAGTATTTTGCTGTAACTAGTGTAAGTGGGCTTCCTACCTCAGTTTTGCTGATGTTATGTCGACATCCCACTGATGTCTTCAGACTGATCCCACTGATGTCTTCAGACTGATACTGTATCCTACAACTTCACTGAATTCTTTGATTCTAAAGAGTTGTGGAGCTTGGAGGGCTCCCTATACACATGATCATATCATCTGTAAAGAGAGACAGTTTCACTTCCTCCTGTCCGGTCTGAATTGCCCCTTCCTGCTTCTTTCTGCCTAGGTGCTGTGGGCAGAAAGTCCAGGACTTTTTGTCTTGTTCTGCATCTTTCTTATTTTATTTTGTTTATTTTGTTTTTTGAGACAGGATTTCTCTGTGTAGCTCTGGCTGTCCTGGAACTTGCTCTGTAGACCAGGCTGGCCTCAAACTCCGTAATCGGCCTTCCTCTCAAGTGCTGGGACTAAAGGCATGCACCACCTAGCTTGTTCCATATCTTAAATGAAAAAAACTTTTCATTTTTTCCCCCATTCAATTCCATTCAAGCTGTGGTTTGCCATATATGGCCTTCACTGTATTGAAGGATCTTCATTTGGAGTATAAAACATGGATAGTGGAGAAGATGGTTCAGCAATAAGAGCACTTCCTGTGTAAGCAGGAAGACCTGAGTTCAAATCCTGAGCACCCAAGTAAAAAGCTGGAGCTGACTATAACCCCAGCCCTGTAAGACACAGACACAGGAAGATCCCTGAAGCTTGCTTCATATCAGCCTAGCTCCAGGCTTTGTGGGAAACCCTGTGTCATGGAAATAAGGTAGAGAATGCCATAACAGAACACCTAGCATTTTCATCTGGCCTCTACATGTGTGCATAGGCCCACACACACACACACTAAATATGCACATAGCACACACATACATACATATGAACACACCTAAAGTACATTGATGAAATGGAGCAGGCTCCAAAAGATAAATACTACATGATTGAACATATGTGGAATCCACAGAAGCCAGCATTGTAGAAACAGCACAGAACAATGTTTACCAAAAGCTGAGAGGGGTGGGCAATAGAGAAGATGTTGGCACAAAGTTACAGTTCAAAAGGTCTGGAATTCTCCTGAACAATAAGTGGTTCTAGCTAGAAATGTCTTGTATGTTTCAAAATAGCTGTGAGAGAATTGTTTCACCTCGACAAAGCAATAAATGATCAGCTGATGAATAGCCAAATACTCTGATTTGATCATTACACAATGTAGGCCTTATCAAACACTACATAGTACTGATGAACTTATAAAAGTATTATTATCAAAGTGCAAATGCCAAGGTAAATACATAAGCTGGTGTAGTGGTTCATGCCTTTAATGCCAGTACTCAAGAGGCAGAGATGAGTGGATCTCTGTGAGTTTGAGACCAGCCCAGTTTACACAGTGAGTTCCAGGACAGCTAGACCTATGTAGGGAGCAGAGCAGATAGATAGATAGATAGATAGATAGATAGATAGATAGATAGATAGATAGATAGAGACTATATAGATAGATATTGCACACTATTAGTGCAAATGAAAAACAGTATCAGTTATGATAACAAAACAATGTATGGAGTAGGAGAGATGACTCAATAGGTTAAGTATCTCCCACACAAACAGATAGACAACGTGAGTTACATTTCCTGAAAAGAGAAACTTATTCCCCATAATATGTGGATAGACCTCCACATGTGCACTGCAGCTCGTCTTCCCCCTCCTTCCATGGGGCATTTCCTGATTTTGAAGTTTATTGTAGTTATATGAGAAATGTCTTCTTAGCCAGGCCTGTTGGCACATGTCTTTAGGCAAAAGCAGCTGAATCTCTCTAACTTTCCAGCTAGCCCTGGTCTACACCACAAGTTACTTGCCAACCAAAGATCCAGGCTCGATGGTACACACCTATAACCCAAGCGCTAGGAAGGTGGAGACAGGTGGCCCTGGGGTTCACAAGCCAGCCAGATGAGCACAGTTAATGAATCCCAGGCCAGTGAGAGACCCTGTTTCAAAAAACCAAGGTGGACAGCACCTGAGGAACGAGACGCCAAAGATTGTATCCTGGCCTCCACACTTTACACATGTATGTATACTCAGAAGCAAGATTGGAAGTAGATTTGCAATTCTTAGAAGACCTAATACTGACACCTGCTGGAACAAAATAGCAAAATGAAAACTGAATCTTTAAATCTTTAACATTTTAGAGCGGTTCTGTTTCTGTTAAATTGGGAAGGAATTTGCTGTTTTAGCAGACTAGTGTATCTGATAAGCAGATTAAGTGAGCAGAAGGCTCTTTAACGTCCTCAATGTTTGCAAGTAAAATTATATTTCCTCCTTTTAGGATAAAGTCATTCTGGGAACTGATTACCCCTTTCCACTAGGGGAGCAGGAGCCTGGGAAGTTGATAGAGTCCATGGGAGAATTCGACCAAGAAACAAAGGTATGTGCACTATACTTTATTTGCTTACAATTCTATCTTCTGAAATAGCCAGTCTATTAAAAACAACAGTCATAATACCTTAAAATAAGCCCCGTATAGCTAAATGCATAAATCCTCTACCCTCACACATAGGCATGCACACACACACACGTACAAATAAATTTTTTTTTAAAGTAATCAATGACTCTATCTACTAAGGGCTTTATCAAGCCAATCATGCTTTAAAATAAAACTCCTCTCTCTCTTTCTTTTTCATTCAGGATAAACTCACAGCTGACAATGCCTTGGCTTTTTTGGGTCTTGAGAGAAAACTATTTCAGTGTCAAAATTAACCACAAAATAAATAAACTTCCAAGAAGCTATATTACCTCAGTCTTTGATCATGAGTTGCACACACATCGCTAAAATTGTTTTGAATTATGTCACCTAAATATGGAACATCCAGGGGGGCTGGAGAGATGGCTCAGAGGTTAAGAGCACTGGCTGCTCTTCCAGAGGTCCTGAGTTCAATTCCCAGCAACCACATGGTGGTTCACAGCCATCCGTAATGAGATCTGGTGCCACCTTCTGACATGGAGGCAGAATGTTGTTTACATAATAAAATGATTTTTAAATGGAACATCCCCCTCAGGACAATGCAGGAGGATCAGGAATTCAAGTTCCAGGCCAGTCCGGGCTACTTGAGACTGTCTTTAAAAGGGAAGGAGTGCTAACATTCCCAAATACTCTAACTTACTAATAACAAGATGTTTCATACGGTTTTCATTCTGAAATGTACTGAAAAGCAGTACACTACTACCTTTGCAAATCAAAACTATTTAACTTGGAGATTAAAAATCAATGTACAATTAGTGATCTACACAGAGGAAATCCAACACCAGCCTTATTCTAGAAGGCTCAGGTGGGTTCTCTACTTTGATCAAGGAAACGGGAATCGTGCCCAAATAATGTACGTTTTCCAGAGGTGACCGTCTCCAAAAGTCTGGTCATTCTCTGGGACATTGCTGTCTTTGTAAACAACACACAGGATATGCACAAACTCAACTGTCCCAAAAGCTAGTTAAGGGAGAAAGGCAAATGCTCATGGAATGATTGCTGAGTGGCCCAATACAAAGACACTTCACTAAAATTCACTGCAGTCTCCCAGAGTCTGGCATATCTTAGAACTTGGGCTGAGTCTTGGAGGATGGATGGACATTTCTTTCAAAAGTAAAACGATGGTGGGCTGTGCATGGTGGCACATGCCTCTAATGCCAGCACTCGGGAGGTGCAGGCAGGCGATGGATCTCTGCTTGAGGCCAGCCTGGTCTGTGCAGCAAGCTCTAGATCCACAACCAAGGAAGCACAGTGAGACTCTGTCTCAAAAAATAAGTAAGTAAATACATAAACAAACAGAAGAGGGAAGAAAGATCAGAAGAAAAAGCTATGGGGACAGAGGTGTGACTTCAGAGTGGATGAAACTTGTCCTAAAGGGACTTTCATCTGTAAGTTTGTCTTTTCCAGAGCAGGAGGTAGAGTGAGCTCTGGGTAGTGAATGCATGACATCATGAGATCCTTGTTTCAGGCCCATACTCTTTCCATAACACTATATCACAAAGCCAGGCCCACTACTAATGTGCACCTCGTGGCAACTCTTCAACAGAGGAAGACAAGATCTAACTAATACTCTGTGATTTCCACCCTGTTTTCACCATCTGTGCTTCAATACCCCGTCTCCTTCCTGCTCCTCTTGTTGCTTTCTAGAATTTCCCCCCCCCAACTATCACTCTACTTACAATTCCAGTCTGCCTTGGAAGGAAAATAAAGGTGAGCAAAGCAACAACTGGAAGCATGTTACTGTTTTTCTCCTTTCTCAAATCTTCAGGCGAAATATCTACCCCTTTTCAAATATTTCATATCTGAGCACTACACACATATTTTATGAGTTACTTCCGCTCACTCTGGCCAAAAAGAACACACAAAAAAACTCAAGGGAAGTTTCAGTCCGTTGTGGTGGGGGAACGCCTGCCAGAACAGAACAGCTCACATCACTGTAGGAAAGCAGCGTGGCCAGAGAATGCCTGTAGCAGTGGGCATGCTCATTCCTCTGTTTTTCAGTCTGGGACCCAGCCTATGTGATGGTGTCACCCACATTCAGGGAAGGCCACTGTCTCTAGTCCTCTATGGAAAGGTCTTCATAGACACACCTAGAAGAGTAATCTCAAGATTAACAATCCCAAACTCACCCCTTGTCAACCTGGCAATCCAACACATCTTCTTGTACCAATCCCTTCCCAACCCCCACTGTTCCAAAGCTCTAGTGTGGTTTCCCCTGAGACTGAAGCCAACGCTTAGCTGTGTGCATTGCTAATATCAAGTTATATAGACTCAAGGACAGGTCAAACACATTCCCATTCCCAAAGTAAAAAAAAATCCAGGAAGGAACAGCCCAAAGCAACACTGAAACCTAGCAGGGAAAATATTAAATCCTGTAGCTCCTTGTCCAGTACCCAGAGCTCATAGTGCTGAGCCCAACAGACTTGGGAAAATCAGCCCCTATGGTCTTGCCATTTGCAAGCCAGCTAGCCTCTCTCAGGCTGCCTAATACTTTCCTCAGGAGACATCCCACCTTCCCGGTATCACCAACATCCTGGAGTCTCCACTACATCCATCCTAGATTTTATCCTCCCAACCTCATGCACTGCTCTCTGAGTTGCCCGCAGGGACTCTAAGAATGATACGCTTTGCCTCCCAGACTTTCCTTCGAAATCTGTGTGGAGGCGTCTTTTGTGAGAGCCTGTGCAAGAAAGCCGTGAACTTACAGAAAACTATGGATAAGGCAGAGTGCAGGGCGTTCTTCCCAGGAGGTGGCCTTCTAAAAAGAATTGTATAAACTATGATAAGTGAGTGCATTTGGAAGCAAGGACATGAAGGAAATACTCTGGCAAGTCCACATTCTCTCTGTAGGAAAGTCAAAGGCCTGGGAGGAATCCTCTTGACTCTTTGCACATGACCAAAGATGATAAGACGTAATTCCAGGAGTGCTCCTTTGACGTACTTGCTAACTGTAAACATCACCTCATGATGGGAGATGTCATTCTGTAAATATGTTTTGCTTGCTTTCATAATAAAAAAAATGTTTGCTTGTTTTAATAATAAAAATGTTTGTTTGTTCAAGCACTAAGAGTCCCCTGGTTATCCCCACATGTCAAATCTTTGGAATATTCTTCAATCCTCGGACTTAGCCTCGGTGGCCACGGGGTGAGCTGACAGCTGTGATTCTGTAACTCAGTCTGTTTGCCTGCAAAACTAGCATCCTGAGGACAACAGCAATGTTTGCTTCCAGCCTGAGCGGAGGCTGAGCCCCTTGAACCATGGATGGAGGGGCCTCCTGTGAGAAGTTCTTAGAAAGCCCTGTGTTAGTTCTCTACTCAAGGGAAAATCTTTCTAATTAGTTTGCATATCTGTATCTTGGTAGTTGTGATGAGTGGGATCTCACTGATTCCAAAGCCTCAGGGTATCTTTTCTACTGTCCTGGTGCAAGATACTTGGCTTTTTTTTTTTTTTTTTTTAAGGCAGTCTCAAGTATCCTAGGCTGATCTTGAGTTTAACTCATGATGTAACCAAGTATGTCCTTGAACTTCCTGTCCACCTCATCCCCACTCCCCAACCAGTGCTGGAGTTAGCAGTTTGTCTTTATGCAGCGCTGGGATAAAAGCACAGCTTCATGCATGCCTCCCAACAGAGAACCCACACCCTCCTGGGTTCTTTGTAAGAGCCTGATCTCTTCAAACACCATGCTTTCTTAAGCCTTAACTTTGAACACCACCCTTTTCTGACCAAATCACTTTTCAAATCTTCTCTGCTCTTTTGCCTCCTGTTCTCACTGTAACCCTAGTGAAAACATCCAGGGGTGCCATTCCAAAGCTGGAATAAGGGGCTGTCTTGAAATTTCCTGATCCAGATTAACTCGTCTATTACCAGTAAATCCAGTTTCCCATAGTCTTAGGGCATAGACAGAATGTAGGCAACAGAACACAAATGGCCTCTAGTCTCCAATTCTTCATAGAGTCCTTGCTCCCAACTGCAGGCTCACCCATTTTCACTGGCTCTCTGCCAGAAAATGTCTGCATAATCCCAAGGGTTCTAGAGCTGGTTTCTCTACATCTTCCCTCAAATCCTTAACCACAGTCAGTTAAAGAGTCAGCAACAACTTCTCTCCCCTGGTACCAACTTTCTCTACTTTCCTCACTCACCTCTGTAATCAAATTCAACAGAAACAACTTGAGCCCAAAGTTCTCTTCCAGCTTAGTACCAAAGATTTCAGACCAGCATCACAGGTATGATGGGAACACAGTAGTTTGTGCCATGGTGACCAGAAAGCAGAGAGGGTACCTGTGGTAAGAGGGTTTTCTTTTTCCCTTTATTCTATGGGGTGGTCCCACTTGCATTCGGGGGGGGGGGGGGAGGGTCTTTCCCCAGGAAATTCCTCTCTGGAAAGACCCTCACAGACACACTTAGAATACTAAGAACACCAGAGAAGAGACAGCAGTTTCCCAGGTAACATGTAACACTGCAGTGTAGCACCCCAAAACGTCCAGTGACCTAGTAAATGCTCATATTCATCTTCCCCCGAGCATTTTTCTATGTGCCAAGGATGCAGGAATGTTTGAGACTAGATTTGGGTGTGTGTGTGGGGGGGGGGGGAAGGTGTAGATGAAAACAAAAAGGATAGAATTTCTTTCCTGAAATTGGAAAAGTAAGAAACATTAAGGAGGGAGGAAAGAGAATAAAGGATAAGAGAAAGACCAGGAGGACAGAAGGAAATGTCTCTTTATTGGTAAATACCTTAAAGACATTTAAAGAAAATGTGACAGAGACTAGGAGACTGGTGGGAAATAAAATATTCAGTTGTGGAGCCAAAGAAAGCCACTCTAATGAGGACTTTGACACTTAAATGACATGCAAAGCCTTCCTGCCTGGCAGTAATGCCAAGGTGCTTGGACCAGGAAGTGACTGTGGCCCGGAGAGTGTGTGGGCAAGTAAAGCAGAAACAGACAGAACCGTAAATTTAGCCAGGTCAGTAGATCATGTTAGGATGGAAAAATTTAGCCTAATTCCCCCAGAAAACCCAGGAAGCTGGGAGTCTTAAATCCCAAGCTGATGGTCACCTACTTTAATGTTTATGGTAGTGAATGAACACCCAGAAGCCTGTGCGAAAGCAGACTTCCTGGGCTAAGGGCAGGGTTGGATACTTTAAAGTAACTGGTCCGCACTGGATGCTACGAGGTGATTGGCTCACCATGTGCGGGCTTTGCTGTAACCCTATAAAAGCTGTCTCAATTCTGTGCTAGGGGTCGTCGCTAAGCCCTGTACCCTGCGTGGGTATGGCTGACGGCCGCAGTACACTGGAATATAAAGGACCTATGCGTTTGCATCAAGACCGCTTCTCGTGAGTGATTTGGGGGGGCCGCCTTTCCTGAGTGGGAGCGCGAGGGACCACGCTCTCACGGGTCTTACAATCACAGAGAAGCATTTAGATTTTTACCACACAAGAAGCTGTCCAAAAAAAAAAGTTTAACAGAATGGTATAAATTTAAGCCTTGTGGCAGGAAAGGGACAGGGCAAGAAAGATTACTGGGGATGAAAGTGAACAAGGGAGATTCTTAAAGTAGCAAGATCTTGTGAGGCCAATTATAAAAGTGGTACAGAAAGCCAGTTTGTTTCGTGTATCAAAAGGAATGAAAAGGCTGGGGCTGGAGAGATGCCTCAGCAGTCACAAGCACGTTCTGCTCTTGTGGAGTTCCTGAGGATCAGACCCCAGCAGCCATTATCTGGCTCACCACTCCAGTTCAGGAACTCTGACTCTATGGGCACCATGCATGTATGCTGTGCACATTCACACTGGCAGGCACTCAAACATACACTTAAAATAAAATTTAAGAAGAATGAATGAGGTTTGATGGATTAATAAGATAGTTATGAATTGATGACCTGAGTTCAATCCCCACAATCCATGTGGTAGACAAGAAGAGAGTCCTTCAGGTTGGTGGGTGTGGGTGTGGGTGTGGGTTTGCGTGAGCATGCCAGCAGCAACATAGACAATTGTATTTTTCTTTTTTACCAAGTTTTAATTCTGTCATCTATGAGCAGCCAGATCTAATTCTTCCTTCCCAGTCTGCATAAAGTTTGTTTCTCCTTTCTATTGTGTCACTTGAGACACTTCATACAATGTTGGAAGGAGTCCACAGAGAGGGCACAGCCTTGCTGTGTCCTGCATCTCAGCATCTTAACATCATGCTGGCTGTGGTCTTCTGAAGATGCTCTCTGTTGAGTTGAAGGAGCTTTCCTTCATTTTGACTTTTTTTTTCTTGTTAGGGATGGGTGTTGGAGGAAGGCACTTATAGACTGTTACTTTTCATCAATCTAAGAAACAATATGTGATATTTTGTTGTAACATCTGTAATAAGATAGTATTTAGGTAGCTGTTCACAATAACCACCTACAATAATCAAAACATTAGTGTAGTACAGTGAAACAGGCAGTAGGCTGAGGGCAGAAATTCCAAAATACTGACAAACAAAAGCCTCAAATTGTAGTTACAAACACACTAGCCCTTTCATTTATTTCTAAGAGATTTCTTAGATAGGGTCATTTTTCTCTTTATGTTTATTTTACTATGCGTGAGTGTGCCATTGACCACAGGTGAAGGACAGAGGGCAACTTGTAGGACTTGGTTCTTTCCTTCCACCATATGGACAGTGGTGGCAGAACAAAGGTTGTCAGGCTTGGCAGCAAGTGCCCTTAGCTGCTAAGCGGTCTCACCAGCCCTCATTGGCTTTTTTTAGAAGCCAATGTGTACTACCCTACTGCAGTCTTCAGCAAATAGTTAAAAACTTAAATGTCTATCGGTCATATTCAATAGGCTTTAACTCGGAGTAGGGGGATCTGGCGTTCAAAGTCAGTCTCCAGCCCACTTCAATTCCTGAACAACCTGGGTTACGACATTTTGATTCTCCCAATCCTCAAGCCGCAGAAACCACACACAGGTTTAAAAAACCTTACACCTAATCTGGATGGAAGGCCTGGAGAGTCATGTCCTCCAGTTATTCACTGCATAAAGTTTGACAAATAAAAAAGAGTTATCTGCAGAGTAACGGTGCCCGGGGCGTGTAATCTCAGCACGCCGGAGGTGGAGGCAAGAGGGCCGGAAGTTCAAGGTCATCCTTATCTTTGGGTACAAAGTGAATTCAAGGCCAGTCTGGGTGGGACACCTGCACATTATGTTAAAATATTAAGTGACATAAATCCACCCCTTGAGTTTATCTAAGGTTTACTTAAAGTAATGTTTTAAGGTCGTATACCTCCAACATCTATTAGCGATTCTTTAAAAAACACAGTAAACACCTAGGTGACAATCATTGTTAGGAAAAGCGTTATTTTTCCCCCGTATCTTCTAGCTAACTTCTCCCCAGAGTCGTCCTCGGGACCCTAGCCATTCGTGGGAATACACTCAGAAACTTGTAAGGAAAATAGAGCCTGCGGCGTGACGCCCTTTCTAACGCGCCCGCTCTCTAACTCACACACCAAGAAACGAAACGCCCAGAAGCGCAGCCGCGTGACCTCGCCCCGCCCACCAGCCCCGCCCCTTCGCCTTACTCCCTTCCCAGACCCAGCATGCACCGCGTCGACCTTTTTCTTTTTCGAGTGACCCCTGCTTTCGGAGGCGCGGAGCATTGTGGGCGAAAAGAGGGGGGGGGAGCGGGAGACCGGAAGGAGGAAGCAAAAGACCAGTGCGAGCCGGCAGGGAGGGCCCGCGGCGCGTGCGCAGGGGGACGGGTGTCGCGGCAGGACCGGAAAGGGCGTGACACCCGCTACGGAAAGCGCATTGGGGCGGGGCCTCGAGGCCTTGGCGCGGAGTCCCCGAGGCGGGCGGGAAGGGGGCGGGCTAAGGGTGCGGGCGGAGGAGGAAGTGTCATGGCGTCGGGCCGCGGAGCTTCTTCTCGCTGGTTCTTTACTCGAGAACAGCTGGAGAACACGCCGAGCCGCCGCTGCGGGGTGGAAGCGGATGAAGAGCTGTCGCATCGCCAGCAGGCGGCCAACCTCATCCAAGACATGGGGCAACGTCTCAATGTGTATCCTTTGCCTAGTTGCGGCCCTCACGCCCCGGTCGCGCTCGCCGGGGCACCGGGCCTAGTGTCCCGCGAACATGGCGCCGCTGCCTCTGCCTTCTTGTGGCGTCGGGAAAGAGAGACACACACGCGCGGAAAGCGTAGGCCCGGGCCGCCGGGGCGAGCCCGAGGGAGAGGAAAGAAGTGAGCCGGCCGGCCGGCCGGGAGCCCGCGTTGTGTAACCTGTGCCTGGAAGCGCGCGATGCGGCGGGGAATGGCATCGCTGCCTTGGCGACAGGGGAACCCGGGCTGAGCCACGAAGCCAAGGCGCGGCCCGGCCCGCCGCTTCGGGAGTCAGGAGAGGCTTTGAGACGCGGGACGGGCCTCAGATGCTCCGCGGAAGGCGCTTTCCAAGGCCTCCTCGCCGGCTCCCGGGCGGCTCTCTTGCGCTGTGGGGACGCACGGAGGTCTTTTAATGTTCCCTTCGGTGCGTGGCGCGCGCCTTGCCACTACTTTATTTCTGCTGTACTAAGCTGCAGCCATTGCAGTTCATTCCCGGGCGATCTTTACACAGCGCATTAGAGTAATTCGGCATCGAGCCTTGTCTCTCTTATGCCCCCCCCCCCCGCACACTTTTTATATACTCTTAAAGGTTGGGAGGGGGGTTGGATTTCGAGCAAATGGAAAGGAGCTGTAAGTCGAGGGGTTTTCCCCATGCAAGTTGGTTTTGTTTTTAGAAATATTTTTTTTGTCGAATTGTGTCCTAAACTTTGCTCCCCAGCTCCCAGCTTACAATAAACACTGCGATTGTCTATATGCACAGGTTTTATATGCACCATTCTTTCACCAAATTCAACAGAAATGTAAGTACTTTTTATTGTCTTAGTCTCCCAGTGCGGAAGAAAATTAGTTGAGCATTGGTTTTGCTGTTGGATTCAGTGTTCTGAGTTTACCGTAAATGTGAGTTATGTAATGATGTTTTACCTCAAATGCAGTGTGTGTGTGTGTGTGTGTGTGTGTGTGTGTGTGTGTGTGTGTGTGTGTGTTAAACTGTAAGGCTAGGTGTTACCTTCTGCCAGGCCTTCTGAGGCAAAAACACCTTGTTTTATTGGTTTGATGATTTTTGGGTTTGGGTGTTTTTGTTGGTTCGGTGTTTGGCTTTTGGTTTGTGTTTGTGCTTTTGAAACACGGTCTCACTGTGTGGCTCTGGCTGGACTGGAGTTCACTCCAGCCTTGAACTCAAGAGACCCCTGCCTCTGCCTCCTCGGTGTTTGGGATGAAGGTGTGGGGCCCACACACACGTAAACATTTAACTCAAAAAGTCAGCAGTGTTTTATTCATTTAAACTTCGCAGGTGGAGTGATTTATATTATATTAAGAGTAATTTCAGTAATCACAAACAGGGTAGTTTGTACAGTTTTAGTTCTTGGAGAAGCTGCATCTTAACTGTATGAAGCCCGTTGTTTCAAATGTTAGGAATTGAGGCTTGTGTAAACATTGCTTTGAAGTGGTACTTGGCAAGGGCAGGCTGTTTGGAGGGATCCGGCAGTGGAGTTGCTTACTCCGTGAAGAAGGTAGCAAGGCTGAGCATTGCTGTTTTTCTTATTGCTTTTGCTAGTGCTATTACCAGTTCTCCCATCTCACCCATCAAAAATCCTGTTAATTTGTTTGTTTACTTTAAGACCTGAGACCATATCACTGTGTAATGCAAGCTGACCTCAAACTCAGTATCCCCCTGCCTCAGCCCCCTGAGGAATTGTAGGCCTTTAGAACTGCAGTCTTGAATTTTTAAAGCTAACAAAGTTATGAATTGATGTTTGTTCTTTTCAGAGAACATGTATTTTCTTAGTTCTTATTCCCATGGGTATTAGAAATACTTAGCCCCCACGATAATTTCTCACTGCTCTTTAATTATTTGCCGTTTATTATAGTTTTGATGTTGTTATTCTGAAAGGTCCATGTGAGCAAATGGGTCCTAGTAAGGGCATAGTAATTACGTTCTCGGTTGCTAAAGAAACAGTATTGATTGGGAGAGGGTTAAGATTATTGTGTGTACAACGTTCTGCCTCTGTATGCCTGCATTCCAGAAGAGGGCACCAGACCTCATTATAGATGGCTGTGAGCTATCATGTGGCTGCTGGGAATTGAACTCTGGTTCTCTGGAAGAACAGTCAGTGCTCTTATCTTCTGAGCCATCTCTCCAGCCCTGCATTGTTTATTTTGAAGTGGCAGAAATTTCAAGATGTAGATTAATATTCCTGTTTTAAGTTCATTTATCTTAAATCTAACTTACAATTTATTTTAGATGATACATATTTTTGGTAGATTTGCATCTCTTGTAGGCCCTCTTCTATGCTCTTTTAATCTGCTTGAGTCTTGTTCTTTCCGAATTCTTTTGTGTCATTCTTAGTTTGATAATGGTGTTGTAGAAGAGAAAATTAGCAGTGAATTAGTAATGAGCACTAAATAAATTTGGCTTTTTTAAAGTAACCATGGATAATGTTGGTAGAAACTACAAGTCAAAATTGTGGAAATTCTTTTTTTGTGACTGGGTTTACTTTCTATTTTCAGTAGAGGATCTCACCACAAGGCTCTACTTTTTGAGCTCTTCCTCTCTTTCTGTGGCCTAGTGTGTGTGCTTTAAGCAAACATCTATCTTAAAGGTAGAACTGTGTCTTCAAATTGACTTAGTTAAGTCCAAGTCATTTGCATTCTTGCTTTCACTATTTTTACTGACAAAGCCATTCAGTACTTTTTATTACCCTACTTAACCTCTTACACATATGAAGGAATACTTGAGCACTTTATATTGAGTCTTTCTTAGCAGGATAATTGAAATTTTGTTTGGGGAAGTAGCGTTATCTCTCATATCAGCCTTCTTTCTTGCCTCTGTTTTTGCAACATGAAAGGTGGTTTTAATATTTGTATCTTGTATTTGCATCACTTGCATATAACATTAGTAGTCCTCCCCACACACCAGGTCCTTCAGTGATGATTTCAAATTAAATGTCAGCCTTGTTTAAATTTGTATTTCCCTACATTTTTGGGAACCTTTTTCTTAGAAGGTTATAATCAAGTGTCATATTAAAAAAAAAAAAAACCCACGAAGTATCATTTATGAATTAAACCCAATGGGATAAGGAGCTGAGGTGCTAGGACAGAAGGTAAGCTCTGGAACTGTCAGTTGTCCATGATGAAAGGTATCTTTCAATGTTGCGTGCTTTGTTTTAGTGTCCCAGATTGGCAGATTTAGAAGTAAAGAAGCATTTGTTTGTCGTGGAATCAAACTTAGCTTGTGTTCCTCACCCAGAAACTGTCACTGCATGGTCAGCTTTCTTGGAGAGTCAAATCATTGTAAGGAATAAGTGTATACAGCTTAAGAATAAGCCTACCTTTAGGACTGGTAAATAAAAAGTATCTTCCTTGGCTCAAGTTCAAGAGGAATCTAGAGGTCTGGTGAGAGAGATGACTGATGACTGAGCAGGTAAAGGTGTGTGCTGCCAAACCTGATGACTTGGATTTGATCTATAGGGACCACATAGTAGTAGAAGGGTCTCTCTCTCTCTCTCTCTCTCTCTCTCTCTCTCTCTCTCTCTCTCTCTCTCTCTCTCTCCCTCCTTCCCTCTCTCTCTCCCCCTCTCCCTTTCCTTCCCTCCCTCTCTCCCTCTTCCTCTCTTCCTCTCTTCTTTTCCTTCCCCATCCTCCCTCCACACACACACAATAAATATAAAAGAAGCATGCCAATCCCAGTTCCCTCTCCCTCCTGTTCTCCCATGCTTCCCACCAACCCCCATCCCACCCTCCATCCACTCCCCAGGGAGGGTGAGGCCTCCCATGTGTGATTATAAAGTCTGACACATTATTGGAGGCAGGACCTATGCCCTCCCCCAGCTAAAATTTTATTTTTACTTTCTTGTTAATAGTAGTTGTGCTTCTAAGTGACTTCATTTTTAGTTCGTGTCACTGAAAGCATGAAGGTAGTTGTTTCCGTATGTCCTTACCTCCTCCTTGATTGGGAGGAAGGCTGTTCTTTATCAAGGGGACACCACTTTTCTTCTGTCCCTCTGTAGACTTGCCTGTTAGGCTGAAGGGTGTTTTATGTGGAGCCTTACTCACTTTATCACTGGTGCCTAGAGAAGCCCTCACAGAAGAGGTTCTCAGAATCAGCCTGTCAGCGGCTCCCCGTGTCAGCTTGAGCACTAGAGATTTGCAAGTTGAAATTTACCTTGTCTTGGGGGTGGGGCTGGTTTTTGTTTTGAGACAGGGTCTCACTAATCTCCTGACTAGCCTGGAATTTACTATGTAAACCATACTGGCCTTAAACTCAGAGATGTGCCTACCTCTGTTTCCATCTTTGCCTGGTGTGTGTGTGTGTGTGTGTGTGTGTGTGTGTGTGTGTGTGTGTGTGTGTGTGTGTGTGTCTTGGCTCATAGGTCTAGTGAATGTGTCACCTACATTTTCTTGATAACAGATACACTCCACTAGATGCATTTAAAACATTGGTTCTCAGCTTTCCTTGTAATTCGACCCTTTAATGCAGTTCCTCATGCTGTGGTGACCCCAACCACCACCGCCATAAAGTTATTTCCTTTGCTGCATCATAACTGTAATTTTGCTACTGTTACAAATTGAAATGTAAATATCTTTATTTCCAGTGGTCTTAGGCAGCCCCTGTGAAAGCCCTTCGACACCCTTCCATCAAAGTGGTCTCAGGTTGAGAGCTGCTATTTAAATATTTCATAATTGAAATTATTATAGGAGTGTGGTAAATGAAGCAGTAGGACAGGGCTTAGGATGAATCTCACTGTGCTTTATAGTATCAGCTGCTAACCATTTTGGAGTCTCCTTTCTGAAATATTTTTTGTGTGTATGCATGTGTTACAGAAGTTTCTTTTCCCCATAGTTCTTAGATCTATGGACAGCATTAACATGAGAGCACACAGACTTGGGTTTTAAATCCTCGATGAGGTGTGGTATAGTTACTCTTTGCTGTAGTAAGGATCCAACCCAGGGCCTCATATATAATAGATGTGTGTTCCCTGACTGCCGCTGCCTCCTAAGCCAGAAGGTAGTAATTTGTAAGGTGGCATCAGAAGGCATAGTGTATCAGCTTTGTTCTCTGGGGGATGTTTGTTCTGATGGGGTGAGTGAGTATGGGTTATTACTGGTGCTGAGTGCACAGAAGCAGGGAGTGCTTTGCTGCTGTTTGTAAGGGCTTCACTAGTCCCGAGATGGAGGAATTCTGGATTAACCTAAAAAATGGAGTGGAAAAGGTCAGAGTAGATGCCCATTAAAGCTGTTAACGCCACTAATTTATTTGCAGATTCAGCTCGTTTCTTATAATAAATCATCACATGCCCTGTTCTCCAAGGACCTTAATAAAATTTATGTGCATGATTTCTGTTTTTGAATTAAGGGCACTAGGGACAGTTTGTATTTTCTGAAATTTTAAGTTTAGTATAAGGATAAACATTGCCTTCCCGTGAACTACTGTGATACTAAACTTGTTTCACATTTCTTATTAAAGAGGTATTTTTACTTTGTCTTTTAATTTTGTTTATTGTAAATATGTTAATCAAATATATCAATTTAATTTTGCTTTCATTATCTCCTGCTTAGGTTTATTTAATGATTTCATGAAAGGGGAAGTTGTTGTTGTTGAGACAGGGTTTCTTTTGGGGGCCCTGGTTGTCCTGGAACCCAGACCAGGCTGGTCTCCGAAAAGATGTCTACTGCACTGTCTTGAAGAGGGACTTCTCTTCATCTTTAGATTTCTTGTGTGCTCCTAAACACTTAATTGAAGATGGTGTCCTCTCTCTTTTTTCATACAAATAAAGAAGATAGGAGCATAAAGGTTAAATTCCTTGTCTGAAGTCACACAACTACAGTGATAACAAGTCTCGGGTGTGAATTCATATCTACCTTGGGTATCTTCTGTATTCTGAAATTTCTCACTGAAAGCAGCGTGGAAGGCAGTGTGTAGGAAGTGTGATTCATCAGTTACCTTCATCAGTATCAGTCGCTGGCTTTTTTGATAAAAATTAAGCTTCACTGAGCTGTACCCTAACTTACATAATTAGAGTTTGTGGGAAGGCTGGATCTGCCACCTTAGCAAAGCCTCTCCTGTGGTAGCAGGCTTGCTGAAGTTGAGGGTTTTCTCTTATAGCTATGGCTCATTGTTAAATAAATATGAGGTGAGTGTACAGAGTGTACACTGATAATAAAGGTGGGAAGCTGTTGCTTGTGCTTGCTAACAGTGGACTCACTTACATAACAGCAGGAGAGAAGAAACTTACCAAGAGGTTAGCAGGAGTCTGATATGAAGTGGCTAGGACCAGGTAGTTCGAGCTGGTTTATCGTGGCAAATGTTTGCTTCATCTTCTGTGTTGAAACTGGGAGATCATGATAGACATTAACCAACAGTGGCTATTTGTAACACATGAAGTGTGGTGATTGCACTAGGAAACTGATTTGTAATGACTTAATTATAGAACTCAAGCAGTATGAAATAATTCCTGCTAAGCACCACTACACGTTTTAACAGGCCTGTATTTTATTTATCTTGTTGAAATAGTAGCATCTGAATTGAGATACTTTGTCACTGTAAAATGCCACATTTTAGAGGCCTAATATTGGCAAAAATATGAACTTGTCATATTTAACAGGTTTTATATTGATTTTAGGTTATCTAGATAAAATACATCTGAATTAATTTTATTTTAAAGTGGTTCCCAAGTTTCTTGTTATTTGTGGCTGAGTTTTCCTGTTTAACAAGTCTGCTTTAGGCTATAGCTATTGGTGTGTCTACCACAACTGTCGGGGCTCAGCTGTAGCAATGTGCTTTATATATGTATCTGCATTAAAACTAACTTTAAAAGTTTTTTACATGGGAAAGATGTTTTCTGCTTAAATCTGAAGATAGTGATAACTGATAGTAAGTTGTGCTTAAAAAAGAAAAACAACTTGGAGGACAGGAAGAAAAAAAATCTTTAGAAGAATTTCTAAAGATTTGGGCCAGTCTTTAAATGTTTAGGAAGTCAGAGAGGCAGGGTTTTTCTGAACCTCTCCAAGATGGGCATTAATAGTTGTTTTGTGACTCTAGCTGTTGAAGAGATCGGGTATGCTTAGCATTGGTTTGCTTGGTTGGTTGGTTGGTTGGTTGGTTGGTTGGTTGGTTGGTTGGTTGGTTGGTTGGTTGTTTTTAATGGTAGACTCTTACTAAGTATCTCTGGCTGGCTTGGAACTCACTGTGTAAACCAGGCTGGCCTTGAATGTCACAGATCCGCCTGCTTCTGTGTGTTTTCAGTGCTGGTATTAAAGGCATGAGCCACCATGCTTACCTAACATTGGCTTCCTTTAAGTGTCTTTGTTGACCATAAACTTCATCCACTTGGAGTCCATAAGGTTTTCTTCCCACTCAAAAGAAACTGCCCCTTCCCTCTCTGAAGATTTAGTACATGCTAAAATTAATTTGTCTTCATAAGTTTGCATATAGTCTATATTATGTGCAATTATGAATAATAAGATCTTGAATATGGTATATTTTTTAAAAGTTCTATCCGTATTGTGGCCCTGTTGGAATTTCATTTCTTGTCGATGCCTGTCGTGTGCCTACACCATCACCCATTTATCATTTAGTGGACATGTGGTGGTCAGCTTTATGACCAATATTGCACTCCAGCGCAGTTTGTTAGTGGAAGTTCTGGATTGTGTGTTAAGTCTAGACTTCAGTGTCTTAGATAGCTTTTTGAAGCACATTTCAAGGACTTGCGTGTCAAACTGTTTTCTGAACTAATCACACCAGTTTAGCTTTCCAGAAATTCTGTTTGAGGCTTCCAGTAGCTCCATATTACAGGAACCTGGGGTTTTTGTGTATATATGTTATTCTTATAAATATTCTGTATGTATTGTGCTTTTCACTTTCTTGTAACATAAACTAAATACATTGTGGCAAACGTGATGTGGATACCACCCTGGAATCTCAGCACTTGGGAGGTGGAAGCTGACAGATCCGGAGTTCAAATTCTTTTGGTCTAGAAATTGGAAGCCAGCTCCAGCTACAGTGAGATCCTGTTTTAAAAACAAGCAAACAAAAAAGTAAAAAGAGGGCTGAGTGATAAGAGCAGGGGGCCTTAGGTTTAATTCTCAGTGTGGAAAATAAATAATGTAAACAAGGATTATTTTGCTGAATAAAACTATTTATTTGCTGTAGGGCCTCGTGTTTCAGGCTCTCTTTGAATTCACTATATAGCCTAGGATAACCTTGAACTCTTGGTCTTCTGCTTTCGCCTCCCAGATGCTTAAACACGACCAATTTGCTACTAGAGTATTTGCAAATATGGTTCTTGGGGTCTTTCTCAGTCAGTTCATTTAGTTGTGGCATTCATGCTCATCAAGAATATTAAATCAGTGAGGACCAAATGGAGTCACTTGAAGTGTTCTACAACTTAGTGATTACCCCAGCCTTCTGTTAATTCAGTTGACTTTGCCTCCAACCAGCAAGGTTGAAGCCAGCATTAGAGTGAAGAATGTCAACAGTGAGAGGGTGTCATGGCAGAGAGGGGAAAGAGTGGCCAGGATTGAGCAGGAGGAGAGCAGATGGAGAAATTCAGATCAAGAAGTAGGACTGGAAACACATAAAGGATAGACCAAAGGGGGAGAAGAGTATGAGTGAAGTGATGTGCAGTGTCATGGTTTCTTAAGTTTTCTTAGGTCTGCAACAAACCCTTTGAAGAATTGAGTTTAACTTGAAGAAGATGAACAAGAAAGGACATTTTAAGCCAGGCGTTTTAAATTTAAGATCAGATTTAACAGTACACAGTTGTTTGTTGATTTCAGTCATATTCCTATGGAGTACTAGCCAGAGTACCATGCATATATTGGTTGTATTCTCACCGTAGCAACATAAACTGGTACTATTTCCTGAGCCACAGAATACTTTTTGCCTGTGCTAGTCAGATAACAGCGAGGATTGCCGTGCAACAATCCCACAGTTTGGCTACAGCTGACTTCATCACCTCTACTCTCATCTCCAGTATTTGTATGTTACATTTCTACAAAAATTTGTCTTGGCTTAAGAATGTAGCATTCACAAAAAGGAGTGGTAGGGGGCTGGGCATGATGGGACAGTACATACCTCTAATCCCAGCTATGAGTTTGAGGCCAGTCTGGTATGCATAGTGAGTTCTGGGACAGCCAGAGTTACATAGTGAGACCCTGTGTCACATGAGCAAACAAACAAATAAATACATAATCAACTTCCCTCCACTTTATTTAGCTGAAGTAATTTGAGAAAGTTTCTTGAACTGAGCACTATTGTGTGTGCCTCCCTCCAATGAACGGTTTCTTTTTGGTCACAGAAACCAAAGTGTCGGTACTTCTCTAATAACGCTGTGAATTCTTTGGCTTTAAACCATGTTAACATGTGCCAGAAAATGTTGGCAGCTTTCAAAAGCAGGCTCAGCCTTGAATACTACATAGTTGTTAGTATTGCTTCTGTTGCCCAAAACCTCAGGAATTCATCTAAGCTGTCCAGAAGCAGTATTATCTGGTATAATCACCTCCCTTAAAATTAAAGCCTTGAATGGCTTTTTCCAGGTATCTGTCTAAAGAGATGTTTGGTTTTGTTTTCCAGCCTAATGAGGAAAGATGTTTGCAAGCTATAGAGGTGTGGGATGGAGTTAGTAGGGTTCCCAGTAACTGGGAGGAATGTCGGGTTTAATATACTGCAGAAGACAAGACTTAAGCTATCTATGGGGACCAAAAAGATTTCATGAGAAAGTATGGGTGCCAAACCAGGAGTCTGTTCTAAAAAGTTCTGCCTAACTCCCCTGTATGTGGTGTGACCCTTGGGAATCCACTTGAGGTCATCTTCAAAGGAGAAAAGTTACAAAGCTTGAAAGTTGTATGGGTTTTGTTATTTATTTATTTTTTTGTTTTTTCAAAGCAGGTTTTCTTAGTGTAGACCAGGGTGGCCTCCTGGGTGCTGGGATTAAAGGTGTGAGCCAACACCATCCAGCTATGTTTTTTATTTTTTATATTGTGACTTGCTGATGTAAGGAGGATGGGGAGGTATGGTTGGGAATTGTGTGAGTTAGCTGAGAAATGTTTGGTAGAGACTTTAATACGTGCTATTTGGGCAAATAGAGCTTATGGGAAGGAAATTTAAACTGCCTCCTTTTTTTTTTTTTTTTTAATCTATTGCTTTCCTTTTAGTGTTAGCATTTGAAGGCTAGATTAGCTAGCTCTTTCCCTCCTACTAGATTGTGTACGAGATTGTGGGGAAATGCTTACCTTTCTTTTATAGAGGACTTCTTGAATTTCTTCCATAGTTGTTGGCTCATGGATTTTCAGAGTGGCATGTGGAGTGCTTGGAATTTGATATTGTGCCTTTGGTATCATTAGCCACATCATACATTCAGCAAACACTGAGCATCAGCTACTTGGTGATAGGGAACAGAAATTCAGATGAATGAGTCAGTCTGTGTTTTAGCTGATTGCAGTCTCATTTACTTGATAATTTGAAATTCCTGAGCATTATCATCATAACATTTCTGTCTGCTAATAAATATTAATCAGCTTTCTGTTACTGTAAAAACAACAACTAAGATTTGTTTCTGGTGCCATTGCTTTGTGATTCTGGCAAAGGAAACATCCGAGGCACAGCAAACTACTCATCTCATTGGTCAGGAGGAAAAGGTCACAGTTCCCTGGGGACTTGCTTCTAGTGACCTAAAAATCTTGAATACCTGGAACTTTGAGGGTTATTGAAAGTACAAAAGTTGAATGTGGTGGCACGCCCCTTTAATCCCTTACCTCAGAGGGCAGAGGCAAAGTTAGAGGCCACAAAGATTACATTTTGAGATTCTCAGAAGTTCTACAGATCTCAAAGTCATTTCTGTTCTACTTCATCTCAGTGCAATTTAACTGGAAAAGTCAGTCCCCTTGAGATCCTCAGTCCATTGTGCATTTTCTATGTCACAAACATTTTCAGGAATGAATGTTCCTTCTCATCAGATACCCCCGTCTCTGTCTCTGTCTCTGTCTCTCTCTCTCTCTCTCTCTCTCTCTCTCTCTCTCTCTCTCTCTCTCTCTCCTCTCAGCTGAAGGCACAAATCTGTTAGTGATAAGCTCTGTCTCTTTCCCACCTACTATTTCTGTGTAGTGAACAATCCCTCATAACAGACAGATGTTACTTTGCATTTTGAACAATAGGTACCTACATCTTAGCATTTAGAAATTACCATTCTGTGGGAAATTTGTGTATAATTTTAAAATTTCTAAGATTTTTTTCTTTTTTGCCTTTGGGGTATAGAAGGCATTGGAACTATAGTTACAGATGGTTGTAAGCCACAGTGTGGGTGCTGGGAATCGACCTAAGTGTCTCCAGCTCCTTTGTGTTGAATCTTAAAGACATTTGAATTAATAGATTATTTAGTTTCTGAGCCGATAATTGCTTGGTTTATTGCTAACTCCAGGAGTAGGTAGTTGTTGAAAATCGTGTGTGTCTATCATAGCCTATGCCCGTGTGTTAGTGCTTTCTGTACTTATACCCAAGAACTTACTGTACTTTGGGAGGAGTACTTTTCAGGTCTCCTCTTAGCAAAGATCCTACTCTCTTGATCTTTATTATGGTTCTCTTTTTATTTAGTTGTCTTGTTTTTTTAGCTGCTTTCCTTACTGTAGTGAAGTAATGAAGGTTCTATATAGCCCTCTCATTTTCAGAATTCTCTTTGTGTTATGCACCATGAGAATGAACCTAATGAGAATGAATTGGGTTGGTGCTGGAGATACACAGCTCAGTGGCAAAGCATGCATTTAGACATGTACAAATCTCTGGCTCCATCCCCAGAACCAAATCCCAGTGAGTGTATACTTCATGCTATAATAATATATCGCTTTCTTTGCCTGCCCAATCCCAGAAAGTAGAGACTATTCCCAAAATGAATTTGATTTAAATGACCTGTTCATAACAATCTCTTCTACAGATAATATCACCTACTGCATTGTTTTTGGCTGCAAAAGTGGAAGAACAGGCTCGAAAGCTTGAACATGTTATCAAAGTAGCACACGCTTGTCTGCATCCCCTAGAGCCACTGCTGGATACGAAATGTGATGTATGTAAAAAACGGAGAGGGGGTTGTTTTCTTTTTCTTTTTAAATTTGAAACCAGGAACTGTCTTGCAGGAATGCTTTTTGTATGCTTCATGAATTTGTATGTCATCCTGAATTTTATAAGGTTTTGAATCCTGCTGCTTGATTCACAGTTACTTTGAAGTGTTTGTGAATTCATTGACTGTCTTATAAAGGAAAACATTTCATTGGGGCTGGCTTACAGTCTCAGAGGTTCAGTCCATTATTATCATAGCAGGACATGATAATCATGCAGAGCAGACACTGTGCTGGACAAGGAGCTAAGAGTCCTCCATCCACAGCAGCAGAAATAAAAACTGTGTGCTTGGGCATATTTGAGTCCTCAAACCCTGCCCCCACAGTGTCACACTTCCCCCAAAAAGACCACAGTTCCTAATAGTGCCATTCCCCTGTGGACCAAGCATTTGAACCCATGAGTCTCTGGGGCCATTCCTATTCAAGCCACCACAGTGACCTACCCTTCAACACAGGGGAATGGGTAGGTCCTATGTGACCTGTTCATAGGTGTGCCTCTAAGAACAGAAGTTGAGTAACTCTCCAATGAAACTTAGCAGAGGGAAAAATGGGAAAACTCAGTTTATTCTAGATTGGTTGTTGAAAATTCTCGAGTTCTGTGACATCTTAAAATGAGAGGTGCAAGTGTGGGCCTTTGTGATTATTTTTTAGCATTATAGGTAAGTCATTCAATTGGGAATATTCATCCACTTAGTGACTACCAAGTTATGTTAGTTCCATTTGATTTAGGTCATGTTTAGACTCTGATAGGAGATTGATACATTGATTCTGGTTTTTAAATGAACAAATACCATTGTATACGTTGAATAATAAGAAATTTTTAATTGTTTAATAATAGTTCTCATAGTTGCTGTTGATAGAATAAACTCACGTATTCTAGCATGTACATACTAATGTTTTAAAAAATCAGCTCAGTGCCTTAAAGGTGATCTAGGTTTATTATGTTCTCAGAAAAATGAGCATGCACTGTGTGTACTTGTGCTCAGAGCAGATATACCAGGGTCTAGCTCTGTGTGTAGTCTAGGCTAGCCTCAAACTGAGTTATTCTGCCTCCCAGAGTTGTAGCCACCAGGCCCATCTTAAATGTGATGTATTGCTTCCTTCTCACCTGGACGGCAGGAAATTTCTGTTTTTTCCCTCCAAGAACTTTGTGGAAAGGAGATTGGCTCTTGGATTTAAGGGAAAGAATCAGTGATAATTTGTCTCTCTATGGTGAATGAATGGCATTGATCTAGAGACTTAAGATTTGCCTTTTCTAGGGAACTCAATTCTAAAAGTCATTCACAGACATGAATTGGTGAGTGCTCTGCTAACACTTTGAGTTCAGTGCTCTTCCTTGGCTTAGTGCCCTGTACTCCGTGTCTAGAAACAGCAGTGCCTGGGAACTTGCACTGTGCAGACTGGGTCTTCAGCAGTTGACCACCGGGCTTGAGGGCACTTTTATTTGTTACTCTGTAGTAAAAGAGCTTCCCAAGAGTGGGGATGCCCCATTTATTGCCTCAGTGTCTTTGCCTCGTGTTTCTAAGCAACTGCTGTACTATAATCCTCATGAGGTCTAACAGTCCAGAACTCTAGTGGTGCTGTGATCATTCTAAACCCCTGATGTCATTTTTGTCTGACAGGCTTATCTTCAGCAGACTCAAGAGCTGGTTTTACTTGAAACCATAATGCTACAAACACTGGGTATGTGCTCATATCATTTTGTGTCCAATAATGCAATATTCTAAACAAAAAGTTCTAGAATAGCTTTTATTGAAGAAAGTTGTTTCAAACTAGTTTTGGGCTGGGTGGTGGTAACCCAGCACTAAGAGGCAGAGCACATCTCTGAATTCAAGACCACCTTGGTCTGCAGAGCTAGTTCCAGGACAGCCAGGACTACAAAAAGAAATCCTATCTCAAAAGGCTTAAAAAAAGAAAAGGAAAAAGAATGGTAGACTTATCTAAAGTTAAGTGGTTCTTAGAGAGGAAACTGACTGGCTGGGGTCAGATAAATGCGAGCTCTGGAGAGGACAGAGTTCCATCTACAGGCTTCTGACTGCCTTTGTAAACTAGGCAGTTTTCTTACCTTCTACATTTCCATCCCACACATATGGAATAAAAACCGTTATAGCACATTTTTTTGTTTTTATTTCACTGTTATTCCATTTCCAAATGTCAAATAGAAATACAAGTATAAACAGGAGTAGGCATGGTATAACATGGCTTTTATCCCAGCACTCGAAAGGCAGAGACTAGTGGCACTCTGTGAGTGACCATCTCAAACAAAGATAAAAAGAAGTAGAAATACAGCTGTAGGTGCTAGCAGATTTTTATTATAAAAGTAGTTTATTTAGAGCACACGAGTTAAGTTTTATTAAGAGATCAAAAGTGAAAGTGGGAGTATTGCCTCTGAATCCAATATTTGACATATTGTCTTGATTACAGAATGTATGAGCTACAAACATTTGATATTAATATGTTACATTATAAAGCATAAACTTCTTTTTATAGTATGAAGGCATTACATAGGAGCTAAAGGTAGGAGTCAGGTAGAATTCTCAACTTTTGTGTTTCATCCCCAGTGCCACTAACAATAACAGTCACTGCATGATATGTGTATCTTATGGCACATTATCAAACACAGAATAATGCGTACTGTTTAACTGTGCATTGAAAACACATCTTTTTATTTGAAATACTATTTTGCTAGTTAATTACAGGAGAGATGTAAATACACCTTTATAAACCCTGATTACTCATTTGTTAGACTTTAGACTCTGTTCTAAAGATACTAGATAATAAAAGCAAAATCCTGCCACGCGGAAGAGCTGAAAGCTTTCCAACATTTTTCCTTGAATTTCTGAAGCTATTTTACGGAACAGTCTGCTGTGTAGCTCGGTGATTCTTGTTAGTGGATGTAGCTGTGCCCCTTTGGTTTAACAGTAAAATGAGAACTGTTGTATGTAAAGTTCTTTGATGCTGCTGTTGGTAGCAGGTATGTGTATGAGAAATGTTTTTCCTACATCTTCTCCAACTAAGACTTTTAATGGTAAAGAGAGAAAACATGAGCTACAGCTATGGTAATAGTTATTTGATGTTTTGAACATAAGTTTGGATGGATTAAAATTCTAAATTTTAGATCACGTTGGCCTTGATGTTTAAATAATTATTTTTTCCTATTGGGACATAAGAAACTAGTTATTTATTCTGGAGGGTAATGGACATGTCTGCAATGAGGAGAAGCTTTGGATTTCTCTTTACTACTGAAGAGTATATTAGACATGATCTTATGGCCAGCTGCATTGCTCAGGCAAGTATTGTAGTGGTAAGTAGTTGGGAAAAAAAGTGCTTTTCATTTCAGGTTTTGAGATCACCATTGAACACCCACACACAGATGTAGTGAAATGCACCCAGTTAGTAAGAGGTGAGTGGTCCCTCAACCATCTGGGATGAATGTTTTCTTTCCTCTAGGATTGGTATGAATACCTTTTATCTTTTATTAAGAAGGGCAAATGTAAGCCAGGCAGTAGTGGCACTTGCCTTTAGTCGCAGTACTTGGGAGGCAGAGATAGGCAGATCTCTGTGAGTTTCGAGGCTAGCCTGGTCTACAAAGTGAGTTCCAGGATCTACACAGGGAAACCCAGTCTCAGCCATGGGGGAGGGTAATAAGGGTAGAGCAAATGTCATCTTGAAATAGTATTCATCTATCTGCATTTCTCCAAGTGCATTTGGTCGCTTCTGTGTGCTGATGGAGGAAATTAGCAAAGCCTACCATACACCACTGTTGTTGCTATTGAAACCCTATGTAAACAGGAGCCCTCTGTGTTTAGTGTGGCACTAGAACTCTTCCCTCAGGTTGCCAGGGTTGCTTCTCTAGTTCCCATTTGGATTATTTATGGGTGCATCACAGCCTCTGGGGGCTGCCCAATCCTGTGCTTTGTCTCTTTTTTTTTTTTTTTTTTTTTTTTTTATGAGATCCTGTGATTTCAGTCTCTTTCTTGCAAGATTCTGAAGGTTTTTGTTTTTCAAGACAGGGTTTCTCTGTCTTTTGCTTTGGAGCCTGTCCTGGAACTAGCTCTGTGGACCAGGCTGGCCTCAAACTCAATACAGATTTGCCTACCTCTGCCTCTGAAGTGATGGGATTAAAGATGTGCACCACCAACACCAACAAAGACTTTTAAAGACCTTGGGATTTTTTTGTTGTTTCAAAGAGAGAGAGAGAAGAGTTAACAGTCTCATTCATTCTAAATTGAATTAATTTTATATCTAGATAGCATTTTATTTTGCTAATGGCCATATTGGAAAACAAGCTGAGAGTCTTTATAACCAGTACCCTTGCCAACAAAGTAGAGTTCTGAGACTCATTTTAATTCTAGGATCATACTTTTTCAGTGAACCACTTTGTAAACCACAATATTTTAATTATGGTTCCTGTTCTTCTCAATCAAACAAATATATTTTATATCACGTTTTCTACCCTGGTTACAGTTTAAATATCTAACTTAACTAGTTGTAGATATTAAGGTTGATCTCCCTGAAAACTTGAAAGGATAAACTACAAGGTAGCAAACCATGTAATCTGCTCTAAGTCAAGAGCCTAATGAAGAAAGCATTAGTACACACCAATAACATTAGTGCCACTTTAGCAAAGGCTTGTGTATTATTGCCTTAGGAAATAAAGCTGAATTTTAAATTAACACTTTGAAAAAAAACTACAGATTTGATACACCATCCACCAGAAAGGGTTTTGTTGTTACAGTGTAATTATTTGATGTTGTTCTACTAAAGTCACAAAGTGTGTGTGTGCACGTGCTCGTGCCCTTGTCCGTGCCCATGCCCATGCATGTGTTTGTACAGGGGAGGGGACTGCCTGTCTAACTCAGCTTTGAAGTAGCTGAGTTTCCTTTAAAGATATTCTTTCATCTTTAGTGTCAGTTATGTTTATGTTTGCTGTTATGACTTTGAACAAGCAAGAACATATTCCCTCATTCCCGTTTATTGAATTTAGATACAGTCCTTAGGAAATGTGATACCATAATTGAATGCTTTTATTATTTTATGGTTGGTTGGTTGGTTGGTTGGTTGGTTGGTTTGTTTGGGGGGTAGATGTGATTCATGTAAAGCCCTTACCTCCTGCTCCAGATGAGACATTTGCTACTTTGCTGGAGAGTTGGCTGTTGTCATTTTACAGGGATCTTTCACTCTGATCTCTCCTTCCCTCCCCACCAGGAAAGAATACCATACTTAAGTCACACTGCCTCCAAGACCTCTGGTGCTCTGACAGTCTTCCTTAGCACAGCTCTGCCAGACCCAATCCTTTTTGTTAACCTTCCCTTGATGATCACATGGGGCAGCAGGGATTACAGGTGCCATGAGTGAAAACTAGGAGGGGAAGGAGTCTGGGGACTAGGGAGGGTGGGGTTCGTGGCTGCCAAGCTAGGTGAACAGTGATTTTTAAACAGTAGGGGTGGGGGTGGGGCCGGTGAGGTCATTCCTGTTGGGAAGAATATGGGGTAGGAGAAGGGGAAGGAAAACTGTCTAGTGTCTTAAGAAACTAGTTTTTTGTTTTTTTGTTTAAAAAAAAAAAAATGCTTTCCTGTTGGACCAGTGTTGGAAGCATCCTTATTTCCCCCTAGAATACTCCTCTTTCTAGGTATTGTCTCTAATTGGAGTCTGAAAGTTTAAAAAAAAAAGTCTAGTGGGGCTTCCTATATTCTGTTACTGTGTAATAACGTGGTAAAGAACTAAGGTTGTGCTCTGAGTTTGGGGTGGGGGTTGTTTTGTTTTGAAGGAAATTTAAGCCAGCCTAAATATGATGTCAGCATTAAGTTTGGCAGGCAACTCTTTGTATTTTGTATTAGACTTCAAAAATCTTTTCTTCTTCTTCTTCTTTTTGTTTATTTTTTTTAAATCCAGGAGAATGCTTTATTTCAACTTTTAGCTGACTAGATGCTTAACTTAGTAACGAGTTTAGCCTAGCTAAAAGCAAATCGGCTTGTTTCTCAGATCTATGGGGGATAGCAAGAAACATTTGAGTGAATGTTGTTGAAGATTTTCAGTAGTATAGAAAATGATGGCGCTCTTGTGATATTTGTAAGTAGTAAGTAAAATTTACTTTTTGTGTACAAATTTTTGATGTTTTATTGTATTAAGAGTTTTGTGGTGTTTGCGTATTGAAGCTGATAATATTGTCTTCGTTCTTCTTTCTTTTCTTACAGCAAGCAAGGATTTGGCACAGACATCCTATTTCATGGCTACCAACAGGTTGTTATCCTGACCCTCTTTGTTGCACTGTTGTAGCACACTATAGCTTCCTTTAATGCAGGGCCCCCTCAATGTGTCTCTTGCCCTTGTTGCAACAGGAGACTGGACCATCTACTGTGGTGGTACCTTCCTGGTTGCTTTGCGGTGTATTGTACAAGGGACTTTGGGCACAGAGGGGTTAAATGCACACTGTGAAGTGTAGTGGTGCTTTCTGGTGGCATATTCTCGATTTGTGAGTGCATAAGTCTAAACTTGGTAGCCTGAATAGCAGCTAAAGATTACACAGAGCTAAACTTAACCTAGAAACTTGGTAAGTATAAAGCTATTTCTAGTTTACAATTATAGTTAAATGACATTTCTTTTTAATTTTCACATTGATCCAGTCTTTTAAAATAATTGTTAAAGTTTTTTTAAGTAAAATTTATGTGATTTGGGACTTGTTTAAGATAATATTCCAAATAATAGTAAATTAGAAGTAGTCACTTTATCAGTGCCTAGGTTTGCAGAGATACAATCTTTATTTTAAAAGTCCCGTTTTTCTATTTAGAGAAAGTAAAAATATAGTATGTGTTCGTGGCTCTTCAGAAATTGTTTTATCTGTTCTAAAGTAGAAAAGTAATTTGAAGGAGGCTCTAAAATTGAATGTGTTATTCTGTTCTAGATTGATGTTAAAGGTTGAAAGTTTATTAAGTGGGCACTGTGGAAATGGGAACCAAACTAAGCTACCTTTTTGGTTTATCAAAACTTAGACTGCTGGGTGTGGTGGCATGCCCATGTCATCCCAGCCCTGGAAGATGGAGACAGGAAGGTCAGGGTTTCGGGATTATCCTTGACTGTATAGAAAGCTTGAGGCCAGTCTGTGTTACATAAGACCCTGTCTCAAAAAACTTTGTTAAAAAAGCTAGCCCTGTGAAATGTCCCGTGCCCGATTTTTGGTACATAATGAAAAGATAGTATTTATTAGTATTGGTTGACTTCTTTTGAGTCCTGAAACTTTTTTTTTTTTTTTTGGGGAAAAGGTAAGTTATTTTTTTGAGGCTTTGCTGGAAGGGTCACAGAAATTTACATGAACAAGGACTAAACACTCTGATTGACTAAGATTTTTGTTGTTAAGCCACATCAAATGGTCTGATCTTTGATTGTGCCATTAAAATTGCTTTGTTTTATAATGTCTTTACATTTTTGCCATGACGTTAAAAAAAGAACCAAGACTACCACAAAAAGGTTTAAAAAGTTATATTTTGTATATGATAATTATTGTAAATATACTATTTTTCCTTTATATAATACTTCATTAGACTTTAAAATAAAAGATGTATTAGTGTTAATTACATAAGTAAAATATAAGTATACTATGGGGGTGAGAATGGGGAAAAGTCATGATCTATATATAAAGGCTTTGTATTATAATTTTCAGTAGTGTTAACACTTAATTTAATAGAATATCATTATGTAAAGAGAAAAACTTGTGATTTGTTTGCTTTTGTCTTACTGGCAAATGTTTTTTTTGTTTGTTTGTTTTACATATTTTGAATTTTTGTGGCCCTCCACTTCTAAATCTGCTCTACACCAGTTTGCATCTTACGACCTTCTGTCTTCAGTACAAACCCACGGTGATAGCATGTGTGTGCATTCATTTGGCTTGCAAATGGTCCAATTGGGAGATCCCTGTGTCAACTGATGGAAAGCACTGGTGGGAATATGTGGACCCTACGGTTACCCTAGAGCTGCTAGATGGTAAGCCGAGGGGAGGGAAGCGATCCTTTCCTATGTGTGGACTGTACCATAAGCTTCCTCCGTGTACGCCTGGAACAGTGCAGTGCTGCTCAGTCCACACTAAACCACAGTGGCTCCAGTGTTACCCCCCGGTGTCCTTCAATCTGTTAGTGTTCCTATTTCAGAAGCTAGCATCTCTTTAAAGGCCCACGTTTAGTTCCATTTTTTGATGGAAGAGCTTAAAATCAGTTATGAGTATGTTGGAATAAGGAGCCCATGAGCCACATCAGCCATCAGATACTTACTGACCACCAGTTACCACAGAAAGCCCTTCTACATGAGTTTCATTGTGGTGTTTTCATGTGTAGGAGTCAGTATATTTTGTTCTAATCTGTCCCCTTGCACCATTAAATGCTGTAGGTTGATGGGACGTGAATAATCTGGATTGGGTGTGGTGGCACATACTGTTAATCCCAGTAATTTCGACACAGAGGCAGATAGATGGAGGAGGGTTCAAGGCCATCCAGGATATACAGTGAGACCCTGTCTCAGGGAAGTAAAAAACAAATTGGAAATCCAACATACCAGTTCAGTTTTGTCTATTAGATAAGAGATGTTAAAGTATTTTAACCTTGTTGAGTTTAAAACATGTAAACTAGGATCAGGATATAACTAGGTAATAAATGTATACTCAGGATATATAAAATCCTAAACTCAATCCCAAACACTTTTAGAAGTGTAAGCTCAAAGTTGGGTGTTAACTCCTGTATAAACAGTGAAACATTAGGCCAAGGGGTTTCTTCCTTCTGATGCCTCTTACATTATTAATTAGGAATGAATAAGGGAAAATTAAGTACAAGTCCTACCAGTTATGAACCTGAGATTTGAGGGTCTCTGATAAGAGACTAAGCCAGATTGTTGAGATGAGTGATAAGCACTCTCAAGCAGGTACAAGATTTTAGAAAGAAAATAGACAGCAAACTGATTTTCTGCTCACTCTCTTGTAGACTTCCAGTCTCTGTTAACGAGAAGGCTGATGGGAAGTCAGACTTCACCTCAGTTACTGTTAAATTCTAACTTTATTGTCAAGTGCAGAGCCCTGAGTTGTAGAGTTGATGGGCCCGTGGGGTCTCTGTTGTAAATACAGTTCCCCATCAGCTACAAAGGAGCCACAAGCAGTTTATAAGCCAGTAGTGGGGCTGCAGGTCACATTTGCCTGACTGGCTATAGTTGGCTTGCCCCACTTAAGAAACAGGTTTTGTTTTGTTTTAATCTTTATTCTCCTTAAAAGAGAATATATATATATATATATATATATATTTCATGTTATTGTCACCTGTCATGCTGCTTTTAATCAACTATGCTCTAACCAACTGAGCTAACTGGGCAGCTGAAGATGCTGATTTTAAATGGTTAGTTTTTTGTGTTTGTTTGTTTTTTTGTTGTTGTTGTTGTTGTTTGCTTTTCGAATTTATTTGGAGGAAAGCAAACCAAAAACTAGTAAAGGCCTTTTCATTTGCTTCCCTTTGTCCTGTACCTTGAAAAAAAAAAAAGTTTATTACGTCACTTGTCTAACTTTAGCAGTCAGTAGATTATAAGTAATCTGCCTTCTTTTCTTGATTGATGTAAGAGCCACCTGTATTTTCCTTTACTTCTGTATAGGCTCCAGTTCATTATTGATTTGGAAGTTGAAACTCAGTATGTTAAAATAGTAGCATAATTTCTGTTTTGATTGAATTGTCTTTAATATTTCTACTGTTATTACTTCCTGAAGCTACTCATTTAGTAACTGCCCCCAAACAGCATGGCTTAGATTTGTCCTAATTATAAGGGTCTCTGCCTGTGAGTGTGTGTGTGTACATGTAAAGTGGTTTATGTCTCATTCTGTCTGTAGATTAGCTCCAAGGAAGAAAGACCCCAGTAAAGAAGCCCTAGGAGTTGGAGCCAGGAGTCGGTTTAAAGCCATACTCCCAGGCCAGCCTAGGCTCCATGAGTCTCTGTCTGTCGATGGGCGGCGGGCGGGCGGATGGACGGCTGGCTATAGGAGAAAGGCCTCTATTTTAGACCTCATCCTCTCTGTAGTGTATGTAAATTATTTATTTACATTAATGATTAGTACAAAATTTAACAGAGTAAGACTTGAGGAAAAGCTATGTCTGCTATGTGTAGGATATTTGAAGCAGAACATCTTCATTCAAACTGGACCCAAAAATACCTGAGTGTTTGCTGCATTTGTTGGCATCAGGTGAAAAGGGATCTTTTCAAAGAAAGAAATGGAGTTCTTAGCATTGGGTACTTTATTTTATCCAGACTTGCTCAAAGCTCCTGAGACTAAACAGGAAACAGTCTGGAAGTGCTGAGGAAGTTCTAAAAGCATGGTTGACTTAGACTTTAGTTGATGAGCGCTCTTCGCACAGTATTTACAGACTGGCCTTAGTGATCGTGTGGTGCAGTCATTACTGTCTGGGGTGCTGGGCAGTGAACCCGGAGTCTTAGTGCCAGGCAGCATCCCATCCCCTCACAGGCTGCGTTTGGCTAGTTGTCATGCTGTGATAACCTTTGTGTTACATGCTGTGTGTGTAGTGATACTGGGTTAGTTTCTGTGTGTTGTCTTAACCCTAGCTTAGGCTGGATGCCAGGAGAACTTGCCATTTGTCCTGAATCAGTGAATGAATGTGCAGCCTCTGCTTGGTCCCACTGTGTCAGATTGACTTGACATGGTGAATACGTAGTATGATAATAAGCCTCACTTGACATATGTTTGCCATTGACTGCCATTGGGCTTTTGTAATTTAACATGGCTATGCCATTTTGGAGCTGTAGTCACCTCATTGTAACCCTAAATTTAAGATAATGGATAAATTAAGTTCTGACCAGAGTAGTTTGCCAGTATAGCGTTAAAATTGCTGGGAAGTGTGAATGTGGGTAGAATTTTCTTCTTTTAGACATTTAACCTTGAAATAATTTTAAGCTTAAAGAAATTGTAAAAATACTTAGGGAAATCCTTTTGAAATCTTGAACCCTAGCTTCTGTTGTTGGCATCCTATATAGTATTTGGTTGTTAAGATTAGGAGATGAATACTGGTATAGTATTGCTTATTAAACCGGTTCTGTTCAGGTCTCCCAGTTTTCTCTGGTGTAGGGTCTTAATGTTCTGTTTGTGCCCAATTGAAATATCCAGATAGTCACCTGCAGGCTTGCACCCTCTCCCTCCCCCTCTCCCTCTCCCTCTCCCCCCCCCTCCTTCTGATTGGAGTACTAATAAGTGACTTTCCAGAGTGATTTCCAGATTCTCTTAGGTTTTTCATCATTGAGATTGAGTGTTCTTGGCAAGAATACTACAGAATAGGTACTTGCTTGCCTCTCAAAGCAGGAGATGGTGTTCACTAGTGTGCCTTACCATGGTAATGGTACTGTTGAGTTGTTCATTGTAAAACTGTTCTTTCTCTTTATAATTAAGCCTGTTGGGGAAAATACATTTAGGGATATACACATGAATACCTTTTCCTGAGACTTCTGCCTGCTAATTTTAAAGAACCCATTGGTGGTTCTCTTCTGAAATATGTTGTATTGTTTGCCTGATAGAGATTCCACCCCCACCCACACCCTCTAGAAGTCTACTTTCTAAGTAAGCAAGTGAAATGTGGGGAAGGAGGGGTCTTTCTTAAGTGACTTCAGCTTTGAAGTAAATCGTTCAGAATTGTATCTACCTCTGTGTATGCCAAAGACCGAATAGCAAGTTAAGAAAAAAAGGGATGAGCTCTTAGGACCATTTTTAAATATTGCTCACTTGAGAGAAGTTCAGATCCTAAAGGCACCATCTAAGCTTTAAATTTAAATTTTATTTTTAGAGCTAACACATGAGTTTCTACAAATATTGGAGAAAACGCCTAGTAGGTTGAAGAGGATTCGAAACTGGAGGGTAAGAGAATTGGCAGGCTTTAACAAAGTATATCAATTTGTCACTACTCTGGCAATTGCCTAGCAAACGGTTTGAAATTGAATGACGAAATACTGTGCTTTGCAGTATTTCCCAGTACATTGACACAGTGTACCACACTTGGACTGTAGTGTTCCTAGTTGCTCAGCTCCTGTGTCCAGTGGACTGTCTATGTCATATCTTCTTCTTTTTTTTTTTTTTTTTTTTTTTTTTTATTGTTATTAGTCTTAGTCATGGGGAAATTCCCTTATCTTCACAAGTGAGGCTAAAGCCTACACAAGTTATTATCTCAAGTCCTGGGTTAGGGTGTAATTGTTTCTAATTCTCAAAACTTAAGAGTCTTCTGTTACATTGATTTATTACCTTTGAGTCCAGGTGGTTTTATTTCTATGTATGTCCTGTAGAGTTTTACAAGCAAAGAATTTTATATTAAAACCCCTTGCTGTCATTGTTTCTTCTATTTGTCATTTAACTAGGCCATGGCTAAGAAACCAAAAGTAGATGGACAAGTATCAGAGACACCACTGCTTGGTTCATCTTTGGTCCAGAATTCCCTTTTAGTAGATAGCGTCACTGGTGTGCCTGCCAACCCAAGTTTCCAGAAACCTTCGACATCAACGTTCCCTGCTCCAATACCTCTAAATTCAGGAAATACTTCTGTTCAAGACAGCCGTGCGTCTGATAATTTGTCAGTGCTGACAGCAGGAATGCCCAGTACCTCGTACAGTTTGTCATCACACCAAGAATGGCCTCAGCATCCAGATTCAGCCAGGACAGACCCAGTATACCCACAGAAACAGGAGGCCACACTCTCTGGGGGCCAGTACATCAGCTTCCAGCAGGGACCTTCAGTGACACTGCATTCGGGATTGCATCATCACAGGCCAGACAAAGTTGCTGATCATTCATCAGCTAAGCAGGAATACGCTCACAAATCTGGGAGCAGTAAGCACCATGGGCCCATTCCTGCTGCTCCTGGAGTGGTTCCTCAGAAAATGTCTTTAGATAAGTACAGAGAAAAGCGGAAGCTGGAAACCCTTGACCTGGACGCACGGGATCACTATATAGCTGCCCATTCAGAGCAGCAGCACAAACATGGGCCAGCCCAGGCAGTGGCGGCTAGTTCTGTCACTTCTCCTATTAAAATGAAACTTCCCATCACCAACACCGACAGATCTGAGAAACACAAGGAAAAGAGTGGATCGCTGAAGTTACGGATTCCTATCCCACCCCCTGATAAAGTTCCCAGTAAAGAAGAGCTGAAGATGAAGATCAAAGTGTCATCCTCAGAAAGACACAGCTCTTCTGATGAAGGCAGTGGGAAGAGCAAGCACTCGAGCCCACTCATCAGCAGAGACCACAAGGAGAAGCACAAGGAGTGCCCTGCCACCCGCCACCACGGCAGCCGCAAGCATGCTGCCGATGGGATGCCGCCCGCTGTGCTGAGGAGTCCCATGAGCCTGGGCCCCGATAGCATCTCCTCCAGCTCCAGTGCAAGGAAGAAACTGCATAGCAACGATGCCTCCCACAACCACCACTCCAAAATGAGCAAAAGTTCCAAAAGTTCAGGTAGTTCATCTAGTTCTTCCTCTGTTAAGCAGTATCTATCCTCTCACAGCTCTGTTTTTAACCATCCCTTACCCCCTCCTCCCCCTGTCACATACCAGGTGGGCTACGGACATCTCAGCACCCTCGTGAAACTGGACAAGAAGCCAGTGGAGCCCCACGGTCCTGAGGCCAATCACGAGTACAGTACAAGCAGCCAGCATTTGGACTACAAAGACACATTCGACATGCTGGACTCGCTGCTAAGTGCCCAAGGAATGAATATGTAATCATTTGTTTAGGTCAACTTTTCCTTTTTAATTTAAAAATGGTTGGAACGGAAAACTTCCTTCTGACCCAGCAGTGGTGCGCTGCTTCCGTATTTGTAAGTGCTGCTTTATTCTTCATTCTGAAAAGAAGGGACGATAGTAACCAAGTCTTTCTCCACGTGATAGTGTTCCAGTACTGTAAACGCATGGAAGATGCAGCTAAGAACACTAGGATGAATGGCTGGCTGCTGCTAGGAATCTAAGCTGCCTCAAGCTTTCCTTATTTATGATTTGAATACTGTAGCTGGTTCTTTTTGTTGTTGTTGCTTGGCTTTGAATGAGTGTCGATTGTTTTCTTTTGTGTATTTATACTTGTATGTATGGTTTGCATGTCTCAGTGATAAAACAGTATGCTGACAACTGTTTACAAGAAAGTGGAGAAAAATGTACATACATTTTTGTATGTTTAGATATTACCATAAATACTCAGGATCGGAGCTGCTTGTAAGTATAACAATATACAGAATAACTTTATTTTCTCTCGTCAGAGTCCATCACTAATCTAAAACACAAGTGGCACTTTTTTATGTTAACCTTAAACTCTAGGCCTTACTGGAAAAGCCGCTGAGGGGACACTTCACTACTAGATGGGGATGCGGTGCCACGGGTGGTCCTTAACACTGGGAAGCGCTCAGTTTGCCTTCAGAGGTTCTGACCAGATTGGCTGCAGAATCAGCCCTGATTTCTGAAGGCTTGAAGAGGAAAAAAAAAAAAATAAAAATAAAGTTTACATACACTTGATGTGAAGTGCATTTAAATGTTTGTTGGCTTGTTGCAGTGCTGTAGAAGAACAGCTAATAGTGGGTATGAGGACGACTGTGACTTAGCTCACAGGAGCTCCCAGTGAAGAATTGGTCCATTTCTTCAAGAACTTTGACACTACAGATTTTAACAGTGGACGGGGTTCACTCTTCCTTTAGCATTTGCAGTGACACCATAGTCTTTAATACCCTCTTCCCATGGAGAGAGAGTGAGTGAGTGTGCATTAGTGAGAGAGAGAGAGACCATATTTCTTTTTCAGGTAAATGCAGTCTTCCTTATAAAAATGAAATTAAACCTATGCTCTCTTGATTCTTTTATATTCTGACAATAAATAATAAAAAAAAAAAACATTGCTGACTGTGCATTGTACCTGTATTTATAGCTTATGGTCCTTATCAGGAAAATGTAAGGAAAAAGGCCAGCCTCAGGCAACCCACTGCTGGGGGTTTGACATTCATTTGCACGTCTTAGTAGGTTCTCATTGAGGTGACGCTTGCACTGTCACCTGACGCCTGGTCAGGGGATAGACTAACTTATCTAAATTTTGGTGTAAGCACCAAATAGTATGGCTCTTGTCTGTTGCCTAATCTTGAATTTATTTCTGTGGTAAGTCTTGGCTGTTGAGTCTCTTAAGATGGGTCGGATTCAACTTGTATTGAATCACAATTTTCCTCTATATATGAACTGTTATAAAGCCACTGATCTGTGCACAATTGTAATTTTATTCAAGTATGTTGTGGTTGTAAATATTAAGAGTTGAGCCTTGTACTCTACTTTTATTTAGCAATTACCTAATTTGCCAGTAGCTATTTGTTTGTTTAAGAAAATTGTTACTATTTTGTCAATGTTATTTGAACTTGGGATGTCAGGAGCCTCTTTGTGGGAACTCTGCCTAGCAGGCTCATCCTCACTCTGTTCTTATCTTGCATCAGTAATCTGTTACTGTGTGATTTTTGTTGCTGTGTGGTATACTATTGTATCATAAACATGGTGATTCTGATGCAGTTACAGTTTACTGTGGTACATATTCAAGGACTAGCATAGAATTAAACAGAGTGTAAGGTGAGGGAGGGAAGGGTTTTGTTCTTGGTGATTTGGATGTGAAACTTCCACGGAGCATCATGTGAACTGACATGGGGTGGTCATGCTACTGTATCATTGGGAGTGATGCCAGGAATTTTAATCAGCTTTTGTAAAAGAGTATTCAGAGAAGTAGTGGGCTTATTTTGAGTATGACATAGACA
This sequence comes from Cricetiscus sungorus, assembly GCA_030556225.1. Taxonomy (NCBI): domain Eukaryota; kingdom Metazoa; phylum Chordata; class Mammalia; order Rodentia; family Cricetidae; genus Cricetiscus; species Cricetiscus sungorus. Next base: position 12,240,728 of record JANBXA010000367.1, on the reverse strand, counting down.
ACAATGTGAATATTTAAGGTCTGGGACTGTAGTTAAACTTCACTAAGGATTTTCAGAAATGTGTTGTAGTTTTTTTTTGTTTGTTTGTTTTGTCTTTTTTTTTTTTTTAGATATGGGAATAAGGTGATTTTGTTGAATCTTACTGGTGCTAATGACGGACAGTTAAACAGATAGTGTATATGCTGTGGATCAGTACACTTAGTACTTCCAGAATTGACTTTGAAATGCTATGTATTCACTTTTCACTCTGTAAATGTAATTCTTTACAATGACTATTTATTAAAAGGCAGTCAGTCGTGATTTTTACAGGATTGTGTGAACTATTCAAACTCTTCAACCTCTGAACAAGATGCTAAAACCACAATGGGGGAAATGTGTGAATCCTTTTAGGCTTCCTCTCCTAAGGAAAACCCTCAATTCATATCACCATGAATTTGCTTGAACCATCTTGTTTGCATACAATAGTTCATCTGCATGGTCCCATTAGACTCTACCAAAGAAAAAGACTCAATGAATGGACATTCTGTTTCGAGTCTTGTAAGTAGCCATAAATAACCAAAATAGTATCAAACTTAGGTGTGAAATTTCACATGTGCAAAGTACTGTTAAGGTGATACATTTTTTGATAAGTTTTTTTTTAATACTTGAAAATATTAAAAAGTGTTACCTTTAAAATGTCCTATAAAAGAGTGATTCATTCTTAAGTTGTGTTACCCTAGGTTTGTGACCTTTTTGCAAAAGCACATTGTAATCAGAGGCATCCTGTCTACCTCTCTCAGCTAATTTTCCAAAGTCAAGATGTGCTTCCTAAATATTTGCCTTAGCTACTAACGTGCAGTTTTCAGGAGTGTTTGTTTGCTGACCTCTTCTTAGAGGCCTGTATTACGAACTCAGTGGCCGTGCCCAGTGGTGGAGAAGGCCTCGCATGTCTCCTAGTAACAGATAGCAGCAGTGGGAGGCGGTGGCGCTGGTCTCGGGCACCTTTCCAACAGTGATTGTGCATCTCAATCTTCTCTGTTACTCAGAGTATTCAGCCTTCTAAGTTGTCTTCATGGTATGGGGTATCTGCTTTCTTCAGGAAAGTCATGAGTACATACTTTGTGCCAACAGATAGTAGTTATATAGGACTCCCAAACTTTTGGATCTATCTATCCCTTTGTACTTTAAAAAAAAAAAAAATAGGACTAGTTAGGGATATATCTTAGAGAAACAGTTTGGAATGTTTTCATTAGTTAAAAACACCTTGCCTTAAGAGGTTTCAAAAAATGTATTTTCTTATCTGAGAGTTTTAAATTCTGATTTTACTCCTTCTCCAGCCTGAGGAATAAGCCACTGCCTGTATATTCTCAGATGGAGCATGATTTGTTGATTACTCAGGCTCCTGCACTATGGAGATGATTTATTTAGACAACATCCAGGAAAGAGGAAAGTTTCTGGTTTTTTGAGACAGTCTTAACTCTGCAACAAAGATACAGGCTGGCTTTAAATTAATCTGCCTCCACCCATGCCTGGATCAGAGGTTAAGTTATTCCCAGTCTTATCTAAGCAAAAAAGAACTTCAAATGTAGATTTAATTTGCCAAAAGATTCTGAGGATTTCTTTGCTGAGAAAAATCTAGAAACTTGGTAGCAACCGTTGACATGGCATTTGATTGAGCAGTTTCCCCCTCAGGAGCCTCTCCTGGGCAGTGCTAGGATCCACTCACCACATTTACACAGGGGAAGAATCAGGAAAGCCCTTGCCAGGGGAATGTGAGTGGACTGGGTGTAACTGTCCTGTGCCTGTTGGTTTAAGAGAGGCGGGCTGAAACCTGAGTGCATCCTGGTTTTCCTCGGCACTCCATGTTGGTCCTAGGGTGTGTGTATAGGATGCAGGCACTGTAATACAAGTCAGCAGTTGGTTGGAAGCCAGGTCAGACGCTTGGTGGAAACACCTGTCTTGGTCATCAGTAGTCTCGGTGGTACTGGCATGCTCCAAGTTGCTCTTTGTTATTCCAGTTTTGAATTGTGCCCAGCCAGCTCTGTGCTCTGTGGGTCCCCTCATCTGGTCTGTGATTTCCCATCTTTCCTGCCTGGTGCGTTCTTGAGGTATGCAGTCACGCCCAAGACTACATGGGTAGGGAAAGTTGTGTTCTCTTAAAGCTGACTTCGTCCATTCACTGCAACTCAATAATCTCAAAAGTCAGTCCTGGGAACTGTAGCTTCACTGTTTCCAGGTTTTGAGAGGAAGCCTCACTTAAAATCCTCCAAGTCTTTTAGTAGTTTGTGTAACTTGATTGGCCCAGTCGTGAGTAGCTTCTCTTGATTAGGAAAACGTCCCTGGAGTACCAGTTTGTTACGGACAAAACCCTTGTGGATAATTGAATGAAACGAGAAAATGTGTATACTGGCATGAATTAGCCTTTGAACTTCAGCTTCTCCTTACATAAGGAATTACTAATAAAGTTTGTTTATTGACAACAACAAGGCTGTAACATGTCTTAAGTTAATGGGAATCTAAAATATCAGTTCCTGGGGGGAAGGGGAATTTTGCTGCCATGTAATTGACTCTCGGGTATCCAAGTACCTTAGAAGTAGTCACCCAGGAAGGAGTTTGACTGGAAAGGCGTTCTTTACAGCGTCACCCTCAAACTTGACGGTGGTTGCCATGGGTAAAGGACTGGGTTTTGTGCTGTGTTCTCTTCCAAGTAAGGGCGCATGTAGCCCAGGCTGACTGGCCTCGAACTCTCTACAAAGCTGAAACTGGCTTGAGCCACCCTTGGCAGCATTTCCTAAGTTCTGGGACTGCAAATAAGCACACTCTGCCAGATTTATTCTGCATGTTGAACACTCCATAGATGCTCCCAACTCCTCTCCACCAGTTTTCCAGGGCTTTCTACTTGAAAGAAAATGGAAGCTCATGGTAATTTTTAAAAAGTAGAAGCCTGTTTCCTATAAAGATCTATGTTAATCTAAATCTAGTATGTATTGTTGTGGGGGCTGTGCTGCCACTATAACTATACTCTTGTGGAGGTCAGAGAACTACTTTTGGGAGGCGTCCACCTGAGCCATCTCACTGGCCTTTACAGGTGCATTTAACTACTGGAGATGTGCTCACTACAGCAAAGAACTCTCACTAAAGCGCTGCTAACACAAATCTTGTGGGGGTTTGTTTTTCCGGGCTGTCCCTGTGACCTCCCAGGAGAGGGTAAAGGTCTGTGTAGAGACCTGCACTCTAACATCCTAAGTTCCAGAACCCTTCTTCATGACAGCCTGGTTTAGCTGCTGAGAAACTACAGGAACATAAGTTGTAATTGATAACACCCCAGGCATGGTTAAAGCAGGCTGTAAAGGCCTTGGTGAGCAAGCCAGTAAACAGTGTTCCTGTATGGCCTCTCCATCAGCTCCAGCCTTTTTCCCTTTCCTGACTTCCCTCAGTGGAGGACTGAGATACCGGAGTATGAGGTGAAACAAACCCTTTCCTCTCCAGTTGCATTTTGGGCATGGTGTTTTATCACAGCAATAAAAACTATGACAAGCCTCCCCACAACATGTCTACAGCTGCTTGCCCAGCTTGAAAGGCACGGCTTGCTCTACTAGCTCCCTCCTCTCAGCACTGCCGACTTGCATATAGACCAGTCCGATGGAGGCATTTTCTCTGTTGAGGCTCCGTCCTCTCAGGTGACTCTAGCTTGTGTCAAATTGACATAAAGCTAGCCAGTACAGGGGTCTTTGGAGACACAGTGAGAAAGCATCAAGAAAAGAATTAACAAAAAAAGGAGAAACAAAAAATAATGTTTTGTTTTTAAATACTGATTTTTACCTGTATGTAAGTATATGCCACATGTTTGCACAGGCTAGAAGGTGACAGACCCTCTGAAGCCGGAGTGTCACGTGGTAAGGGTGCTGGGAACCAAAGAGCAGCATCTTTCCAGCCCAAAAAGTCACACTTTTCAAACGAGAACCCAGAAAAGCAGGCAGACTTAGCAATGAAGATCTGCAAGCAGCTGCCCAGCCTCTTCTGAGTTCAGAGACAGAATACAAGGCCCTCAGCTCCTGTGACACACCCTAACCTTTCTAGGATAGGTTATCGAGAGATTCCTGGGGAGATTCCAAGCTCTTGGGATCCGTTGCTCCAGTACTCTGGGTGTGTGTGTGTGTGTGTGTCTGTCTGTCTGTCTGTCTGTCTGTCTGTCTGTCTGTGTCCGTCTATCTGTGTATGTGTGTATTTCTGCCAAGTTGTTTCACTATCACAGTGGCCAATCCCTAGGAGATCTCACCCTGCTTCCTTCAGACTTCTTTTGCAAGAATTAAGCCGTGGGTGGCTGAGGAGGTAACTCAGTGGTTAAAGTGCCTGCCTGAATTCAATCCCCCACACCCAAGTTGAAAGAAATCATTGACGAGGACCTGGAGGGTAGCCACAGCAGAGTTAATAGGATATGTTACTCTTGCAAAGGATCTGGGTGCAGTTCCTAGTACCCATATCAGGTGGCTCACAACTACCTATAACTCCAGTTTCAGGGCATCTGACGTCATCTGCTAGCCTCTATGGACACCTGCACTCATACAGTGTGCACACGTACACTCGGGCACACATAAAATAAATCATTTGACAGGAGGATTCCTGGAGCTGGTGAGCTGGCTAGCCTAGCCAATGGGTGAACTCCAGGTCCAGCGAGAAACCCTACCTCAAACGATAAAGTAGACAGCAACAGGAGAAGACACCAAATGTCAACCTCTGATTTACACATGTACACACACATAAGCACACACACGAACAAATAAATAAGCACATTATCAGGCAAAATGTGTGTGATTTAAACTTGAAATTGAAAGAAGTAAGCCAGATGTGGTGACGCATGCTCAGCACTCCAAGGTAGAGGCAGGCAGATCTGTGTTTGATGCCAACCTGCTCTACACAGTGAGTTCCAGGGCAGCCAGGGCTACATAATGAGACTCTGTGCAAAAAACTTAAAAGAAGCATATAAGGCAATGGAGGTAGTTCTTGGGCAATCAAAATTGTAAACACTGGAATGGGTTTTGGTGGGGTTTTAAAATTTATTATTATGAAAGTCCCTTCTCATGCAAATACACAGTCATGCCTGAAGTTTAAGGTCAGTATGTAACTAAAACTTCCCAATAACGCTGCAGGATCTGGTTAAATTGGACTAGGGTGGATTTATATTAGGAAAATAAGCCCCTTAACCATCATTCCCCACAGCAGAGCCGGGAGTCGGGGTGGGGAGTCTAGAGTGGGAAGCTGGTGCAAGCTCACTGGCTTCTCTTCAGGAAGGAGTGTTTCAAGAGTTGGAGAGCAGAAGGTCTCTCGTGCTGATCCCTAAGAGGGAGAAAGCACGTTAGAAGCAACACACAGTAACGTGGCTACTACAAGATCTGCCTGAATCTTGATGCAAACTATTAAGATGGAGGAGGCACAGGGGCTGGAGAGACCGGTCAGTTCTGTTGCTCTTAACAAGGATATATATTCAGTTCCGTTGCTCTTGACAAGGACTACATATAGTTCAGTTCCTGGAACCCATGCTGAGTGGCTCACAACTGCCCGAACTCCAAGACTAGGAGATCTGATATCCTCTTCCAGTCTCTTCACGAATCCACACATGGTGCTTACACACACACAATTAACTAATTAATTAATTAATCAAATTAAAAAGGATGGAGGCACAACTAACTGCTGCTCATCCTGTGGGCTGGCTTGAGCTACAACCCCAGTTTTTAACTGCAATCTCAAGCAAGTGATGCACGCTTTACTGCCCTGAAAAGCTAGGGTTAACAATTCCTACAGACTTTAAAAAAACAAACAAACAAAAAAATTAAACCTAACTCATTGGAAGAATTAAATAAATATCTAGCTTTAAAACACACACACACACACACACACACACACACAACTCTAGCCGGGTGGTGGTAGCACACACCTTCTTTAATCCCAGCACTCGGGAGGCAGAGGCAGACGGATCTCTGTGAGTTCAAGGTCAACCTGGTCTACAGAGTGAGTTCCAGTACAGCCAGAGCTACACAGAGGAACCCTGTCTCAAACAAAAAGAACTCATAGTTTTAAAGACCTTTAAAGGTAGGTATTTATACTGTTTGGATGTGTCTATTTGTTGAGACAGGCTTTCGTGTGTCTCATGCTGTGTTTGAACTTCTGATCCCTCTACCTCCGCCTCCTGAGTGCAGAGGATACAGGCATCCAGCATGCCCAGAGTATACAGTGCTGGGGATGGAACCTAGGGCTTTGAGCATGCTAGGTAAGCTCTCTGCCAACTGAGATACATCCCCAGCCCCTGAAACGGAATTTGAATGGGCCGTACGGCTTCCTGTCTCTAGGTATCTCCTCCCTTCATTGATTTTTCTCACCTGGTCAGGCACAAGCGCACGAAGTCTGCAGCAGATTCTGAGAATCGGTCGGGTAGAGGAGGCATCAGGCCTCTGTGGGCTCCAATGTAAAACATGGCTGCCATCCTATCCATGGAAGCCAGAGGAGGCTTCCCGGTAGCCATCTCAAACACGGTGCAGCCGATGCTCCAGATATCCGATTTCCTTCCATAGCCAGACTCATTCATGACCTCAGGGGCCATCCAGTACGGAGTCCCGCGCACAGACTTCAGCATGTCACTGTGAGTACCGTTTAAGCCTGCCCAGGCCAAACGCTTGGCGCAGCCGAAGTCAATGAGCTTTATCGTTCCAGTTGGCATGAGCATGACGTTGTTTCCCTTGATGTCTCGGTGGACCACACAGTTCTCGTGGAGATAAGCAACACCTTGTAGGATCTGTCGTGTGTACTTGCAGAACACCGTCTCGGGCAGGGGCCCGAAGCGGTTGATAACACTAGAGATGGAGCCGCCAGGGACAAATTCCATGAAGATGCTCACCGTGTTCTCCTCTAAGCACGTCCCTAGATAAGACACTATGTTGACATGCTTCAGTGCCTTCAGCAAATCTACTTCCTCCTGCAGTTTCCGGTATTCCTTCGCAGTAGCCAGTTTATCCGAAGTATCCAAGGCCACCTGCTTCACAGCTATTAGCTGTCCTAGGCTAGTCAGCCCACAGTAAACCTACAAACAAGTCAGTACGCATACTGAATTTATGACAGAGCAATGCGTTCAAAAGTGCCTTTCCCTTCGCCTCCCAGACACTTTCTGTCCTCTAAGTCAACCCATCCCCAGCTGAACCAGCCATGCTTAATCAGACTCTGCATTCAAGATGGCATGATGGACAGGTGGCAGACTGATTCATAGTCACATGATTAGATCAATGCAGGCTGATGCAGAATACTAGATACCCCCAGACATCTATTTTCGAGTAAGTTTGGATTAGATTTTTTTTTTTTCTTGCTTGTCTTAGTTTTGTAAAAAACTGACATCTTGGTACATGCCTTTATCTCAGCACATGGGAGCCAGAAGCAGGGAGATCTCAGTGAGTTCAAGGGCAACCTGCTCTACACAGTTCCGGGTCAGCCAGCGCTATATAGTGAGACCCTGTCTGAAAAAAATAATTTGTCTTTTTATTTTTATTTATGTAATTACTTGTATATCTTATTTATATGTATCTGTGTGTGTGTGTGTGTGTGTGTGTGTGTGTGTGTGTGTGTGTGTGTGTACAAAAGAGGGTTCTGGGTCACCTAGAATTGGGGTTATGACCTGCCCGATGTGGATGGACGCAAGCCATTTGGAAGAACAGGAAACGTTTTTAACTGATGAGCCATCTCTCCAAGCCTTCTCTTGTTTTTTGAAGACCGTGTCCTATGTAGTTTAGGATGCCTCAAACTCACTTTGTAGGTGAAGATAACCTTAAATTCCTGATCCTTCTGCCTTCTTCTCCCAAGTGCTAGGATTGCAGTGTGTTTCACCACACGCAGTGTGGTGTTGTGCAGTTGTGTGTGTTCAGCGGTTGACACTGGAAATCCGATTGGGTTAGCCATTGAGCCCTAGGACCCCTTCTGTCTCTCCCTCTGCTGAGGTTGTAGTGTGTGGTACAGCACCAGTTTCCATGGAAGCACTAGGAATCGAACTTGGGACCTTATGCTTGCACAGCAAGCGCCTTACAAACTGAGCCATCCCTCCGACCTCCCATGTATGTGCTTGTATTAGTTTTTCTTATCTATATGACATTTGCCTTACATATTTCTCTGGTGAGAATATCAGATGCTGGTCTGCAAAAGCCCCTCACCAAAAGAACACTGGGGCTAAGTCAGAATAAAGTTCTCCAGAAAGAGAAGGGAGCAGGTCCTGACAGTTATGCCATAATGTGACCCCGTAAGTCAACTTCTTGTGGATTCCTGAAGGATCCTCAGCTAGAGACTCCACAGACCTGTCTACTCAATATTCTTAGATCACTAAAACTTTAGGGGGTCATTTATGCAACCCCCCAAAACACAAAGAACAGCATTTGCCCTCCTGTAGTAAGTCTCCCGGTCTCCAGTGCTTTGCTGAGCCACTGGAGGGAGAGATTTCTTTCCCACTGGGCTCATTATGAGGGTTAGTATTGACGGTCAACTTGACAGAATCTAGATTCATCTAGGCGACACACGTGTCTGTGAGGGAATTTCTAAATTAGGTTAACTACGGTAGAAGGACCCACCGTGAATGTGGCTGGAACCATCCCACGAGCTGTGGGATGGGAGAAAGTGATCTGAGCGCCAACATCCATATCTCTCTGGATGTCACGTGACCGACTGCCTCACACTTCTGCTGCCATGACTTCCTCATCATGGTAAACTATACCCTCATACTTCCAGCCAAAATGGATCACTGTGTCCTTAAGTTGCTTTTATCAAGTGTCTTGGGGGGAAAAAAATAGTGCTGGGCTTGAACTTGGAATGAAGAGAGGCTAGAAGTCAATGGGTACTCACTGCCTGAGAGCAAGAGCCTGGGGGAGAGCCTGAGAGACTGCTGGTCTTGAGGAAATGAGATGGTTAAGTCTCTAAAAACACCCATGCCAACATCAAGTCAACTCCAAACCTTTCAGATGCAAAAAGAAAGAAACATACTCCCCTTGAAGCAAGTTTGGGTGTTTCTGTGGCTTCCAGCTGAAAATGTTCAAAATATAGGCAGTACGGTAGAGGGTCAGGGTTGGTGGAGAGTTCTAGCATTAGGGTTCAAGGTGGACTTACTGTGCCATAAGCTCCTCTTCCAAGGATCTCACCCTTGGTCCAGAATATGGCCTCTTCGTGTTTTAAACTCTTGTCAGAAAGTGTCTTCTTTTCATATGAGTTAAGGAAGTTTTCTTCCTTGTCATATATCCTGAATCCATTAATACACCTCTGGGAAAATGACAGAAGGTTATCATTAAACGCTGATTTGTTGTGGGGAGTTGAGAACACAAGCGATCTGCCTCCTCTTCCTTTCTTGAGACAAGGTATCAGGGAGCCCAGGCCAGCCTGCCATTCACTATGTAACCAAGGATCACCTCTAACTTCTGGCGCTACTGTCCTTATGTCCCAAGTGCAAACAATGTGCCACGACACACAGTCCAGGACACCTTCGAGCAGCCCACCACACCTGTGTGCAGCCTAGGGGAGCTATGAGTATATGTGCTCCAACACAACATCATAATCTTACTTCAAACATCATAAGATTTTGCTTGTTTGGTAAAGCAAGCGTGAGGCTCTATAGCTGTAACTGTCTGGTGATCACTGGAAATCATCTGCCGTTGATTGAAAATGTCATCATTGAACAAAATACTGACCTACTTTAAATAAATAGTTTCGCTGTGTTAAATTACCTCAGGTGATCTCAAGGCAGAGAGCCCACGTAGCTAAATTCCAGAAAAAAGCCCACACTGAGAACTCAGGATGTGCTCAGTTGGTGGAGTGACAACTCAGCTCCAAGCCCTGGGTTTCATCCCCAGCACCACAAGAGCCAGGCAGAAGCAGGGAGATTAGAAGTTCAAGATCTGGAAGCCTACACGGGACCAACCTCAGCCCTCTATATATGTAACAGTAATGTGGCTTGGTCTACTTGTGGGACTCCTAACATTGGGAGCAAGGGCTGCCCCGATGCTTTGGCTGCCTCTGGGGAACCCATTCCTCACACTGGATTGCCTTGCCAAGCACAAGGGGAGGGGTTTAGTCTTACGGCAACTTGATAGCCATGCTTTGCTGATACCCATGTGAGTGAGACCTGTCCCTTTCTGAACAGAAACAGAGGAGGAGTGAATTCGGGGAGAGTGGAGATGGGGAGGGATGGGAGGAGAGGAGAGGAGAGAGGGGAAACTGTGGTTGAGATGTAAAATAAATTAATAAAAATTAAAAAAAGAACTTCAAGGTCCTCCTCAGGCTACATCATGAGTTCAAGGGCAGCCTGGGCTACAAAAGACCTTGCCTCACAGAAGAAAAAAGACACAAAGAATTGTAGCCTAAATCTGCCAATGGCGGCACATGCCTTTAATCCCAGCACTCAAGAGGCAGAGGCAGGCGGATCTCCGTGAATTCGAGGCCAGCCTGGTCTAAAAAAAGTGCACACACACAAACCCTGTCTCAAAAAAAAAAAAAAAAAAAAAAAAATTACTATTTGGTGTGTGTGGTTTCTTATTTAAAAATAAGAATTTTACGGGGCAGTGGTTCTCAACCTGTGGGTCCCCACAGTGGTTTCATATCAGATGTTTACATTACATTACAATCTATAACACTATCAAAATAATAGTTGTGAAGTAGCAAAAACTAATTCTATGGTTGGGGGACAGCACAATATGAGGAAGGGTCAGAGCCTTAGCAATGTTGAGAACCACTGATTCGGTGGAATGAGGCACTAAGTCTAAATTCGATCCTAGAAGCTGAAATGTTGCAAGGAGAGAGGATTATCCTCTGACTTCTACCCATATGCCATATCACATATGTGCACACACTCATACAATGCAAACAAGCAAGCACACACACACACAAATATATATATATAATATATAATGTAGTACATATTATATAATGTATACAATATAATATAATATATTATATATAATATAATGTATAATGAAAAATAAGAGTTTTGAACTGGATTGTCTCTAAGGTCCTTCCCACCCCAATGCATTTCTGATTCTAAGCAGACCAACCTGTAGTTTGACATTTGTGGCCTCTCTGTCCAGTTGTTCGATAGTGTTACCTCTCCTGCTGAAGACAAGGTTCAGGTTTCCGGCCTCTGTCTCGTTTGTCATTATTTGGCAAGAGCTGCTATCTGTCTCATCAAGTGCTAATAGCTCTTCAACCAGACAACCCAGCAAGTCATCGGTCAATTCTTCATTCTTTACGGGGTCTAAGATTTCTCTCGTAATCTTCCCAAATGTTTGATACGTGACAGAGTTATTTTCTAAGCTGTCCTGATCCAAAGAACGTGTCCACTGCTGTTCTGTGGGGGAAGGTGCACGTTCTGTGTTCTCATGGAAAGAGAAACTCGGAAAGCTCGTGGGTGTTTTAGACTTATCTGAAAGGCTATCAAATTCTAGGTACTCCATGAACATCAGGCCAGCATTGACTTTGTCGAGAGGCTCTATGTCCTGCTTCTCTGGTGGCACATGCCTGCCTGAACTCTTGCTGCTGAGCGCCACAGCCCAGCTGTTTTCTGAAGGGACAAGGTGCAGCTCTCCAAGCCCTTTTAGATCTCCAAGGCTTTGAGTAAGTATGTCACTGGTGAAAATGCCTCCTTCATCTGCACCCTCCTCCGTGATGATTTCCTCAATAATGGATAGATCTGAGACGGGAGGGGTCTCTTTCTGTTCAGGGGATTGCTCAGGGATCGGTGTCAAGTTCGTGAGCTGAACTTCATCTTTGGCAGTCAGAGAGCCATTTCCTGAAGATTTAATCCGCCAGTCTGGTTCTGGAACACCACCCTCCCTGTGGCTACCCGTAGCCTTGCAACCCCTTTCTTTAGAAATCAACACTCTGTGGTTTTGCTTGAGACCAAGTGAAGGCTTTGTGACTTTAACGTGTGGCCTCTTCTGAAGAAGTTTTGCTCTGCCCCTGCTGTTCCTGTCACTTTGGGAAGAGTGACATTTACTAGGGACACATCGGCCCAGTGGAGCCGTGCATATTTCACGGTAACACCTGTGTTCGTGCCTTTCTGCCTCTCGGATGTGACTGTAAATGGGAGTCCCAAACATCTCGTAGATTCCTGGTCCATTGGAGGTCGAGTTGATTTCTTTGAACATGTCACTATACTTCAAGTCCTGGAAATGCAGTCTTGGGTCTGTTGTTTCAGCCAAGAGGGGAACACACGGCTTTTTTACACCTGAGTTTTTAGAGATTCGAGGAAATGCTTGCTTCTTAGGGCTCTGGGTCTGATGCACTGATTTCTTCTTTTCTGTTGGAGGTGCTCTCCTTTGAATCTTAGGTGACAGATGGGGTCTGGGGTCCATGACCTCCAAAGCAGGGAAAACTTGAGTTTTTATGCTGTTCTTATGTCTGTTGGGTTTAATGGGAGCTTGGCTGGAAACCGTGAGATTGGGAGGTGGTCTGTTTCTTGCCTTGGTCCTTGAATCCAATTTGGCTCTATGAGTATTTGTCTGGTGTTTGTCCTGTTCTTGTTGAGCAAGTGTGGAGAGACTCCTGTCCTTCTGCTTTCTCCTTTGGAGGTTTGCTTCGGCTGTAGCTGACCCCCTGTGTGTTCCTTCTCCAGGGAATATGATGTGGACAAGAGGCATTATCCCTTTCGTTTCTGGTTTGGTCGATTCCTGTACTGAGATTTTGTTGCTCTCTTCTGTGTCTTTATGGCCTTCTAGGAGCTCTTCCAGAGAGCGATCGGAGTCCGTACTGGATACGTTCTTCGGAACCCTAACCTCTTCTAATGCGGCACGCGGTTCCGTTGCTCCCGCTTTGAGTAAAGGATTGCTTTCGGAATCAGGAACTTCCTGGTGTCTGATCTCTTTTTCCTCTGCATTCGAGGCTTCCTGGAGCTTGCTGTGAGTGGTGCACGCAGCTTCGGAATCGTGTTCAAACTCCGTGGCTGTTGAGCTTTCTTCTTTTCTTGATGAAGGACACTGGGAGTTTTCACCACCCCCTCTCATTTCGCTGTCATGGCACTCACGACCGCTTTCCCTCTCTGTGAGAATGTTGCCTTCCTTGACCTTCTCTAGGGAAACCAACGCTGGCCCTTCTTCAAAGCAAGAGGCTTCGGTTTTGTCCCATCCTTCCATTTCCGGGGATGGCCAACTCTCTGCCACTCCCCCCTGTTTTCTGGGACGGTTCACATTCTGGAAAGAGCACATGTTTCTAGACCAAATGGCACTGTCAGATGCCCTGAGGCTCTGTTCCCCTGGTCCCTTCCACGAGACTTCTTGATGGCTCTTTGATGAGCTGAAGTCAACTGATTGGCTAAGAGGCTCCAAGAGCTTAGGCACTGAGTGGGTGAAGCTTGGGACTTTTCTCTCATTGTGTCTTGGAAACTTGTGACTTTTTTCCATATGGAGGACACAAGACCTCATGGGCAAGAGTGATAGTTGAGGCAGAGGAAACTAAAAAAAGAGAAATAGAGAAAGAAAAAAAAAAAAAACAATGAGTGCTGGAAAATATGTGAGTACCACATTCACTGATTTAAAGTCAGGAAGTTCTTTTGTTTGTTTTATGATGGTTTTTCTGTGGCCTTGGCTGTCCTGGAACTCACTCTGTAGATAGGCTGACCTCGAACTCAGAAACCTGCCTGCCTTTTCCTCCTGAGTGCTAGGATTAAAGGCGTGTGCCAGCACCTGGCTTAAATAAAAAAGTTGTAATACAGAAAGCCTTTGAAGTATAACGCCATCCTGAGGACGACATTTTTGTTCGGAGTTGGGGAATCAAACCCAGAGCTTGTCCATCCTGGGCAAATGCTCTTCCACTTAGCTACATCAATATGTCAGCAGGCCAGAAAGATCACAATTTCTAAAACCAAAATCTGGGGCTGGGGATGGAGCTCAGTTAGTGGCCTGGTATGCATGAGGCCCTGCTTTGATCCCCAGCACGTGGTAAGCAGGGCACCGTGTGTATACCTATAACCCCATGATGGAGAGGTAGAGGCAAGCAGTCAGAGGAGTGTAAGGTCATAGACTGCATACAACCTGGGCTAGAGTACTTGCCAATAAATAAACACTTGCACAAAGAAAATGAAACCCAAATCAGGACCAGCAAGATGGCTCCTTGGGTAAAGGCGCCTACCAGCAAGCCTGATGACCTAAATTTGATTCCTGGGACCCACAAGGTGGGAGGAAAGGGCTGATGCCCCAAGATGTCTTCTGATGTCTACGTGTTCATTCATAGTCTCTCTTTCTCTCTCTCTCGCAAAGTAAAAATAAATATCTCTCTCACACAAAGTAAAAATAAAAAAAAAAAGCAAAAAGAAAATAAAATTAGCTGGGAAATGGTGGCACATGAGTTTAATCCCAGCACTTGGGAGGCAGAGGTGACCAGATCTCTGTGAATTCAAGGCGAACCTGGTCTACAGAGTGAGTTCCAGGACAGATATATATATATATATATATATATATATATATATATATATATATATGTGTGTGTGTGTGTGTATGTATATATGTATATATATTGTATGTACACACACACACACACATATATACATATATATATATATATATATATATATATATATATATATAACTTGTTTGTCATTTTGTCTTGGTTTTTGTTTTGTTGAGACAGTTTCTCTGTGTAGCACAACTGTCCTGGAACGCACTCTGTAGACCAGGCTAGCCTCAAACTCAGAGAACCACCTGCTTCTACTTTCCAGTGCTGGGATTAAAGGTGTGCCACACCATGACAGCTCAGATGTTGAAGTTTTAAATCAAGAAATATCTTCTCTCTCTCTTCAGTTTCCAAAGGATTGATTAAAATGTTTTGCAACCCTCTAGAGGTCAATTTAAACTTGTTGTCATGGATACTTTAACGTTACTTCTGCCACTGATGATCTCAGGAAAATTATCAACCCTAAGATGTGGGTAGGCTGCTCAGATGCTAGAGTTTTCCCAGAATGCAGAAGGCTCTGGATTCAATCCGCAGCAACCACAAACTGGATGTGGTAGTTCTTGTCTGTGGTCCCAGGACTCTGGAAGTGGAGAACAAAGGATCAGGAGTTCAAGGTTATCCTCAGCCATACAGCAAATCTGAGGATAGCCTGAACTGCATGGCAGCCTTTAAACAAAAACAAGAACAAACATCAATAGCTTAAAAAAAAAAAAAAAAAAAAAAAAAGACTTAATGTGTATGAACGAGTGCTTTGCCTGCATGTATGTATCTGTACGGTGTACATGTCCAGAGTGTCTGTTGGATCTCCTGGAAATGAGAGTTACAGATGGTTGGGATCTACCATATGTACACTAAAAGCTGAACCCAGGTCCTCAAAAGTGACAAGTGCTCCAGACTCCTTTGCCCTCCAAACTATTTCAAACTCAGCTAGTTTTAATTAGGTCTGACCTCTAGGTGGCAGTGTCATGCAAAGTATAGCATTCGGCCTTGAGCCTGTTAAGCTATAAAGTTCTCCGACGGTGTTTCTTTGTGGTGTTTTCTTCATAACGGAATTACATCAGATTGTTTGTAGACATGAATTGTTCGTAGTAGTTGAGAGTTACAGCTTGAATCTTCAGTTGCCAGCTAGGGGTAAGCAGGTAGGGGACGACCCAGCTGTTAGAAACTCAGGCGTCAGGCGGTGTGTATCTCCCTCAAATTTATTGCCTGAAATTTCCCCCATTTTCAAAAATAAGGAAATAAAGAATGGGAAGTGGTTCAGTCAGTAAAGTGCTTGCCTTGCAAGGACAAACACATGAGCTAGCCATGGTGGAACACGTTTGGAATTCCAGTGTTGGGGTAGGGGTGTAAAACAGACCTCTGGGGCTTGCTGGCTGCTGAGCCTAGTGTAATTCGATAGTGAAAGACCCTGTCTCAAACAGCAAGGTGGACAGAGTCTGGGAAACAATACACACACACACACACACACACACACACACACACACACACACGCACACACACGAGAGGGGGGGGGAGTCTTCCATGTTAGGAAGTCCCTTTCAAAAGTGTTCTCACATGCTAATACTGGCGCACAGGTGAGCACAGGTGTCTCTCACGTGCTGATTCGAAGGTGTGCAGAGCCATCACTCATGAGCTGATGCACAGGTGTGCATAGGTGTTTCTGTGTCTCCTAGGACCCTGAGGGCCGGGAGAGCTGAGAACTTGAAAAGTGACCAGGATCTTCCCAGAAGCTTTCTTTCTAAATTGCAGAAGCAGGAAAAACTCTATGGTGGGGGTGGGAGGTGAATGACCAAGAGTTACCTGGGATTTGGACAAATGTAAGGTTGAGTGGTGTGGTGAGCCACAGCTTCAATTCAGCACTCAGGAGGAAGGGCAGGAGGAACTGGATCCCTGTGAGTTCGAGACCAGACAGGGCTACATAGTGATACCCTGTCTCAAAAAGTTAAATACATAAATAAAGAAACAGACAAACAAAAAAGAGTTGAGTGAAAGAAAACTAAGAGGCAGGAAGCACAGCGTTGGAGAAATCAGGGCTGTCAATCACGTGGGCCTGTTTTCTTCAATGGAAGAAAATGGATGACGCCCAGTCACCTAGAACGCCTGAGTGAGAAGTAGCCCATCAACCTGGCGGCCTTCTGCTGTTCTATGAGCCAGCCTTCCTGAATCCCCCAGTATCCTGAGCATGGTTTAGGCCTGAACCCTGAGCTTTGTCTCTTGAGTGACTAGAACACATCCCTATGGGATTGGTCCCCATGAACTTTGCATCCGCCATCAATAGAATCCATCCTTATGCTGATCACAGAGCCTTCTCTAGGCCTGATATCTGAGCTCTGCTTAGCAGCCAATAGAATTTATTCTTGTTATAAAGGTCGCTGGCCGCAAGTTCTACTATGTTTAAATGTGTAAGGGAAACAGAGTGCAGGGGGCAGTCCCTGGAGGCCTCTACCCAGTGCCCTCAGAAATGGCACTGTCGCCAGCTTTCATTGGCAATACCTGCAGTAACCCCTTAACACTAAGAGACACTTTCGCCTCACTAAGCCGGGGACAGGAAATCGCCCAGAGAAGCAACCCACAGAGCAAGGGATAATATTCCCATGAATAACTGGCTTTTCCATAACATAGCCATTGTTTTTAAGATTTCCTCCACACTACCATTGCTAAGGACTTGACAATGAGTAGTTTGATGGAGCTTGTTGTTGTTTTAACTAAGTCAAAAATGCTGGAACGAATCTTACCTCAATTCTTCGCCCACTGTGACTGCTGTCAGAAGTAGGAAACTCTGTAAGAAACAAACAAACAAGAATTGTGTGTTCTTAGTAGGGTGAAAAGCTTGTGGATGGAGCAATGTAGATGCTAAGGTTTGTGGGAAACTCTTTCAAAGTATGCTTTTATCCTGCGCAGTAGTATGGAATGTTTCCAGAAAACCTCAGGCCAAAGCCACCAGGAGGGATTGTTGCTATGGGTTTGTTTGTTCATTTGCTTTTGAGACCCGCTCTCAGGTAGGCTGGCCTGGAACTCCCTAGGCAGCCAAGGATGACCATGAGTGTTAGGATGACAGGTATGTGTTACCCCCAGTTCAGTCCTGGGAACCAAACCCTGGTTTCATGCCTGCTAAGCAAGCATGCTCCCAACTGAGCCACATGTCCTCTCCCCCATGAAACACACATAGAATGCTCAATGTGCCATCACTATTGTCGTGTGTGTGTGTGTGTGTGTGTGTGTGTGTGTGTGTGTGTGTGTGTGTGTGCGCGCGCGCACATGCACTAAGCATCTGTTTTGTGATGTGCTTTGCTTGTAGAGCTCAGAGGACACACACAAACATTTAGGTGCCACTAACCTTGGTTTTTAAAAAAAGACTTCTTACTGGCCTGGAACTTGTCAAGTTGGCTAGGCTGGATGGCTAAGGAGTCCCAGAGATATTCCTGAATCAACCACCTCTGGGCTGTGATGACAAGCACATGAGATCATACCTGGCTTTTTTAAAAAATATGGGTTCTGGGGGAATTGAACTCAGATCCTTGTGCTTGCAAGCACTTTAGTGACTGAGTTATCTCTCCAGCACCACTATAGAATTAAATGCTCAACTTTATATGGTTTTTCTTACTTGTGGTTTCTAGACATTTCTTCTTACAGAGATACATAAAATTGCATATGTATATATGGCATGAACAGAGGTAAAATTGTTTAGGGTACAAAGGGGACTAATAGGAAGGAGAAGGGGTGAGAAAGGGGAGTACAGACAGAGTGAGGGCGAATGTGCTTGCCATACAATATATTCTCGCATGGAAACTTTAACAGTGAGTAATAAGCACGTGCTTGACTCACCTTCAGGTTTTCTTTGCGGCACTTTCAGAACGTGGGGGGCTGCAGACGTAGCAATACTTGGGTCCAAGCAAGGTCTCGGTGTTAGGAGGGCTACGTCCGTACCAGGGAGCTTGTCAGAACTCCCTTCCCTCTGCAGACATAAAGGTCTTGCTGTGGGTCCCACCATCTCGACTTCATTTGGTGGAGAGACAGGGTGCTCGTGTCCCCACTCGGGATGCACTGATCTCTCTTGCCTGAGAGGGGAGAGATGGGAAAAACTCGTTTCCTGGTATCGTTTCGATCTAGGATGGTCTCTCTGTGCTAAAAGTTTGGTCCCTACCATATGGTGGCGTTGGAGGTGCCTAACAGGAAGAAGTTAATTCATTAGGAGTACTCCCCACCACTGCCCTGCTCTCTCTGTGGCCACCATGAAGGAAGAAGCCTCCCCCCCCCCTGCATGCTGTCTTCCATGATAAGCTGCCACCTTACCACGAGCCAAAAACCCACTAAACCACAGCAACTGTGGAACGAACCTCTGAACTGAAGTATATTCGTCTTTGCTCATTATTGTAAATATTCTATCAGCTACAGAAAACAGACTGGTACATTCCCTCTATCATCCAGATCTTCCCTTCCCTGGCCAGTCTGACCTTGCTGGAAAGTTTGGAAAATGAGTTACCAAGTGGTCTGGCTGAGCGGAGATGTAGACTCTTAAGGGGACAAGGTCGGTGCATGCCACCCACCGTGAGGATAATAGACTAAACCTCTGGAACTGTAAGCCAGCCCCAAGTAAATGATTTCCTTTACTAGAGTTGATGTTGTCATGATGTCTCTATAACTAAAGCAAGCCTGTTTCTATGGTGTGCATGCTGCGTGTGTGTGTGTGTGTGTGTGTGTGTGTGTGTGTGTGCATCTATGAGTGTGTGTGTGTGTTGTACTCCTCTGTGTGCACCAATGTGTAAGCCAGTGGATGGCACTGGGTGATTGCTCTCACCTTCTTACCTTACTCCCTTTCTCTAACCCTGAAGCTAGGCTGGCAGCCAGCGAGTCCCAGGTTCCTCCTGTCTCTGCCTCCCACAGGGCTGAGGTTATAGGCACACCCATGCCAAGCTGTTAACATCGATGCTGGGGATTTGAACTCTGACCCTCCCACACGCCCATAATATCTGTTCATTATCTGGCCCCTCTTCATAGTAGTTGTTGCTACACAACTGCCATATGTTCTCCTTAAATTCAGTAGCTGAGACATATTCCTTACTTGTTTTCTTTCCAATCTTCTTGGCTTGTTTCTTGGGGAGGATCCGGTGGAAACATCATGATGACCTCAACACCTGCAGAAAGAGTAGAAGTAAGAAAGCAATGAACTCCCTGGGAGGAGGGAGAAACACTTGCTCTGTTTACATAAGTCTATTTGTTTGCAGGGGGGATGCGGGGGGGGGGCAGTCTGTGGAACAGTACGGTTTTGAATCCGTTTCTCTGTAAACAGTTCTGGCTGTCCTGGGACTCTCTTTGCAGACAGACTAGCCTTGAACTCACAGAGATCCTCTGCCCCAAATGCTGGGATTAAAGGGGTAGGCCACCACCACCACTTGGAGATAAATCTATTCTTAATGGTTATAGAATAAATGTTAGCTAGGGGATTGAGTTTGGCCATTTTCTGCAGCTTATGACATGCCGTATCAGGTACGTCCCAGCTCCAACCCATGGCTCTATGTAGCTATGGATAGCAATGAATGTTGCCCAACAGAAAATTATATACTTGATTAAAATGTCACGAGTGTGTGTGTGTGTGTGTGTGTGTGTGTGTGTGTATACAAGTGTGCCATTGTTGAGTGTGAACTTTGGGGATGACAATGTCATGCCACAGTATCAAAAGGATGGTTTTATGATAATTTCCAGATTCAGGGCAGGATGGCGTAGAGGGAAGGAACCTGACACCATGCTCAATGGGTTCAATTGCTAGCACCCACATGGCAGCTCACAACGGTCTGTAATTCCAGTTCTGGGGGAATCTGACACCCTCACACCAATGGACATAAAATAATAATTAAAATTATTAAAAAGGAAAAAGAAAGTCAAAGGCATTTGACCACAGGACTCTTCCAAGGGGGACCAGGGTTTATTTATTTTAATCAGTTTTTTCCAGGTTTGATGATGATCATTACTTAACAGTTACTGAATTACATTCAGCCTGATGGTAAGCAAGACTAAGGAAGTCAGCACAGGGCAGCAGGGCACAGAGGGCTGAGGAACGTGTATTCGGATCTGAGATGAACAGACTCCTGGAGCTGATGGAAGCTTCTGAGGGGAAATGGATGGTGGCAGGTGACATTAGACAAGAATGAAGGGACTGTAGCTGCTGGCTGAGCAGGAGAGGGATCGAGTATGGAGGATCCAGGAGTAAGTGGCTGCTACGGCGAGGGGTAAGTTGCCAAGACTCTGATTCAGAAAAAGGATGCAGCAGAATGATGGGTGATGGTTATTCTCTCTCTTGCCTCTCCCTCTGGCTCTAAATATATGTTTGTGGATGTAAACGGACACAAGAAAGCAAGAATCTCATTCCCCGGGCACTGTTCGTCTTGGTTTTATTATTGTTATTATTATTATTATTATTATCTGTGTACTTTCTTTTTGTTTTTTTGGGGTGTCTCACTGACCTGGACTCAGCCAGCAGGCTAGGGCCCCGGATCATAAGTACACACGCAGGGACTTATATTTGCAAAGCAAGCACTTTACTGATGAGCTCTCTCCAGTCTCACGTTTTATTTTATTTTATTGTTTGTGGTGTTTTGTTTTGTTTTGTTTGTTTGAGACAGGGTTTCTCTGTGTAGCTTTGGCGCCTGTCCTGGAACTCATTCTGTAGACTAGGCTGACCTCAAACTCACAGAGATCCACCTGCCTCCACCTCCAGAGTGCTGGGATGAAAAGCGTGCACCACCACCCAGGTGTCTGGGATTTTGAAGTTGC
Organism: Cricetiscus sungorus; assembly: GCA_030556225.1. Classification (NCBI taxonomy): domain Eukaryota; kingdom Metazoa; phylum Chordata; class Mammalia; order Rodentia; family Cricetidae; genus Cricetiscus; species Cricetiscus sungorus. Next base: position 12,219,521 of record JANBXA010000367.1, on the reverse strand, counting down.
ACCACACACTTCTGAGAGGCTGAGAGAACCCCAGGCATCAGTGCTATCTTTAGGGACAAGTCATGGAAGGAAGTGGATACCTTCTGTCCTGCATGGCCAGCCTTCACCCTGGGCAGCTTCTCCTTCCCCAGCCAGTGTGGACAGGCAGCAGTGTTCCTCAAGGCTGAAGTCCTGTCAGATCACAGAATGAAGGCTCAGTGAGGCTATGGGCAGATGCTCAGCAAACAATCTCGGCATAGGTATGAGGACCCGAGTTCAGTGCCCAGAATCCACGTTAAAGAGCCTGGTGTTAGCTGGGCAGTAGTGACGCGGGTCTTTAATCCCAGCTTGGGCAGTCTGGTCTACAGAGCAAGTTCCAGGGCAGCAAGGAGTATGGAGATAAACGTTGTCTCAAAAACAAAAACAAACAAACAAATGGCAGGGCAGGACATTGTCTCAGAAAAAAGCCATGACGGATAGAATGGATAGGATCCCGAGGAACCACAATCAAGCCTGACCTCGGACCTCCACATGCGCGCACACAGACACGCACACACTGTTTTGTTTTGTTTTTAATGTAAGCATTAGTATAGTCAACCATCATACTATTTTTTGGGCAGGTGACACCGAAGACTCCTTCTTAAATGGATGAAATATTTAGGACTACAACAATAAGGAAGGTTCAGCCTTTGGAGCCCAAGCGATTAGTTGCATAGCGGAAACGGAAGATCAAAGCTGAGACACAAGCACGGAGACCCTCAGCACTTCCTACTTCATGGTTTTAGCATCCGGGCTGCTAAGCGGCCCCGAATCCCATCTGCAAGGGTAAGTGGAAAGAATTCTTCAGCCACAGTCACAGGGAAGCAACCCCAGAGGGACAACGTGGTTTCCACAGCTCTTCCCTGGGGCGTTGCGGAAGAAATTCCCACCCCTGTGGAAGCTGCAGACAGAACCCGGGACAGAAGCAAGCCGCAAAGCGGATTACTTTTCACCAGGGCCGCTTTCTGAACGTAGAGTGCAACTTCTCAAACTTCCTTTGGCCTTCTAGAAAAGAATCCTTATGTTTGAAAGCCAACTTGATTGATGAGAAGTACTTAGCACTCTTTAAAGGGAAGCGTTTTCTTAGTATGGTAGTGGTCATTGTGTTTTAAAATGTATTTTTTATTTAACTTCTTCGTGTGTGTGTGTGTGTGTGTGTGTGTGTGTGTGTGTGTGTGTGTGTGTGTGTCACGTGAGTCTACAGGCTTGTGGTGCAGTGAACGTGTGGGTACCAGAAGACAGACTGTAGGATGCCATTGTCTATTTGCACCATGTAGGTCCCAGGGACTATACTCATAGCCAGACTTGGGGGGAAGCAACTTTATTATTTCTCCTTCTCCTTCTCCTTCTCCTTCTCCTTCTCCTTCTCCTTCTCCTTCTCCTTCTCCTTCTCCTTCTCCTTCTCCTTCTCCTTCTCCTTCTCCTTCTCCTTTTTCATCTTCTTTTCTCCTTCTCCTCCTTCTCTTTTTTCATCTTCTTTTCTCCTTCTCCTTTTAAGATTTTATTTAATGTTATTTTACATGTTGTTTGCTATTTGCTTGCATTCATGTCTGTGTGAGGGTTATCATATAACTATAGTTATAGACAGTTGTGAGCTGCCATGTAGGTGCTGGGAATTGAACCTGGGTCCACTGGAAGAGGTGTTCCCAACCTCTGAGCCATCTCTCCGGGACCAGTGGTAAGCATCTTGACCTTCTGAAGCATCTTGCCAGCCTCAGAGTCATTGTCCATGATATGCTCCTTTACTGGAAGTTCTTATGATGATTTTGAGATTTTTAACTTCTACAACCAGGTTGGGATATAGCTCAATGAATGGCCCCAGCGCCACAAAAAAACTGGGCATGATGAAACATATTTGTAATCTGAACACTTGGAAAGTAGAGGCAGAGATATGGGTGGTTCAAGGTCATTCTTGGCTACGTAGGGAGTTTGAGGCCAGCCTGGGATGCATGGGACCTGATTCAAAACTAAGTTGTTAAATGTAAAGGGCATTTCTTGGTCCCAGTCCTATAACTAAGTCCTATAACTCTAGCCTTGTGAACTTCAAAACACTGCCGCCACCAGAAGATTCTAAAACCTGAGAGAAAGAAGGGCAGGGAGAATGTAAAGCATAGGAAACCAGATTGTGAACAGATTCCGTAAAAACGTCATTGGAGTGTCAGGGAGATGTCTCAGCGGGGAAGGCCACTTGCTGCCAAGAATGGTGACGTGAGCTTGATCCTGGGACCCACGTATCGGATGAGAGAACTGACTCCCAAAAGCTGTCTTCTAACTTCCAGGGGTACTGTAACATGCCTGTGAGTTCCACTCCCCACAAGTAAATTTAATTCAAAAAGTTAAATGCCATTAGAAGCTAAAAATGTGCTAAAATGGAGAGTCTGACACTGAAAGGAAAATAATAATGAAAGCATTGAAAACTATCTAAAATAAATGGAATCATATGGCATGGTATTTAGTACAGACAAAGCTATAACAACCTTCTGTGTTATCCACATGTATGCCAGGTGGAATGCCGTCTCCCAACAAGCACTTTATGTTGGAGTCCTAACTCTCAAAGCTATGGTGGTAAGAAGCAAAACCTTTGGGACCTAGTTAGTTCACGCAGAGCTCTGGCAACAGGCTTAGTGACCTTACTCAAGACACCCGAGAGCCAGCATGAGGAGTGAACCAAAGACTTGGAGTGTGTATGTGTTGTGTAGCAATGACCTCTGAATTGAAACAGCCCCTCCTGCAGGCACGAGGGGGTTCCTAAGATTCAGGAAGCTCATAAAACTTCCAAGACTCAGGATCATTCCAAGATTATGTAAGCAGTAAAAAAATTACTGAGAGAGAGAGAGAGAGAGAGAGAGAGAGAGAGAGAGAGAGAGAGAGAGAGAGAGAGAGAGAGACTCTAGTTGAGCTTCCTGTAGATCCCGAGTTTCAAGGATACAGCTTTCCTGGATTCATCATTCATATTGCCTTTGGGTCACCCATGGTCTTAGCTAATCCCAATGAACTCATTGGGTCACCAAGCTAGCTGTAAATGGAAGCTTTTCTTTGGCCTGTCGTCTGTGCCCTATCAGATGACTAGACATTTGTTGACCTATCCCCAGGAAAAGTCACACAACATCCATTCTAACCCTTCAGTCTCTATAACAGAGAAATAAATTTCTGTTGTTTATAAGCCACTCAGTCTAGGGCATTTTGTAGTATCAGTAGAAATTAAGATGTACACACACTCCACATTAACTAGCTAATTTACATTAAAAAATTATGTCTGTGGGTGTTTTGCCTGCCTGTATATCTGTGTACCATATTTGGGTACTACTAGCTGAGGCCAGAAGGGGGTATCAAACCTCCTGGTACAGGAGTTACAGGTGGTTGCCAACCCCAATATGGGTGCCAGAAATCAAACGTAAGTTATTTGGAAGAACAGCTGGTGTCCTTTACTGCTGAGCCATCTCCCCAGCCCCCAATTACATCTTTAAAATATATTAATACTGTAATTGCTCAGCTGGGGGCACGGTGTTCCATACCACAGGATCCTGGGACACTAGAGTTGGGGGATCAAGAGTTCAAGACCAGCTTACACTACACACATAGTGATTGTGGGTTGCCATGTAGGTGCTGGGAAGCGAACCTGTGACCTTTGTTAAGGCAGTGTGCATTCTTAACTGCCACTCCCTGTCTTCTCCCTTTAGTATTTTCTTTAGCCCATTTCTTTGTGTGGGTCCTCTTACCTCACTGCTGCTGATGCTCTGCAAGATGAAGTTTTCTGTTTTGGAAACCGTCACATCCATTGGAGGAGAGCTTGTCTCATGACAGATGTCAAGCAGTGACTCCACATGTCTTTCTGTCAAAAAGAAACGACGTGTGCTTTGTAAGATTCAACAGTCTTGTGGGAGGGTCTGCGTGTGCTTTGCAAGATTCAACAGTCTCGTGGGAGGATCTGTCTCTAGGTTTAATCAGCTCCATTTGGTCAGGTTTCCCTGAAAGGATGGTCAGGCATGAAACTTTAGGTATTAATTTTCACAGGAAGAAAAGGCAAGATCAGGGCTCAGGAGATGGTCCAGGAGACAAGGGACTTGTTATGCAAACATGAGGCTCAGAGTTCAGATCCCCAGAATCCACGTAAAAGTCAGGCAGGTGTAGTGACTGTCTGTGACTTGAACACGCAGGAGGCAAAGACAGGGATCCCCAGGACAAAGAGCCTAGACTAGCAGACACAGTGTATTCTGGGTTTAGTGAGGGAACCTGCCTCAGTAAATAAAGTGAGACATAATGAAAGAAGAGACGTGATGTCAACCTCTGGCATGTGTGTGACGAACACACACACACACACACACACACACACACACACACACACACACACACGCAAACACACACACACATACACACACAGAGTGTTCATACTTCACACACAAGCATGCAAGAAAAAAAAGAGTCAGGATTTGGCTCAACATAATTATAGCAACTCGTTCTTAATGACGTCATCCTCATAGCTACACCCTCTGTGAGATGCTGGGACTTCGGGAAGAAGTTTTCAACCATCAGAGCCATCAACAGGTATCTCAGGTTTGGAGAGTGCCCTCTTCCAGAGTGCTACAGACAGGAAGGACACCTGTCCTTCACCGTTCACTAGAATGGACTTCCGTTGGTGGGTGGGAGGAAAATTCTCTAATCTCTTCCAAATAGATTTGCTTACAAGACTGAAGACTGTGCTGGCCTTTTGGCTCTCTTGAATTGCCCTGGAAGAGTCTCATGGATTGAGGATGAGCCCCGCACAATATGATAGCAAGAAAAATCAAAGTAAAATGCAATGTAAGGATTTGTGAAGACCATTCAGTCATTTAGACACCTCAAACTAGGTTTTGGGAGAAGGCTTAGTTGATAAAGTACTTTCCTGCATGCAAAAGGAGCTGAGTTCAATCCCCAAAACCTGAATTTAAAAGAAGGGCTAGAGAGGTGGCTCAGTGGCTAAGAGCACTCACTGCTCTTATACTGGACCTGGTTTTGATTCCTTGCACCTACATGGCAGCTCCAGTTCCAGGAGATCTGGTGCCTCCTTTTCGCCACCATTGGTGATAAGCATGTAGGTGGTAAATAGACATACAGGCATGCAAGATGTCCATACACATAAAAATTTAAAAATTACATTTCAAAATAGAAAAAGAAGCCAGGCATTGTGGTGTGAGATAAGCAGATCCCTGAAGCTAACTAGCCAGTCAGCCCAGCTGGATAAGCAAGTTCTAGAAAAAAGTGAGAGATCCTAACGAACAAGGTGTGGGGGCTGGAGAGGTGGCGTGTTGGTTAAGAGAGAGCATTTGCTGCTATCGCAAAGAACCAGGCTTGTTTCCCAGCATTCACGTGTAACTCCTGTCCCAGAGGATCTAACACTCTCTTTGGGCCCCCGTGTACATGTGGTACACATACAGACAAGCAGGCACACACTCATATACATAAATTAATTACTTAAGAAAAAAACCAAAAAGCAAGATGTACAGCATCCTTAGAAAAACACTGGTGGTTGACCTTTGACCTACAACACACACACACACACACACACACACACACACACACACACACACACACACGAATGTGGAGCAAGACTTCTTTGCATTCTTTAGAGCATCAATCCCGTGCTTCAGAGTCACTCAATAAAGAGTCACTGCTTTGATTTATTTAAATGCAGTAGGGTATAATGGTACACACGTTTGATCCCAGGGCTTGGGAGGCCGAGGCGGGCAGATCTCTGTGAGTTCAAGGCCAGCCTGGTCTATATATTGAGTTCTAGGCCAGGCAGGAATACATAGGTATGATCCTGTCTCAAACACACACAAAAAAAATTGGCTATTAAACAGATAAAACAGTAAGGCAGACTTCAAGCAGGACTCACACTGGAGAATGTGCATGTAGAAAGAAATATTGACCTGGTTTGGGCATGGAATTCATCAGGATATCCAATAGCTGTTGCTTCCTCCGACTCTCAATTTGCGACACATAATGTATTGCTGACTTGCCGCTGAAGTCACAAAGCTTAGGGTCTCTGGGGAGAACAGAAGGAGCATCAAAGATTGTTAGGTTACATCTGTGAAGACGTAAGAACGCTGGCATCCAACAAGCAGAGAACTTAGGTCAGGGGCACAGTAACGATTTCAAAACGTAGGAGCTAGACCATTTCTCACAATGTTAAGCATGACGATCCTGCTGTGCCTCAACTGGTACCATGCTTGCCTAGTGTCTTAGGGTTTCTGTTGCTGTGAAGAGACACCATGATCACAGCAACTCTTACAAAGAAAACATTTCATCGGGGGTGGTTTACAGTTTCCAGAGGTTTAGTCCATTATCGTTACGGTGACACACGGTGGTGTTTGGGCAGACACGGTGCTGGAAAAGGAGCTGAGAGGTCTGCATTCTTGATCTGTAGGCAACAGGAAGTGAACTGAACTTGGTGTAGCTTGCGCATAGGAGACCTCAAAGCCTGCCTCCACAGTGGGTTTCCTACTTCCTACACAAAAGCCACACCTACTTCAATAAGGCCACACCTCCTAATAGTGCTACTCCCTGTGAGCTTATGGGGGCCAGTTACATTCAAACTGCAACACCTAATATGCACAAAACCCTGTGTTCTATCCCTAATGCTGAGTAAGCAAGGCATGGCAGCCCATGCCTGTAATTTTAGGCTGGCCTAAAACTCAGCTGTGCAGTTGAGAATGACCTTGAACTTCTGATCCTTCCTTTAGTTCCCATGTACTGAGATAACAGGTACAGGCCACCACATCTGGCTGGTGTACTGGAGATTGAACCCAGTACTCTACCAACTGAACTACATCTCCAGTGCCCAAAGAACAATTTTCTAAGCCAATAAAAATGTCTTAAGAATAATGGTCAATTTAAATATTGGTCCATTCTTCAAAGTTTGTTTGGTTTTTCAAGACAGGGTTTTTCTGTATTGCTTTGGAGCCTGTCCTGGAACTCGATGTGTAGATCAGGCTGGCCTCGAACTCACAGAGATCTGCTTGCCTCTGCTTCCCGAGTGCTGGGATTAAAGGCATGTGCCGCCACCAACTCCTGGCCTTCATTCCTCAAAGTTATACTGAAGTCCCTTTTATAGTGATACAAAAAAGTCATGTATGTATGTATGTATGTATGTATGTATGTATGTATGTATGAAACAATCCGCACATCTGGGTTTTCAGTAGTTTTGGAAAATTACAATGGAGTCACAGTCTTTCGGCTGGCGCTCACTGGTCACCCATACTCACGCGTGATGCCTAAGGAGTTCAGCTAGAACTTCTGCAGGTTTGTAGACTGTTAATACATCCAGACTTTCAAATAGGTCCACATCTCTCACAGCCAGCATCAGAGGGGTCAGGCCATGCAGGTTTGGGAAATTTATATCCAGGAACTCTTCGGATGCCTTTAACAACAAGAGTTTTGGTTTCTGCTGTGTTTTTACTATATCCATACTAAAACCAATCTTTTCATTGCTTTGCCAAATTCTCATTTTAACGCCCCCCCCCATGGGGATTGCACTGAGCTGTACTTAACTTCAATATATTCTCCCCATCCCAGGAGGAGGCATTTTTTTAATTGAGTCTTTGTATTTTATTATTTATTTATTATATTCCAATCCCAGTTCCCCCTCCCTCCTTGCCTCTCACTCCCTCCACTCCCCCTCTCATCTGCTCCACGGAGAGGGTAAGGCCTCCTCTAGGAAGTCTACTAAGTCTGTCCCATCATCTCGTTGAGGCAGGACCAAGGCTCCTCTCCACCCGCACATCCCTGTGTCTAGGCTGGGCAAGGGATCTCTCCATATAGAATGGGCTCCACTAAGTCAGTTTGTACATTAGAGTTAGACCTTGAACCTACTGCCAGTGGCCTCATATATTGTCCCAGTCACACCATTGTCACCTATATTAAGGGAGTCTAGTTCAGTCTTATGCAGGTTCCTCATTTGTCAGACTGGAGTCAGTGATCTCTCACCGGCTTGGGTCAGCTGATTCTGTGGGTTTCCCCATCATGGTCTTGATTCCTTTGTTCATATTATTGCTCCTCCCTCGCTTTGATTGTACTCCAGGAGCTTGGCCCATTGGTGAGCTGTGGATTTCTGCATCTGCTTCCATCTGTTTTTGTTAGAGGGTTTTAGCTTCTCTGGGGTTATGGATTGTAGGCTGGGTATCTTCTGCTTTATGTCTGGTGTCCACTGATGAGTGAGTACATACTATATTTGTCTTTCTGGCTTTGGGTTACATCACTTAGGACTTTTTTTCTAGATCTGTCCATTTGCACGAGAATTTTAGGATGTCCTTGTTTCTGACCACTGAGTAGTACTCCAATGTGCAAATATACATGTGGGGGCATTTTAATTATATTTTATAGAGAATGCCAGGATTTTCCCTCCTATGTGTTTTCATAGCTGAGGCTATCACTACAATGAGACAAATGGATGGGTTGGGATCCGATTATTCTGTTATTTTCTAGGTCTTTGAGCTGCACACCAAACTAGGGCTGATGTCTTCAAGCTTGTTTAACCTGACTTCGAGATTCATAATGACTTTCCTAGCGCTGTGATCACTGATGACTTCCAATTTGTCTACATGGTCATGTTTCACCATCACTGTTAAGATCTGGATGATGACTTTGAGCACAGCCTGATGGAGCCCTGGAGGTTGCCTCTTTCCCAAGCATTATTGATGCTCTTGAGAACATTAGCCAGAATATTCATTTACACCCTGGTGATGGCACAGAAGGACCTCAGAAAGAGTTTGTTTTGTTTTAATTTGTTTATTTATATATTTTTAATTTTATGTGCATTGGTGTTTTTCCATGGGTGTCAGTCCCCTGGACCTGGACTTACAGACAGTTGTGAGCTTTCATGTGGGTGCTGGGATTTGAACTTGTGTCCTCTGGTAGAGCAGCCAGTGCTCTTAACTGCTGAGCTCCATTTTGCTTTGTTTGTTTTTACAAGGTCTCATGCAGGTCAAAGTGGCCATGTACTTTCTATGTAGTTAAGGGTGACCTTGAAGTTTTAAGTTCTGGGGTTACCGGTGTGTACCACCACACCTGGTTCATGTGGTGCTGGAGGTTGCACCCAAGGCATCACTCATGATAGGCAAGCACTCTACCAATTGAGCCACAACACCACCCTCTTCACTGTTTCTCAGTACCTAGCCCGAGAATCTGATAAAGCAAAGGACCACAGCCCTGGGTTTCAGTGTCGGCTGACTAACAGATGTGTGGGTTATATGGTTAGTTTTAAAATCACCCTGATGGGGCTGTGGGTGTGCCCAGGCAGTAACGTACTTGCTGAGTAAGTGTGAGGACTTGACTTCAATTGCCTGAATCCACATCAAAAAGCTAGGGTGTACCCATGATGCCAGAGCTGGGGAAACCGTGACAGGTGGATCCCTGGGCCTCAACAGTCAGCCAGGCCAGCCTACTTGACAAGTTCTGGGCAAGTGAGAGACTGTCTTCTAAAAACAGAAAGAAAGGAAAAGGAGAGAGTGAGGCAGAAACAGAGACAGAAAGTTAGAGAGAGACAGAGAGGGGGAGAAAGAGAGAAAGGAAGGGTGGTCAAAGCAAACCCGTTACCTGGTCTCCATCTGCACACATGTACTCATGTATGCACAGGAAGATGTACATATCCACAAATACACAGACCACAAATAACCGTAGTGAAATAAAGGAAGAATAATGTTACATTTTTCATCTGTCACATACGCTAGGAGAGAGAGGAGAAAAAGGAGAGAGAGACCAAGATAGAGACACAGAGAGAGAGAGAGACGGGGAGAGAAAGAGAGAGATAGATTTGATTCAGCCCATCAGAATTGGAAATCTGTTGGAAGTCCAAAAATTTACAAGCTGCTTTTGTTTTATAGATCTAAGTAACCTGCTAATTTTCACCTCTGTTTCAGTTTCTGCCATGGCAATACAGTCTTTACCTCAGCTTCTCCAGGGGCAAAATGGAGATAATGATATTACCTCAGCAGGGTGCTGTGGGAATTAGTTAATTTTTTTCTCAGTCTCTGTGAAGAAACTATCTCTTAGATCAATGCTTATTATTATCTAGAGCCCATATGAGAGTTTGAGCCAGGAGTGGTATTGCAATAACACATCTACTTAGCATTTCTTGATTAAGCTTGGGTTCCCATTCCAGGCCCCACTCCCCCAAAAAGTAGTTCCTTAAAGCTTGTCCATCAGTTCTTCGGGGGGTAGAAAACCCCCCAAAACCAAAAACAATGTGGTTATAAAAACAGATATTGGGTTACAGTTACAGGACAAGACTACGACTAAGAAAAATGGATTGCCTTTTGGAAATTTTTCTAAGCCTCAGCTTTGGACGTATGGCATTTTAAAATATCTTTGAGTACAACAAAAGCATGAAAAATGTCCTTTGGTTTTGTTACGGTTGTCCTTTAAATCCAACTGGTTAGGATAGCTTTCATTTCTTGACCTGTTTGTGTCTTTACCATGAGGGATTAGGAAAAACTGTTTCCTAGCAGCAATATTGATTTTCTTTCAGTTGGAAGACCACATGGGTCGATGCTATGAGTGAGAAATTGTTAATAATTAAAGTCCTTGGTTAGGCATACAATTTTGCAAGCTGCTTTGGGGTGAAGTATCTAAATAAGAGTATCAGTTGGCCCCAAAGACAACATTTAATACATATATTCTTGGGACTAAGAGATGGCTTAGTGGTTAACAGCCTGTACCACTCTTGCAGAGGACCTGAGTTCTGTTCCCAGCATCCAGGCTGGGTTTCTCACAGTCACCTGTAACTCCAAGGTCCAAAGGATCCAATCAATTTCCTGCTGGATTACAGAGGCACTGTACTTATGTGCCCAAACGCACACACAAACACACACAATTAAAAACAGAAATAAAAACTTTCTTCTAAATAAATTTTCAGGCTGAAGAGGCATCTCAATTGGTAAAGTACTTGCCATGCAAACAGGACCAAAATCAGATCCCCAGAGCCGATACAAAATTCCAGGCCCCTGTTATGTAATGGTTTCCTCTGAGATTAAAAACATCCATCTTGGATGGGCGTTCATTAAAGGAAGGTGAGACTACAGGATGTTCTAAATGGAGGTCAAATGTTCCATCTTTCAGGGAAGCTCATTAAGACAGGATGTAGACAACTCAAAATGGCTTCAGGAAGTTCCTGAAACTGACCAGATTCATTCCCAATGGCCTACAGAGAGTCACTCCCAGATTTTCAGCACAGAAGAAACAGAGCTAAGCTGAACTGCCTGGAAGAAGCAGCCAGCAGCTAGTCACCTCTAGACTAGCTGAGCTACCTGCAAAGGACATTCCCTAACCTGCTGAGCTGCTGCGGGTTGTACAGTAAGCTCCAGGTTCCAGGTTTCAGGAGCCATCACCTGCAGGACCCCCCTCACTGGTATCCTGTCAGTCACCCCAATAAAACTCACTACTTCACCATGTTAGACTTTGGAGGCATCCATACTTTGGTTTGCTTTCTGTTTCCTATCTGGGGTGAGCAGATGCTCGCTTGCACCTCCGCAGGAATATTGTCACACAACAGCAGGGTGTGGCATGCACTTTCAATCCCAGTACTGGGGAGGTAAGACAAGAGGAACCCTGGCTAGCCAGCCTGTCCCACACGGTGATATCCAGGCAGATGTGAGACTGTTTCAAAAACAACAAGGTTGGTGGCACTGGAGGAGTGATACCTACAGTTGATCTCGGGTCTTAACATGCATCTGCAGACATGTACACACACACACACACACACACACACACACACACACACACACACACACACCTCCCCTAAAGTTCTTTGGGCACAGCTAAATACTGTGCAATGTGTAAGCTCTCGGATTCCCCTTTCAGGATAACGATAATTGCCAGTGGCCCAAAGGGATCCAAACAGCAACTGTGCAAATGGCAGTGATATCCAGGGAGCTGCTCTGAGCAAGCTGACAGCGGTCCTCTGGGTCTTCCCGAGGTTCATCATTTCCCTGGGGTGCTGCCTGACTTCTTGCTCTTAGATAGAGGTGGGTGGAAATAGGTTGCCTCTCTGTTCTTCTAGAATCTCGTTGTCTACTTGTGTCCTGTCTGCTTCTGTATCTTTTTCATCTCCCCTGCCTGAAACTTTCTGGCAGTGCAGTTGAAAATAACTTTCTCCTTTGGAAGAAGCCTTGAGGGCTGAAGAGCTGGCTCAGCAATTAAGAGTATGTGCTACTCTTTTCATGAGGACCAGAGTTCAGCTACCAAAACCCAGAGTAGGCAGCTCGCAACTGCCTGTGACGCCATCTCTACAGGATCTGACATCCTCTTGTGACCTCTGTGAGCATTCGTGCCCGTATTCACCACACACACACACACACACACACACACACACACACACACACACTTCCTTATACATACACATAATTAAAAGCAAAAATTAAAAATGTAAATGTGATTTAAGAAAGAGTCCTGTATCGGGTATGTGAAGGTGTAATCTGTCTCCTGCACATCTGTCCATCCCTCCCCAAGTAAACACTGTAACTCACCAGCAAGTGTTGAAGCTGTTCCAGATCCCCTTGCCACGAACTTCTTAGCAGCTGCATTTGGGGAGCTTGAATTCTCTTGCCTCCTGTCAAGAGCTGTCTTCGGGTGTCACCACTGGCCACGTGGACTGCAGTTTGATTGCTGTAATTGCAGAGGGTGACATCCACTCCCCTCTCTAGAAGAATCTCAACAACCTGTGAAACAGTAATGTCCTTAACATTCAAAGATAGGTTTTTACTTTTAGTTTCAAAATGTTCATAATTATATACGCTGAACATATTCCACTCCCCACCCAATTTTCTTTCTTTTCTTTTCTTTTTTTGTTTGTGTTTGTTTTTGCTTTTGTCTTTTGAGAGAGCCTTACTCTGTTACCCTGATTGGTCTGGAATTTGTTATGTAGATCAGGCTGGCCCCAAACTCAAACAGATCTGCATGCCTCTGTTTCCTGGTTGCTAGTTAGTATTCAAGATATGTATCACCATACCTTGCTTACAAAGTTATTTTGTTTGCTTGTTTGATTTTTTTGGTTTTTCCGAGACAGGGTTTCTCTAGCTGTCTTGGAACTAGCTCTTGTAGATCAGGCTGGCCTTGAATTCACAGAGATCCATCTGCCTCTGCCTCCTGAGTGTTGGGAATTTTCACCGCAAGCACCTGGCTAACAAAGTTTTATTTATTTATTTATTTATTTATTTATTTATTTATTTATTTATTTAATGTGTGTGTGTGTGTGTGTGAGTGTGTGTGTGTGTGTGTGTGTGTGTGTGTGTGTGTGTGTATGTATGAGTGTGTGTGTGTGTGTATGTATGAGTGTGTGTGTGTGTATGTATGAGTGTGTGTGTGTGTGTGTATGTATGAGTGTGTGTGTGTGTGCATGTATGAGTGTGTGTGTGTGTGTGTGTGTGTGTGTGTGTGTGTATGCCATGCAGACCAGCAGAGGGAATCAGATCCCTTGGTTATTTGTGAGCTGTCCAATATGGATGGGTGCTGGGATGCCAGCTTTGGTCTTCATGACTAAGCAGCAAGTGCTCTTAACTACTGAGGCATCTCTCTCGCTCCATCTCCAGAATTCTTCCTATGTTTGAGTGGCAGCTGACCTTTAGAGCTGGATAGAAGACTCAGATATGGCTCTCATCCCCAATAGAGCAAAAGCAGATAAGAGTGGAATAAAAACGGAGGACTACAGGCTGGTGGTGTAGCTCAGTGGTGGGAGCTCATGCCTAGTATCCATGAGGCACCCAGCACCACAACAAAATATTTGAATTCAGGGAACTGTTATTTACCTTTCTAAATGTTGAAACCAAATCTCTGTGATGGCTGGTGTGGTGGTGCACACCTTTAATCCCAACACTTTGGGAGGCAGAGGCAGGCAGATCCGTTTGAGACAAACCAGAGATAAAGAGTGACACCCTGCCCCCACCCTCTCCCCCCAAAAAATCCTAAACCACCAACAAAGACTCTGTGACATGGGGGATTTCTTCGAACTGTATTTTTAAGCTAGAGATCTATAAAAATTTTCTTCTGAGGACACATAAGCATTGAATTTTTTTTTTTTTTTTTTTTTTTGAGGCAAGATTCAGGATCTTAAGTAGTTCAGGCTAGCTGTGAGGACCCTGAAGTTCTGATTATCTTACTCTACCTCCTAAGTGCTGAATTATGAGTGTGTGCCATGACACCTGGTTTATTTGGTGCTGGGGCTCAAATAGATCTTCATGCATGCTAAGCAAACACTCTACCAGTTGAGCCATAGCCCCCAACATTCCAACACTGAGGTCTTATAGTAGTTTATAATTTAGAAAATGAAACCCATATTATCTATCATCTATTTATCATCTGTCTACCTAGCATCAACCATCTATTATTTATCTATATACCTATCATCTCTATACATCTGCCTATCATCTACTTATCTCAATCAATCTACCATCTACCTATCATCTATCTACTTAACTTACACCACCCCCTGCCCCCTATGCATGCTTTGGTATTTATCTACATACATGTCTATTAGTTGTCAGTAGAGGAGCAAGTATTGGGCTCAGGGTCTTGTGCTTGTTAGGCAAGTAACGCTACTCCAGCTTAGCTTGGCTTCTAAAATCCTGAATGTTGCAAATATTTTTTTTATGTATTTCTGGAAAGTGAGTAAGCTAGATTCAAATGCTGGAAGTGATTAGCTTTTCAACAAGTATGGAATAGGTGGCCAGTGTGTGTCATGACTTTTCCTTGGTCTAAGCTCTAGACAGTGAACCAGGTAACAACCCAGATTTCAAGCTACGCATGGTTCGGTGGGGACGCAGGGACCGATGAGAGGGCAATAGTGTGGTTGGTGAGTGAAGGATGGAAAGGGCACAGGAGAGTGGAGAAGTGTCAATGAAGACCACTGAGCTGTTTTTCAAAGTCCTGGAGGACTTTAGCCGACAGTTCTTACAAAGCCAGAGGATGCAGCTCAGATGGTAGAATGCTTGCCCGGTATGCATGAAATCCTAGAATTTGTCCTAATACTGCAAAGACTGGACATGGCGGCCCACACATTTATAATCCCAGGGCTCGGGAGGTGGAGGAAAGGAGGTCATCTTTGGCTCTAGGAAGCTCAAGGCCAGCTGTGGTGTGATAGGTAGTGTTAACTATCTTTTGTTCTTTTGTTTTCTTAAGGAAGGGTTTCTCTGTGTAGCTCTGGCTGTCCTGGAACTCTCTATATAGACCTTAAACTAAGAGATCCACCTGCTTCTGCCTCCCAGGTGCTGGGATTAAACACTGCCACTCTGACCAGTGGTAGTGTTAATTATCAACTTGACAGTATCTAGAATTACCTGGGAGATAGGCCTTTGGGCATGCCTGTGTGCGAGTTTTTGTTTTCTGTGTCTACACTCTTTCTAATAAGCTGCTGAAAGCTTAAAAAGATAACAATAAAGGCTGAAAGCCCCCCAGATCTATCAGAAAACAGCCCTGTCATAATGATCTTGACCCCCAAGCTAGGGCTTTGCAAGAGGTGGGAACAGAAGTTTGTTGGTGAAGGAATATGAAACACAATGCTTCAGAAAACCAAAGGCAAACACTTCTTGCTTCCCACCAGAGTCCGTTCCTTCCCTCCCCACTGTACCTCTGATAGATTTTCTCCTGCCGCAGTAATGAGAGGTGTATTTCCGGTCTGTGGGTGCTGGAAGTCAAGGTTCCCAAGGACTGAATGGACTTCAGGAATATGGCCACAGATGCTTTCCACATCTCCCCTGGAAACCTCTTCCAGGAAATCATGAATCAGCTTGTTTTTGTTCATCTTGCTGGGTCTGTATAATTGCCTTAAAGGGGGAAAATAACTTAATGACACGAAGGCCAGCAAAAACAGTGGGTGGTTCTAATGTAGCATCCTCTGCCTTTACTGTCACTCGATTCCTTCTAAAGAAAAACAGGATGGGATGGAGGATGGCTCCGTGGACAAAGCACTTGCTGCTCAGTGTGTTCAAATTCTCACACACACATAAAAGCTAACCAGGCTTGGCAGCCACCTGTAATCTCAGCGTTTAGGAGGCTGAGGGAGGATCCTCAGGACAAGCTGCTAGTGACAGTAGCCAGGCTTAGAAAGGGACCCTGCCTCAATAAAGTGGAGAATGACTGAGTAACATCAACTTTAGGCCTCTGTGTGTACATACATATGCATGGATACCCACGCGCCAAGTATACACACACACATGTACACACATGCACATGTAAAATATAATAAATAGGGTCTTGGTAGATAACTCAGTTGCTAAGATCACCTGCTCTGCAAGAATGAGGACCTGAGTTCAGTTCTTTAGTATTCATGAAGAGAAAATTTTAGTTTGATCCCCAGGACCAAGATGGTAGAAGGAGAGAATTGACTCCCTGACTTTCGTATGTGTGCTGTGGCACCATTTACACACAGACACAAAGATAAAGGCATACATTCACATGCACATACACACGCACACACACGCAAACAAGCATGCTTGCACGCATGCACGCATGCACACACATACACACATGCACACATGCTCACAAGCACGCGCGCACACACACACACACACACACACCTAAATGAAAATGTAATAAAAAAATAAGTATATTGGGGCTGGAGAGGTGCCTCAGTGGTTAAGTACACTGGCTGTTCTACCAGAGGTCTTGAGTTAAATTCCCAGCCCCTCATGGCAGCTCACAACTGTCCCTAACTGTAGTGCCATCCTGCAATCTGATGTCTTCTTCTGGTGTGCAGACATTTTTGCGTATGAGACACCCATCTACATAAATACATAAATAAGTAAACCTTCTTTTCTTTTTCTGAGACAGTGTTTTCTGAGACAGCTACCCTGGGCTGCCCTCTGTAGACCAGGCTGGTCTCAAACTCATAGAGGTCTGCTTGCCTCTGCCTCCTGAGTGCTTTAAAGGTATGTCCCATCACTGCCCAGCTAATAAGTAAAAATTTAAAAATGAAATAATAAATCTACATAAATGATATTGTAATGTTCCAGGTGGTGTTGGTGCATGCCTTTAATCCTAGCATTTGGGAGGCAGAGGCAGATGGATCTCTGTGAGTTTGAGGCCAGCCTGGTCTACAGTTCCAGGACAGCCAGGGATACACAGGGAAACTCTGTCTTAAAAAACAAACAAAAAAAATTAAAAATAAATAAGAATATGTCTATAGTGGTGCATAACTTGCTACTTTCAAAACTTTGTTTTTAGGTATTCCTAAATAAATAAATCCGTGTATTCGTGTGTAACCTCCAGTTGCTTATTCCATATCTACTCTATTTTATTATTGCTTCTCCTACTGATGGGCATCTAAGTTGCCTCCAGTGTTCCGCCCTGCAAAAAACACCGAGTTCATATTGCTACTGGAGCCTTGTAATACAAAGTCCAAAAGTCTGCTTGCGCCTAATATGTCAAAGATATTCAGTTTCAATAAAACACTCCAGAATGTTCTCCAGAATGACCTCAGCACGTAGAAGCACCCCCAATGCTGGCTGTTTTCTGGGAGTTCTAAGCAGCCATATGGCTGACTGTGGTGACTTAGTCATCATACTAATCATGAGAATTTAATGTGTGTCGCACTTGGAACTTCATTAAAGGGCACAAGAACAGACAATATGTTCAAAATTGGACCACAGAAAAATTTCAAATCAGACACACACATCCTAGGAAATCGTTTTGCAACTTGGATTTATCTTCATAGGTCATTTCTCAAAATGCAATATCACTTTAAGGCTAGGGAATGCGTTCATAAACAGGGTAATGGCCTTCCGTCCTTCGATAAAGCTGAAAGCCATGTATTCAAATAACAAACAGGCAAGAAGTCGGTATTTATGGCATCGGATTATTCATAAAGGAGAGCTAAAACCTCAAGTCCCCAACTATTTTTCTCCAAGGTTGTTACCTAGTAATCAATGTTTTAGAGTCTGTGCTTTCACACCTTGTATGTAACCTATTTGTTTCTGTGTTTGATTCTCGGGTAGAATTTGGCTTTGCAGTTCAGGCTGGCCTAGGTCCCAGGCTTGGCTCCAAGCTCTCCATCCTCCTGCCTCAGACTCTTGGCATTGTGTACCATCGCACCTGGATCTTGCATCACCTTTGGTAAAGAATTTCACAAGTAGTAACTGCTCGCTAATATCTAAATAAATAAATAAATAAATAAATAAATAAATAAATAAGTGAATTTAGAGAAACTGCAATGTCAAAGTCATCCAGTCACTACGTGATGACTAAAGACAGACAGTGGAGCATCAAGGACGCACGTAGGGTCTCCACACATCAATCTCTGCTTCTTGTGGCTGAGTACCATTTTCTCCTTTGACGTCCAGCCTAAACATTTCAGTGTTAAGTTTCTCATGCACCAAGTTTTCTCAGTTTCTTATTTAGAAGTATTTTTTTTCAAGCAATGATTTTTATTTTTGGTAAATAATAATAAGGGTTTATCTTCTATTGGATAACAGTCATCTTTGTTATAAAAGTCAAAGCTTTTATAACTAGTCATACACAACACAGAGTTTCATGATGACATTTTCATACGTTTATAATTTCTTTTGATTATATTAATCCCCATTACTCTCTTGCCTCCCTCCTATACCCACCGACCTCTCCCCTCTTCCCAACCGATCTCCCTTCTGTGTCTTCTGTTGTCTTTGTTTTGTGTCCCAGTGAGTTTTGTTAAGCTGTGTATAAGAGCATGGCCATTTTGCTCCTAAAATTTTTTGTTATATTCTTCTACATTTGGCTTGGAATATTATATAGAAAAGGCTTAAAGCAACTGAAACTTGATTTTAGGTTGTTGAAATGTGCCCCAAAATATGTGTATACAATATTGAGGAGTTATAAAAGTTTACGAATATTTAGGTGATTAAAGGACAAGGTTATCTCCACTAGCTATTCAATGGAAGAGAGTATTTTTATTACTAAACTTTTACTGTCATTACTAGTTTTCCCTATGGCCTGGAGTCATCCCCACAAAGTATTGGAAGGGATTATTTGTAAAATCAATGCTAGCTTTTTACAACTCTAAGGATAAAATCTCTCAAGCTTAGGGCACTGTTTCTTCTGTCAGTTTCTCTGATGTTCCTCCTCTGGGACATGCTTCCGGGAGGAAAACAAAAAAGTTGCAACAGTCTGTGTTATCTAAAGCAGGCTGAAAGATGGAAACTTGGCTTACCTAGTGTGGGTTTGCAGAGGGGCACAGCTGACCAGGCACCCAGAGGAGTAGCGGTACAAATCATCCTACCTCTTCATGGCTCTGATTTCCAGACCAGCTCTCAGCCCTCACTTCAGCTGGGCTTCCATTTAAGAGCAGCATAGATTCAGAACCTTCCCTTTGATTCCGTTCCAGCGTTGCACTGTCCAAACACTTGATTGATTTATTTTTTAAGTATTTAAAACTGGGTCTGGGTGCGCAAACCCTTTGGCTCAGTGCAGGGAGACTTGCTTAGTTTACAGGCTGTCGCCCGGGCAACCAGCTGCAGCAGTGTTTAGCTTAGAGAATTAAAAGCAGTGACAGTCTCGTGGAGGAAGGAAAACAAGAGTGGTACGGGCTTCTAAGCTGCTGTTGCAGTGGATGGAAAAGTTGGGATGGCTTTCACTTTGCTCACTGGGATGTTTCCCACAAGAGCCATGACTCTGTTGTCCCTACTGTGTGCTGAAAGGTCCATTTTCAAATCCAAGCCAGGCCGGAGCCTGGGACCAGCCGGAGGAGGAGCTTGTCTCCCAGGAGGTGATTTCACACAGCTTGTGAGAGACCACCTTACAGGAGAGCCTGGGGCCCAGACTATGATGGTCAGTACTGGGCAGGACCACATTTCCCCGGGACTCCTTAGTTATTTGTGCCTCTTGTTCTTTATGTAGACTAAATTTCACATCAGGATCTCAATGATGGGTATGGGTGGCCGTCACGAGATCTGTCTCTCTTCCTGGGGTGGCAGCATTGAATAAGTCTCCTGTCTCTGCTTTCCACTGTTACTTGTCCATCTAAAAGGCCTATTGAAGATGGGTGGCCCAGCCTGACTTATTAGGGATTGCCAAGACTTAGACTCTACCCGAGACGTTGGTAGTAAGAATCCAGTCCAATAGATTGCCCTGCACTGGTTTCATTGACCCAACCTTGAGGACTCCTTTCATTAGATACACATTTATTTTCCTCCTCCTTCTCGTATTTGAGGCAGGATCTCACTTTGTAGCTCTGGCTGTCCTGGAACTCACTATGAAAACCAGGCTGGTCTCAAATTTACAAAGATCCACCAGCCTCTGTCCCTGGTGCTATATTTCTTGTGTAGAGAGGCTTGTAGCATTCCAACACACAGGCTTCAGCAAAATGAATGCATTTTTGTCTGACTCATAGACTACACCTAACCCAGCACTGAGAAAGACCATGAAGACAGAAACATACTCATAGGAACATGCCAGAACATAAGGCTAGCTGGCATTTGGAGCCGCTAGGCTTTCCTGCTACCTACTGAAGGGTATGGAGGTCTCTTCTTTGAAGCTGTGATATTATACGTCTTCACCGAAATGAGGCTCAGCTGTGAGGTCAAGAAACTCTTCAGATGTCGTTGAAAACATGAAGGTTGGGGCTGGAGAGAGGGCTCAGAGGTTAAGAGCACCTGCTATTCTTACAGAGGACCCAAGTTCAGTTCCCAACTCCCTGGGTGGGTGGTTCACAACTGCAGTGGATCCGACACCTTCTTCTGGCCTCAGCAGGCATCTAAACACAGGTGGCATACACTAACACAGATACACACGTACACAATAATGAGCATTTGTAAAAAGTATTTGTTTCTATTGTGGGAGTCTCCCCTCCCTCCCATCCATCTATTCATACTAATCTTTCTAAATGTTACTTAGGGTTTGCTCTCCGCTGTAAAGAGTTTTGACAAATTTTTACCAATCCTTGATGTGTCATTGACTGCCCTGAAATCTATTATTTGCAATAGTTTTATTGTGTTTGTTTTGTGATTCTTTTAGATTGTCTTAAAACAAAGCAACCATTCAAGAAATACCACTCTTCCAACTGTATAGCTGAGGGTTCAGAAGTTCACCAAGTATGTTGCCAGACTTTACAAATGTAAATGCAGGGCAGGGTCTCACACAGTTGAGGGTAACCTCTACTTTTCTAGGTAGCCTAGAGTGGCCTTGAACTATGAATCTTCCTGTCATTTTTCCCTTTTTTAAAATTTAAACAAAGGTTAATGCATCTCAGGTAGGCCTCAAACTTCATATGTAGTTGAACATATACCTGAACAGAAACAGGGTTCCCATTCATTCACTCAGTATCATTTGTGTTATGTGTGTGTGTGTGTGTGTGTGTGTGTGTGTTGCACACGTGAAGATCAAAAACTTGCACGAGTCAGTTCTTGTCTTCTATCATGTAGGTCCCAGGGATCGAACTTAGAACTTCAGGTTTGGTAGGAAGTGCTTTTACATGGTCAACCATGTCACCAATCTTCAACACTGTATCTTGAGTGTCTTTGTGTTCATGGTGTAAGTGCAAAGTATCAGTCTAAGCACTGGAGTTATCAGATTAACAAGACAGATAATATAAAGCCATAAATAGTCATGGGGTTAGGTAGCTATAAATGCTATGAAGAAAATTTCAGCAAGGGGAGCCGACAGTTATGAGTTAGGGGACATTATCAGATCTCTGAGATCTCACTAAGAGATGACTTGGCATGTTTTACTCTTCTTGCTTTCGAGGTCTATTTATTGTGATTGTGTGTATGAGTATGTGGGTACACATGCATCAGAAAACCTACGGAGGTCAGAGGATAACTTTTGGGCGTTGAGTCTCTCTTTCCATGGTGGGATCCAGGGATCAAACCCAGGCTCTCAGGTTTGCATAGCAAATGTGGAGCCGTATCCCCAGCCCCTGAGAGATGACAGTTTGTTTCTTACTTCAAAGAAAGGAAACAGCTGTCCTTTGGAGGGTTGCATGGAGAGTTCCAGGCTCTGCAGCTGGCACAGAGGCACTGAAGTGTGTAAGTGGAAAGTGCTCAAGGTCAGGAAGGAGACTGGGTGAAAGTGTCAGAACTGATGTAAGAAGGTGTCAGAGGCCAGATAGATCTTCAGGGACCCAACGGGAGCAGGAAGGAGTTTGACTCTATTCCAACTGTAGAATTACAGCATCACGTGTTACTTAAGGGAGTGACAGGATCTGGTTTGCTTTCTGCTGTTTGTTTTTTGCACTTATTTGTTTGTTTGCTTGGGTGTCTGTTGTTGTGTGTGTAAGAGGACAACTTGCAGACGTTGGTTCTTTCTTGCACTGTGTGCTAAATCCACTTACTGGACTGATTAGCAATACTTGATGATAGGTAAGATCTTATTGTGTAAGGTTGAGTTGATAACATGACCCTCTGTACACACACACACACACACACACACACACACACACACACACACACACACACACACGGGAATGGGGCAGAACAAGATACAAGACTGGTCAAGACTTCCCTCTGGTGGCCAAAATGTTTGAAAGCTTGCCCTCATTGGGGTACACTCCTTTGGGTTCTAGTGCTTTCTTAGCCTCATGCACTGGCCATTTTTTTTTTTTAAATGTAACTTGACACAGCTATGGTCATATTGGAAGCAGTAACCTCAGTTGAGAAATTGCTCCTACCAGACTGGCCTATGGGCAAGACTGCGGTGAATTTTCTTGATTGATGATTGACACGAGAGGTCCCAGCTCACCATGGGTGGTGCCATCCTTGAGCTTGGTGGTCCTGAGTAATATGAGAAAGCAGGCAGAAAAATCCATAAAGAGCAAACCAGTAGGTAGGAAACCTCCATGGCCTCTGCGTCAGCTCCAAGTTCCTGTCTTGAATTCCTGCCCCAACTTTCCTCATTGATGGATGTGACCTGCTAACTCTAAGATGAAATAAACCCTTTCTTCCCTAAGTTGCTCTTGGCCATGGTGTTTCATCACAGCAATAGAGACCCTAAGACGTTCAATGAACTTCTCCTACATATCCCCCTATTGCATTCTATTCTTAGGACAATTTGTATTTCCTTTATGACAATATAGCCATCTTTATTTTAGGGTTCTGATTCTCTTCCCCTCCCCTCCCATCTGTACTGAGGATTACAGGACTTGCAAATGCTGGGCAAGCATTCTACCCTGGAGCAAAAGTGTGAACCCTATATTTTTGTTGTTGTTGTTATTTTCTGCTTTCAGTATGTTCTACTTTCTGGAAGACAAGGGATATGTCTTAGTTACTTTTATTTCCTCTATTGTGTTTCACATATAGAAGATTCCTCGTGGATGTTTCTAGAACTGATTTCTGCCCAGGACAACTTTAAAGACTGTGAATTTCACATACTAGCATTTTGCTCACTATATGAGATCCCAGGATTTTGGCAGTAGCTGTGTTTTTATTACATTTTGTCTATGTAGGGAGGAGGGATCGTTTCAGGAAACATTAATGCCTAATGAGATGCCGTAAGGACAGGTTTGAAAGGAGGACAATTATAGTTTTGAATCCAGTCTTAGTTGCAGTAGAGCCCTGTGAATACTTTTGAAATGCTTGGGCAGCGTCAAGCTTTCCTCAGAAAAAGGACAAAAGGGTGTTTCCATTTTGAGAAGCTTTTCTGATGAGTCCGCACAACTATCAATGTGAACTGCATCGCTAGCATGTTACGTGTGATCTCTTTGTCCTTGTAGTGTGGTGGTGAGCAAAAGGGGATTTGTTTGTTGGTCTATCTATTTTGCAGAATGATCATGAAGGAGTCTTTTGTTTTGTGTGTGCATGTTCTAATGATGTATAATTGTGTATATAATGAACTATATATTATATGTTTTACATTAGTAAATATATTTGACCATATAATATAAATACAAATTATAAATATATACGCCCTCTTCTGGTCTCTGAAGGCTCCTGCACATGTATGTTTATAAACACACACACACACACACACACACACACACACACACACCCTTTAGGGTCTTTCTATCGTCTCTCTCATCCTTTTATTTCTTTTCTTACCTCTCCCCAGATGGAATTCTTCTGGACTTCTCTTGATGTCTTCCTTCTAACTAACCTAATTTTTTCCCTTACAACTTATATACCTCAGCAAAATCTTTCAAGCAGTATAAAAATTACAAGGTGGCTACATTCTACTTTTAAGTGAATGATTACAATGAATACAAGTAAAAAAAAAAAAACCCAGTGTTTTCATATCCCTTACATGATTAAGTATTTTACACATTACAGGTGAAAAACAAATTTTCTCCAAGAGGCCACATACATTCATACCCAAGCTCCTTGTTATAGATGAGCAGAGTGTTACCTAGCAACGTATTTTTCTCAGCCAGTTCTTTTACTGGCAAGCTGCATTTTGTGATTACAAATTCAGGATCAATCACTTTATTATTTATCTTAAATGGTAATCTTACTAAAAATCTTAAAGGAATCACAAATCTATGCTTTTATATAAGAAAAACAATCCATCAGTTCTACTTGAAGTCCTCAGGGTGCATACCCACTCATCAGCAGATTTTTACATCAGGAAGCCGAGGGCAGAAATGGATACAGGGAGTGAATCATCGCTTTTGATCACCTACCCATCTAGCAAGAAAGGTAGGTTAGCTAGTAATAATTGGCTTGTTTTTGTTCTTGTTTCTTGACCTCAACGAGTCCCTCATTCAACTACGTGCCTTTCTAAACTTGAAATTCTACCTCAAATCCATTAACAAAAACATTTTAACTTAACCTTCCTAACAGTCTGCATGTCTAAATCCTTCCTAAGGGTGGTGGTTGAATCATTCATCTTCTCCAGCTGCAATGCTTGGGAAAAAGTCAGTCACTGTTATTATAAGTACCAGTAACACTGCCTAGTGAGTGGCTCGAATCCCCCTGAGAGTTTTCAGACAACCCCTAGATTATAAGGGATATGGTGACCACTAAGGCAACAATCGGAGATTCAGGTCCCCAGGACACATAGTCAGGCTTTTCCTCTCCAAGGATCACTCAGACTTGGATTTGTCAACCACCCAGCCATGTTCCATGAATTCCAATGCTGCCTGTTGGTCTCCAACGTTCCTGGACATTTTGTTTTTGTTTATTTGGTGTGTCTTGTCCCCCTCATTCCCCATCAATGACAGGTTTCTCAGTCTAACAGCCCTGGCTGTCCTGGAACTCACTCTGTAGACCAGGCTGACCTCAAACCCAGAGATCCACTTCCTCTGCTTCCCGAGTGCTGGGATCAAAGGTGTGTGCCACCACTGCCGGCAAGGAGAGGCTGTTTGAAAAGAAAATGTTTATTGAATGAAGAGAAAGCTGAATGAATGGTAAGTGACTGAATTCAGATGTACCTTGCCTCACATTCTCTGGAGGTTCCACAATTAGAAACTTCTTTTTGCTCAATACACATGGTTTTAATCTGGGTGTGGTGTATCATATCAGTAATCCAAGCACTCAAGAGACTGAGCCAGAGGGAATCACTCATGGTTATGAAGCTAGCTTGAATGGCATCCCAAGCCAACCTCTGGTTTAGAATGGGACCCTGTCTGAAAACAACAAACAAACAAACAAAAAACAAAAAACAGTGGGGCTGGGGGGTACAGGTCAGTCAGTATAATGCTTGCCTTATAATTAGGAGGACTTGAGTCTAGCCCTGAAGCCTCATAAAAAAGTTGGGCATGGTATAGTACCCTTGTAATCCTGGTGCTGGAGAGGCAGAGCTAGGAGGATCCTGTGGCTGCTGCCTGGTCTGTCAGTCTTGCCTAGATGTACAGTAATTTCGTCTTTTAAAGGAGGTTTCCAATCCCATCGCAAAGCAGTTGGTTATCCCCCAAACCTTTATGCTACTATTTTATCCAGGGGCACATCCTACCAGCAGGTGCCTGCAGCATACAGGGTCCAGTGCTGGTTAGGATCACTGAAGTCTTTGCTCTCCAGGTAGCTTGCACAGCAGTTTCTGACACTCTGCAAACTAGCAGCCATCAAAGGAGGAAGTTTTCAGATCAACTGCAGCTCCGTGGCCCGCAACCAAAGGGTTTTAGTGTGTTTTGTCTTCACCCATAGGGTCATAAAGAACAATTGTACTAACTTGTGCTGTTTTGTGGGGAGTCTGGAGTCTTCCTGACCGCATAGGGAGCTATCCCATGTCTGGCACTGAGATTTTTGTTAATTGACCCATATCTTGTGGTGGAAATGTTCTCTAACCATGCCAGTCTAGCCTAATTGGCTAGCTCCAGGCCAATCAATGATAGACCTTGTCTCAATAAAAAAAGTAGACAGCATCTACCTGAGGCTGTCCTCTGAATCACACACCCACACACCCACACACCCTTGAGCATATGCACATAAGACAATGAAGCAACAAAAACGTGGGCTTCGTTTTTAGAATGCAAGTGTGTTCTGAAAGCCACTTGAGTATTTTTCTGGCACTGATTTTTAAGCGTTTTAAGAGATCACATAAACTTCACACAAGCCTTGCTCAACCACAATATCATTACTTGTGTCTTATCTCTGTCCTCAGATGGATAACACAGTGGGAGGGGTTTATCTTTCACTGAATCCCTCCACAGGATCAACTATGTGGTCCAGGCAGTAGATGCTCGAAGAATGAGAAAACACTCTCTGGCAGTGGACTTTTTAGAGAATCCCTCTTTGAAGATTCTTGTCCTCTTCTGGTTGTAGCTTCTATGGTAGGCATTCAGGGACAAATCACCAAGAGTTCCTATTTTGTCCTGTGCAGTTCCTTCAAGACAGATAGATGGGGATAGTGGAGTCCCACACAAATGATGTTTTCTTTTTCGTTATGACCTAATTAAACTGTTATGCCCCCATGGTCTCCCGAGATCCCAGCTGAGGGTGATTTTTCCAAAGCTTCTAATCTCTTAAATTGCCTGTGCGTCAAAATAGTTCCCAGTGGCCATTATTGGCAACACCTTGAAATAACTGAATTATACTAGTGAGGAAACCGGTTTCTAAGGCAAAGCTGTTGCTTTGGTCAGGATGTAGACCAAAACAGCCCTTCATCCCAGAGAAACAGAATCTTTTCTGCTTTTGAGGCAGCCGGGGTGTAAAATCTAATAAAAGCCTGTCTCCCATGGGTTTTTTACATCATTATCATCCTGGCTTCACACTTTGATGTAGCAAATAACTTATTTTAAAATCTTCTCCAGGGAGATGACAAGAAGCCAAAAATATATTGAAAGAAACCTTGCCTTAGCAACCTCATTGGGCGGCTTCATATATTGTTAAAGTTTAACTTCAGGAAGCAAAGTCTTTGAGCTGTTTTACTTTCTGAACCATCTTCAATACTCATCAAGAAGGGAAAAGGGTAATGCCTTGTGCTTAAGTAGTGTTTCGTAGTTTTCATGGGCATTCATTATAAAGACTGCTACTGTAATTGTTCAGGCTGGATTTTGGGTTGTTCTTCCGTGAACTCAAGCTTCAGTATAATCCCACATAGTAGTTGGTATTACAGAGCCCTTTTTACTAATACGAACAGGTTTAAGGATGTTAAATAATTTACAAAAAGCTAACTAGTAAATGGCTAAAGGCAGATCAGTCTGATTCTAGGACCCATGGATCTACTTTGCTTTAAGGATCTTAAATGTGAATAAGAGAATCTGTTCAGGGCCAGAAGAGATGGCTCTGTGGTTAAGAGCACTAACTGATCTTGTAGAAGATCCAGGTTCAATTCCTGGCAGCTCAAAACATGGAGGATCTGATGCCCTATTCTGGTTTCTGGGCTCTGTGGGCATTGAGCCCCTGTGATGTAGACAAAGCACCCAGTAAGAAGAAAAGAAAGAAACCCTTTTCCATATACAACTTTCCCTAGGTCCCTAGTCATCGTTTACTGTCCTCTTTCTGGTCTTTTGTGGAGCTCATTCATTTGCCTAGTGTGACTGTCCAGAAAGTGCTGGAATTACAGGCACGTACTACCACATCCGATGATTCTAAGAGTGAACCCAAGACTTAATGCATTCTGGGAGATTCTACCAACTGAGCGACATCCCCTTATTCCTCTTTCTTTTTTTAACTGTGATAACTTACTCTCACTTTGTTTACATCATCAACATTTATGATGTTAGTCTTTCTTTCTTGTTTTTATATCCATCCAAAACAAGACACATCTGCTACTTTGCTAGCCTTAAAATGAATGCAAGACGTTGGAGATACAGCCCAGTTAGTCTAATGTTTGTCAGATATACATGAGTCTCTGGGTTTGGCCTATAGCACTACATACACCAGGCTCATGTACAGTATTTCGTTATATATGGCAGAATGCTTCATAGTTTAGTATTTACCTCTGTGTGTTTGAATGCACTGTCCACCACATATATCGAGATCATTAAAAAAAAAACTACACCTTATATTAATTTACTTATTTACTGGGGGGGGGGAGTGCTGGCAGAATTGTAGAACTCAGAGGAAAATTTACAGGAGTTCTTTCCTTCCACCATTCAGGTCCTGGAGGTGAAACTTAGGTTTTCAGGCTATTTTCTGAGCTCTTACTGGCCTGAGGTAGAATTTGTTTTCTTTTAAAGATTGGGTATGGTGCCTTTAATCCCAGTAATTTGGTGGAGGCAGAGAAAAGTGGATTTCTGTGACTTTGAGGCTAGGCTAGTCTACAACAATGAGATCTAGGACAGTCAGAGCTACGCACTAGAGAGGCCTTATCTTTTTATTTTTAAGAGTTATTATTTAATTCTTATGTGTCTGAGTGTTTTGCCTGTGTGTATATACATGCCCTGTGTGCATTCCTGTTTCCCATAGAACCCAGAAGAGGGTGCTGAATCCTATAAAACTAGAGGGTTGCATGCAGTCATGTGGATGCTGGGAACTGAATCCAGACCCTCTGCAAGAGCACTCAGTGCTCTTAACTGCTGAGTCCGCAACAGAGATCTTAAGAGCTAGTTGGCATTCTTGTTCTTCAGTGGTTTAAAAAGTGAAGCGTTCATCAAACAGCAAGTGCTCTCCTCAGAAAATATCTAACTTGTATGATTTATATATATATAAATCAAAACTATACAATTAAAGTATATACATATATACTTTAATTGTATAATTCCTTCCCTCCTAGGGGTGGTGGTGGTAAGAGAAGGAGATTGTGGGTCTGTGGGACTTGGGTCAGTGTCTACAAGTCAATAAAGTTTGAACAAGGTCTGAGAATACAGCTCAATTGGCAGAGCATTTGCCTGGCATGCACAGAGTCCTGGGTTCCATATTCACTGCATAATCCAAGCCTGGTGCTTCATGCCTATGATCAGGATACTTGGAAAGTGGAAGCAAGAGGATGAGAAATTCCAGTTCATCCTGCTTAGCACAGTGAGTTTGAGGCTGGCTTGGGAACAATGTCTCAACCACGAAACAGAAAAGTTTGAATGGAAACAAACTCAAAGTACTTTAGGTCTTTAAATGCCATTTTGACCACACGTGTCTAGGGTTTTTGCCACATAGGACTGCATGTGTCCATGGATATCTATGAATGTGGTTCAATACATTTGTAGATGACATAAGGTTCAACGGCTCGTCTTGAGTCTTCAGAACACTTTTATTTATTTATTTTTAATTCTTTTAAAAATATTTCTTAATGTGTGCCTCTGTCAGAATGTAAGTCTATACACCATGGTCATGCTTCCTGTCAATGGCGGCCAGAAGAGGGCATATGATCGGTTGTGATGTGTCTTGTGGGTGCTGGAAACCGAACCCAGGTCCCCTGGAAGAGCAGCGAGTAGTCTTCACCACAGAGCCACCTCTCCAGCCACTACAGGGTGTTACAAAATACTATTGAGCAACCTTGAAGGAAAGAGAGGTTCCTGTAAACTTTCCTGCTTGCACAAAAAGGCTCCGCGTCCTCCGTGGGCGGGCCTGGAACGAGGCCCCGCCCACCAGCCGCCGAAGCCCCGCCCACAGCCACGCAGCCCTCCGCCTCCGCGGTCCCTCCTTCCCGGCAGCCTCCGCGCGCGGCCTGGCGCTCGGCTCCGGAAGATGGCGGCCGACAGTGAGGTGAGTGCAGCTCCCGGGGTCCGTGCGTGTGCGTGTGTCTCAGGGCGCTGTCAGTGGCCCGCGCCTTAATGTCTGCGCCCCTCTGTGTCCCCGCAGCCCGAGTCCGAGGTGTTTGAGATCACGGACTTCACCACGGCTTCTGAGTGGGAGCGGTGAGTAGCGCGACGGGTTCCGAGGGAGACGCCCGCGGCCCGCGGCCCTCCCGAGCGCGCCCCGGCCAGCTGCGCCGCCCAAACTAAAGTTTGCCGCGGCTTCCGGGCCGCTTCCCCGACTGACGCCCCCCGAGCCCTCTGCTTTCGCGGCGCCTTTGCCTCGCGTGTCAGCCGTTGTTTTCCTCCCGGGTTTGCTGGGAGAGGCTTTCCCCTCGGTGGCCTGAGTGAGGGCTGTCACCTGCTCTGCCCCATCTCCATCCTGCCCTCCGGGATAATTTATGTGTACATTAAAAAACTTACACTGTTTATTCCTTCCCTCTCCCCCTCCGTTCTTACAAACAGGATGTCTCCATACGTCTTTGCAATGTTCTGCTGCACGTCGTTACGTTTTAAAGTTGGGTTATGGGCCCAGGGCTTCCTGAGCTCGGCAAACTCAGGCGAACAACTGTCCTAACCCGTGAAATTGCTCTGTCACCGAAGTTAGTTGAACGCTAAAGTCTGTTGACTTGATGGCTTAGACAGTGGGTTTTCCTGTTCATTGGCACAGAAACCCTTTAGGTGTGGGTATTGGGGTCATTTTGTTGTTGCAGTGTTTGTAGGCGTTCCAAGTCTGTGCCTCCCATGTCAAATGGTGGCAGAGGAAAAGAAAAATCCTTGATGGGGTATTACTTTGACCTGTATGTCCATCCCCACACTTCATAAGTCAGCAAGACTAACGCTAGCAAGTCTTTGAGCAAGCCCTCCGTGCCTGAGATAGCCTAAAGATGAGGACAGCTGTACCTTTAAAAAAAACACCAACAAATAGTTAAATGTGAGTTGGTACTAACTACAAAGATCCAGTTAGATAGGGCAATGTGGACTACGAAATTGTTGTTGAAGAAATTTTTGTAGGGAGAAGACAGGAGGAGATAGCCTGCTTTGAAAACGGGAAGGGAAGTAGAAAGTGGGCGAGCTGGCATTTGCCTATAATCTTGGCTACTGGGAAGGCTGAGGTGGAAGGATCATTTGAGCTAAGGAAAGTAAGATCATCATCCTGGGCGATCTAACAGATCTCATCTAAAGAAAGGAAATGGAAAACGTTGAGGGGTTTGGTTAGACTGAGAAGGCAGTGACTGACATTGATGTGTACGTTGAAGAGCTATCACTGGGAAATAAGTAAAAATAAGAAAGTGAGACCCCCCTTCCAGAGCCGAGCGGAGGAATCTAGTGTTGACTGTATTAGAATTTGCTGGTCTACTCTCAGCATTTCCCATTAGTGTAGATTTTAGGTCAGATCCCAGATTTTGCTTTTCTGGTCCCAGGTAATGCAAATGCTGCTTAATGTAGTGGTAAGAGATTTTAGCCAGATGGTACAAGGATTGTTTGATTAAGTTGTTACACTGTGGTAAAGTGAAGTAAGCAATTTACCTTGATTCATAAAGTGGAACTGTAATTAGCTGAATAGAAAGATCTAGATTTTGAAAGATGAGCTCAGTGGAACTCTGAGGGGGAAGGCTCAACGATGAAACTTCAGAGTAACCAGAGTGCAGTTTTGGGCATGTGGACTCTAAGGAGGATATTTTGAATGTAGTAGAAAAATTTTTTATTTTGGAGGATGAGTAATAGGAAACATCAGTGGCCAGTTTTTAGAATGGGAAAATGATAGTTTTCCCCTAGTTACATGATAGAATTTCCTGAGGGGGGCTGGAGAGATGGCTCAGTGGTTAAGAGCATTGGCTGATCTTCCAGAGGACCCAAGTTGAATTTTAAGCACCCACTTTGACGTTCCCAACCATTTGTAACTTGCTTCAGAGGATTTGACACACTCTTGGTCTCCATGGGTACCAGGCACACATGTGCTGCACAGACATACATGCAGGCAAAACATCTACATGTGTAAAAGTAAATTAATTTAATGGGGCTGGAGAGAGAATTCAGCAGTTAAGAGCACTGGCTGCTTTCCCAGAGGACCCAAGTTCAATTCCCAGCACCCACATGACAGCTGGAAACTGACTGTAACTCCAGTTCCAGGAGTTACCCTCACATAGACATACCTGCAAGCAATCACCGATTCATTAAAAAAAAAAAAAAAAAAAAAAAGCCTTCTGCTGCCTCAGAGTTGGGTAGAGGTTGAGGTTCACTCAGGTGCATTCAATATTAGGATTCTCAGACAGTCCACGGGAGGAAGGCATTGCTGCTTGAGGTGCAAGGGATGCCGGTACTGCCTTACAAGAGGTTCTGCAGAGCACCCTCATCCATGCTGGCCCAGCATGGCATGGTATTCACAGAACTGCCAAAGCCGTCAGCCGTCTTTGTGTCTTTGTGATGAGCCTGTGCATGTCAGGTTGGTGAAGGCACTTTGTGCTGAGCATCAAATCAACCTAATTAAGATTGATGACAAGAAACTAGGGGAATGGGCAGGCTGCTGCAGAGTTGATTGAGAGGGGAACCCTTGTAAAGTGGTTGGTTAAGGTGTGTAATGGTTAAGGGCTAAGGCAAAGACTCCCAGGTGCAAAAAATGAATAAAATACATTTTGGCTCAAAAAAAATTTCCTGAGGGGGATATTAAATTCTTTGGTTGCTCATGTGGAAATAATTTGTTAGCACAGTTATGAGAGCTGTCACAAAGTAGGAAATTAAGCTTTTGTCTTTTAAGTTTCTCTTGGTAGAGTAAAAAAACCAGTATTTTACAATTCATGAGGCAACTGTGGAGATTTTGAAGGTTTTTTGTTTTGTTTTTGACACAGGATTTCTCTATAGCCCCAGCTGTGCTGGAACTTGCTCTGTAGACCAGGCTGGCCTCTAACTCAGAGGTTCATTTGCCTCTACCTCCTGAGTGCTGGGATTAAAGACATGTACAACCACTGCCCAGCCCAACTTTGAAGTTTCTTAAGCCTTGATTTTAATATTTAGATGAAAAGTTCTTCTCAGTATTGAATGAAAATGGGGTTATGACTACTCCTAGGTATGGTTGAGGAGAAGGCTTATTGTAGGTCTGAAGGACAGAACAGTGAGAGGCATCTGGAAGAGTCCAGACTGAACTAGCCATGAGAAGAGGAGAAGAGAATCAAGAGGCCAAGAGAATGTGTAGCTAAAATGAAAAGAGAAATTGGAATAAGGGAAGAGAAGCTCCTGATGGAGATGTTTAGGGTAGGGAGAGAGGTATGCCCTGTAACAGGTACTTGTGAGTAGGGACTAGAGGGAGCCTAGAGGTTCATTTAGACCTTGAAATGCTAATAGGTACCACAAGCAGAGTTTGCTGGAAGAGCCATATGTCCCTTTTGCCAAAGACAAGGAGATGACTCCTTTTAACAGGTAGGAAGCCTGAGGGAATGCTGGCTTTTGTCTAAATGTCAGAATGGCAAAAAGAATTTCTTGAGACCTAACATGTATGTTATTGAATGGATAAACAAACAAACAAACAAACAAACAAACAAACAAATAAATAGAAATAAAAAGAAGAGCATGATACTGCTCCAAGGCATAGTGGAGGTGAAAGTTTATTGTAGGTATGTGGGAGAGCATGGCCAGAGGCAGGGACATCTGGGAGAGCCCAGAGTGGTCATGACTGGACTGAGCTGGGCCATGTGAGGAGAGGCAGAGGGGAAAGAGGGGAACCAGGTGCAGTAGCCAGGAGGCCAGAGAGAGCAAACAAAAAAGATCAGGCAATCACAATGGTTGATTATGCAGGGAAGGGCGGCCCAGCCCCTGGCTAGAGAAGTGCAGGGTAGGGAGCAAGGTATGCCAGACAGGAGGGCCATGTAACAGGAAGGGACTGAAGGATGCTGGGAGAGCCTGTTGGCCAGTGTCCACTTTCATTTGTTAAGCAGGCACTTTGGCTTTTTGTCCCAGGTTTGAAACCCAACAGTTATGTACCATACAGATAATTTATTGAGAAAACCTAGTAGAAACCTGAGATTATATTTTTTTAGTTGAAAAAATATTTACTGAATGTCCACGTATAAGACACCATGTCAGACTTTGGGGATTTAGTAGCTAGTAAAAACAGATGAGGCTTAGCATGCTCGTTGCTCTGGGTGCAAGCCCTAATACTGCAGTAAATAAGCAAAACAAACAACAACAAAAAACAAAACAAAGACAAGAAAAAATAAGGTTCCTGTTCTTATTGAAAGTGTAGTCTAACAGAAGGAATGGGCATGAGTCAGATAATACGACAGAGTCTATAATTATAAGTTGACCTGAAAGCTATGAAGGGAAACAGAAAGAAAACCCATTTTTCCAAAAATATGTACAAAAGACCCTAATATAGGAGAAGGAGATAAGTGACTCAACAGCTAAGATACAGAGAATTGTTAAAGAAAAAAGTTACTAAATTTTTCTAGTCGAATCTCAATATTTGTAGGGTATAATTACCTTATAGCAAGCACTGCTAGAGTTACTAAGTAAAAATATTTTAAGATGGTTCTTTTACTCTGAAAATTATATTTTAAATTATTTTATTATAGCAATGATATCTTGTAGTAAAATAAAAAATACCTGTCTTCCACTGAAGATAGCTATTAAGTTTTTGACATTTTGCATATGTGAAAAATTTTTAGATCGCACTGTATCAATGAGGGTTTCAGTGGCTTTTTTTTTCTTCATTTAACATATGAGCATTTTTCTTATTTCCTCAAGTGTTCTTCAGAATAATTTTTAATAGCACATATTAGTCTAGTGAGTGGATATGTCATTAACTTATGATTGTTGGCTGCAATTGCACATTGAAATAGCTCCCATTTTTTTCTTTCATAAAAAGTGCAGTGTAGTTTTAGTGCTCTCTGTGCAGTTAGAGGTTGCTTGGGATGGAACTCAGAACACCACTGGACTATATTCCTAGACCCCTGCAGTGGCTCCCCATTGGATATAGTTTACATTTTTATTTGTTTTGTAAATGTGAACTTATTTCTGTTTCATTCATTTTCAAATTTAGTAATTGTCATTTGTGTGAACTCCCCTAAAAGTGAATTCATACATGGATAATTATTGTTTTAATTTTAAGGAATTAGTCAAATCACAAGCTGGTTTATTACTTGATGTCTTTATTGTCTTAAAAGGAAAATCTGATGCCTTTAAAAACATTTAACTTTAATTACTCTAGAAGCACTTTCTAGATGTTTTAGGTACCAGTGCTGCTGATAGATTGCATCATATTTCTCTCAGTTTAAGCAGCTTGACAGTTCTCATTTGCTGATGTTGAGCTAATTTGATGCTGATGAAATTTTTATTGTATGGAAAAATGTTGTGCTCGCATGTATGTATATACATCACATATGTGTCAGTTATCCTCAGGCCAGAAGAAGGCATTCTAGAACTGGGGTTTCAGGTAGTGTGAACCACTGTGTGGGTACTGGGAATGGAAATTTTGAAGGTAGAGAGAAGTGATCAGTTGTATAATTACCTTTAATATTAGTATTATTCTGTCAGTCTTTACTTCTCTTCTCAATTAATTATATCATATTAATAGAGGATTGCTCACCTGTTACTTGGGAAGCTGAAGGCAATTTGAGTTTGAGATCAGCCTGGTCTACAGAGCTAGTTCCAAGACAGCCAGAGCTGTTACACAGAGAAACCCTGTCTTGAAAAACAACAACAAAAAAAGAGGATTGTTCTTAATTTATATTTTGTGGAGAGAAGGCTTTTTTTGAGTGAATAGATTAAAATGAATCAAAAAGTAAGAATTCCTAAACTAAACAACCTTGTTTCCTCTATTGTTCTATATCTCTAAGTTAGGATCATAATATTCAACTTGTTGAGCATTCTCTTATCATCTCTAATGTTTAGATGTGAGGAAATATCTTTTTAAAGAGATTGTATAGTAATAGGAAAAAATGTTTGATTATGTATTTAGAAAGTTTTTCCTCCTTCTTAGGTTTATTTCCAAAGTTGAAGAGATCTTGAATGACTGGAAACTGATTGGAAGCCCTCTGGGAAAGCCACTTGAAAAGGTCAGATCTGTTTGCTTGTCTTCTAGATTGGGATTAACTTTGAAATTCTATTTTTATGCCCTTTGCTACACATGATGCAATTTAATTAAATGTTTAATTTTTAAATTATATATAGTCTTCTATGAACATCAAATAGCTGATGAATTCAAATTTGGATTTGAATTTATAGCAAATGATATATGTGAGACATTTGTGAAAACTATTTACTTATTGACTGATTTGGTGTTTTTGAGACAGGGTCTGGTTGTTCTAGAACTCACTCTGTAGACCAGGCTGACCTTGAACTCAGATCTGTGTGCCTCTGCCTCCCCATTGCCAGGATTGTAATCAGGGCTTGCTTGTGAAATATTTTTTAAATCAAAGTTTTACATATGATAAATTTCTTTGTGTGGTTTCATTAATTTCTTCTGAGTTTACTTTTCTTAAACTTTCTTTTGCCAATAAATACTTTTTCAAAGTTTTTAATTGATCAGAGTGAAATTGGACTTACAATGTTTTCTCATTAATGAACTATTGTTGTATAACAACTCATGATGTAATTATCAGCTGCAGTTATTTTGCTGTTTGTGTTGATACGGTACTAATAAACCAAATTCTAGATGTTTCCTCAACAGAATATTTTAAGAACAGACTCCTCGTTTTACTGAAGGTTTATAATTTGACTGTAAGCTTATGTAGATGCTTAATCTTAAAAAAAATATAGTTGTATGTAGGCATTGGTTCTGTCCTCTTACCAAGTAGGTCCTGAGGTGCAAAGTAGGTCATTGGGCTTGGTGGCCAGTGTTCTTACATGTGAGTCGTCTTGCTGCCCCTAATCCTTTTAAAGTAAAATTGATTGTTGATTTTATTATTATCATCAATCTCAACATTTGCTAGGGAATTCAACTTTATGGTAGTGATAAAAGAATTGAGGCAGTAAGATTTTTTTCAGATCATAAAAGCAATTGCCTATAGAAATCACAGTATTTAAAGATATGTTGGAATATACAGAGTCAGTTGTCCTATGTTAAGACATTTTCATTTAAATTTTTGAATAAGGAAAAAAACCAAAGTTCTCAGATCTTTCTGTTTCACTTGAAACACATACAGTTTTTGTAGATTGCATCAGGATTAAAGGCATCATGGGCTGGATGTATCTGAGAGGCAAAAAGATTTGTATTTTTAAAATGAGGTATCTCAGCTATTTGTGAGCTCTGATACTGCATTCTTGAATCCTTTGATTTATATGTATTTACTAGGTACTTGGTATGTATCAAGGTTAGTGATAGAAATAGTGAAGAAAGTTAGATCCATGCTGCCATTGAGGTAAATTCTCTTGAGAGAAAGAAGAAATGAAGAATTAAGATAACTAGGTTCTAGGATTTAAGTCATTAATAGGTTTGTAGTAGGTTTATACTTTAGCAGTATAGTTGAGGCTGAAGAGGTGTTAGCTCTCTCTTAGTGCATCAATTGGTAGAGAAAGCAGATTTTAAGATGAGCTGCAATTGGTAGGATTAAGGAAAGTATAAATG
Source organism: Cricetiscus sungorus (assembly GCA_030556225.1). Classification (NCBI taxonomy): domain Eukaryota; kingdom Metazoa; phylum Chordata; class Mammalia; order Rodentia; family Cricetidae; genus Cricetiscus; species Cricetiscus sungorus. The sequence continues at coordinate 12,181,965 of JANBXA010000367.1, read as the reverse complement.
AAAGGTATTCTTTGGTATAGAAAAGAAAGTTTAGGTCAGGCAGTGGTAGCTTCAATCCCACCACTTGGGAGGCAGAGACAGGTCTATAAGTTCCAGGACAGCCAAGGCTGTACAGAGCAACTGTCTTGAAAAACAAAACAAAAACACAAAAAAGAAAGTTTAGATAATGCCTAAGTTTTCATACATGTAAAGGACAGTGATTACCAGTTCTCATCTACTGAGAGGGAATTTGAAAGAAAACTACTGCTAAAATATAATTATGGGGACTGGAGAGATGGCTCAGCAGTTAGGCACCAGAGTTTGAGTCCCACATTCATGATGGGCTACTCAGAACTGTTTCTCTCCAGCTCCAGCGGATATATATGACATCCTTTTCTGTTATCTGTGGGTACCTTCACTCACATGTGCACCTACCCATCCCATAAAAACTTAATTATAGGCAATTTCAAAAGTAAATTTATAAGATAGTATAATGAACTCCCATGCGCCTATCGCCCAGTTTCAACAATTAAATCTTTTACACTTCTTGTTCAGTCATGTTGTCTACTTCTTGACTGCTTACTAGATTTTAAAAGTAGACTCCCCACTCCCAGAGGCAGATTTTGCTATGTAGTTCAGGCTATCCCCAAACTCTTGCTTGATCATCCTCAGCCTGGATGTGGAGACTGAAGGATTGCTTGTGTTCACCAAATTCCTGGTCATCCTGGACAACATATTAAAAAAACAAACAAAAAAAACCCCAAATCATATGTGTGTGTGTGTGTGTGTGTGTGTGTGTATGTGTTCTGTATGTATGTATTTTTCTGTTTCAGCAAAAAAAAAAATGTATGCTAAACACAGGCTACATAATGAGATCTTACCTTTAAGAAATGTAAAATAAATAAAAATTTGCTGGACGGTGGAGGCACGCGACTTTAATCTCAGCACTTTGGAGTTTGGAGGCAGAGACAGGTGGATCTCTGAGTTCAAAGCCGGCCTGTTTTACAGCGAGTACCAGGACAGCCAGGGATACACAGAGAAACCCTGTATCGAAAATACCAAAAATAGATAGATAGATAGAAAGATAGAAAAAACTATACATTAAAAACTTGCAAAAAATGTGAAATAGTGCTCTGTTTCTATTTTTCTGGAAGGCATCATTAGAAAGTTACATTGACAGATGTTTGTTACCACAGAAATTGATGTAATAAATAATTTATAATTGTTTCTTATTTATTTGGTGCTGGGGATTGAGTCCATGGACATGCTAAGTATATGCTCTACTAATAAGCTATATAACTAGATGGCTTCCTTTTAAGTTATAATATGGAATCATCAGAGACTTTTTAAAAAAGTGTATAACTAGGACCTAGGTTCAGAAAGTAAAGAACCACTGCCCAAGACAAAAAGATATGAACATGCAGATCGTTTCAGCTACACTTCCTCTCATAGGTGAACTCCTCCTCATTTAACTACTCTGTAGAGCCTTAAGATATTCTTTGGAGGGCTGGAGAGATGGCTTAGTCAGTGATTAATGGCACCTACTGCTTTTCCAGAGGGCCTGAGTTTGGTTCCTAGCACCTACATCAGGCAGCTCACAGCCGTCTGTAACTCCTGCTCCAGGGAATCCAGCTCTCTCTAATTGGTCTCTGTGGGCACACCACACACTGTAAAATTTAAAAGCTTCTCTGGGTAGATTCATTTTTATCAGGAGGGTTTTATACCTGAGCTGCTTGACCATTGTAGAACTTGAATTGCTAGGAAATAGATTTAAGAGTGGATAGCAATTATTGAGCCTATAGTGTGGTATCATACACTATCATCAGGCCTATGCCTGTAGACTGACTTACTCCTTAAATAAACTGATGAGCTATTATCCTAGTCAATGAATGTGGGATGAGGCCTGGAGTTCATGTAGTAATTTGCTTGGTTATTTTGCCAGTGTTTTGGGCTTTATAAAACAGATGAACCAAAAAGAAGAAAAGAAAAAGAAAAAATTTAAAAAAAAAAAAACCCACCACCAAATGAACCTATACTTACTCAAAGTTGGGGGAAAATTAAAGAAATGGTCTTTGAAATTCTTTTAGCTTTGAATTTTATGATTCTAGGTAGCTGGCAAAAGTTGCAAATGCTTTTTATAAAATGTTAAATTTAGATATGTCATAATCCTCATACCCCTTTGAAAAATTAATGAAAAAAAGAATCATTAACTTTGGAATATTAATAGAAGACTAATGACCTCTGCACGCTGTTATATAATGAATCAGTGTCTGGAAAGTTTAAGTTTAATTAAGATAGGTTAGAGGTCTCTGTGGACACTTTTAGATGTTTCTTTTAGATGTATATTTTTAAAGATTTGCTTACCAATTATAGTATAAATAAATGAATGATAAGTAAGTTTTCAACATGAAAGTTGTCAATATCAATTTTGAAACATAATCTTGTCTGAGACATATGCTACTAAAAGCAATAGAACTGTACAAACAAAATATTTTTCCGTTTTTGAGAATTTAATTACAACATTTTTCCCTTCCCTTTCCTTCCTCAAAACCCTCCCTGCTCTCCTTCAAATTCATGGCCCCTTTTTTCCATTAATTGTTTGTGTGTGTGCGTGTGCTCGTGTCTGTGTGTGTGCACATACACATATGTATGCATATACATATTTCTGCACACACACACACACACACACACACATATACACACACATACATATTTCTGAATGTAACCTGTTGAGTTTGTATAGTGCTAGTGGTAGGCAGCATGTTTCAGGGCTGGCTGCCTGTCACTGACACCCAGCTGGGAAAGGCCGCCTCTCCCGTGCCCACTCTCCTCACTTGCCTGCAGTTCTTTGTGTAGGATTGAGGCTCGTGGACTGTCCTGTGTCCAATTTGACACGCTCACTGGTGCCACTCTTGTTCAGCTCACATTTGGGCAGTCGTGTTGGTGAGAGTGTTTCATTAGGAAACACAATCTTAAAGCAAACTTCCCCATCCCCTGGCTCTTAACAGTCTTTCTGCCTTCTATTCTGCAATCTTCCTGAACTGTAAGACTTTTTTATAGATGTAGCAATTGGGACTGGTATTTACAACTCTGCATTTTGACTGGTTGTGGTTTTTTTGTAATGTTCTGTAATTGCAAAGGGATGTTTCCTTGATGAGGGGTGAAGACTACACTTCCCTGTGGTTATAAGGACAAATGTTTATAGATTGTTGTTAGGGATTATGCTGTTTAGTAAATTACTGACTAGATTCTCCTCCAGTAACCATGGCTTCTCTAACACTGAGTACTTAGCTAGGTTTCTGGCGGTACCAGACACGGCCTCCTCCTTGTTGAGAGGGTCTGAAATCCAATTAGAGAGCAGTTGTTACTGCCAAGGCATGTGTGCACCTGTAGGGAAATTGCGCTTTTCTGGTCATTGTTGTGGTCATAAGCATTGTAGCTGGGTTTGACTGTTGGCTGCCTTCCTCTGGAAGCTTGCATGGCAGCCTCTGGTACCATGAAAACAGGACTTGGGGAGGAGGCCTTCAAGTCAGTTGCATTCAGACCCAATGGGTCTCCAGAATTAGCTCTTGTAGATCAGGCTGATCTCAATTCACAGACATCTGCCTGCCTCTACCTCCCAAGTGCTAGGATTGAAAGTGTGTGCCACCACTTTCTGGCATCTTTCTTCTTAATTCTTAAGAAATGTCTTAGCCCAAGCTATTTTTTCACTTCCTTTTGGCACTATTTTATGTAATGAAATTACTCTACAACTTATTGTAAGCAACAGAAATCTTATATATTAGCTATTTATAAAGATGCAATTTATATGTGGGTTTGATTAACAGAAACTAACATCCTTTAAATATGCAGTTTTATTAAATGATGTCTTATGTTTTTCTTCTTGGCTTGATATAGATTACATTTTGTTATAAATGCAAACTCTACCTCCAGTGGCAGTTACATTTTTTTATTGGGATGGTGTTTGACTTTGTAGTCCAGGCTGTCTTAGGGCTCAAAAACCCTGGCTGGTCTTGAACATGTCTTCACTTTTGTTGTCCATTTATTTTTGGTCTGACATGCAGAAGATGTGAATTTGTTCTTTTAAGATTGTTTTATTTGTGAGTGCCTGCATGTATGTCCATGTAGTTGGTTGGGTCCTCTGAAACTAGAGTTAGAAGCAGTTTTGTGAGCCACTGTGGATGTTTGGAACTGAACCCAGGTCTTGTGTCTTAACGGCTGAGCCATCTCTCTCTGACCCTGATGTAGAAGGTGTGAACCAGTAACACGTTCATTGCCTGGTATGTTTTTCAGTAAATGTTGATTGTCTTCTCAGAACACATGATTAATCACTTGCTTTGTTGTTTGCTGCATAAAGCACACAGTATAAACAGGTTATAGTTAGTTAACTAGATTATTTTGTAAACAAATAGAGGATTTTCTGTTTATTCATGATTTTAAACATGAGATAAAATTATTTGAAAGTTAGAATTTTTGTAAGTCACTTGATATTTAATAACTCTGGAGTTTTTTTAAAATCACATTTACTTATTTATTTATTTGTCTCTGTATGTGTGCTTGTGTGTATGCATGTGCTCATGTATGCTTATACCAAGGCTTGCAGGTGGAGGATAGAGGACAACCTACTTGGTCATTTATACTTTTTTTTTTCTCCCTTTTTTTTTGTGCCTTTATTGTGTAGAGGATAACTGTAGACTACAACTTTTCAATTAATGAGTAGAAAAGGCAGGGGGATCACTGTGCATAGTAAACACTATAATGACTTGAATAATTTTTGGCTGTTTTTCCCATTCTGCTGTTAAATACAGGGTATATTTACTTCTGGCACATGGGAAGAGAGATCAGATGAAATTTCCTTTGCTGACTTCAAGTTTTCAGTTACTCATCACTATCTTGTACAAGAGTCTACTGATAAAGAAGGAAAGGATGAAGAATCAGAGGGTATGTTTTTTGTTTGTTTTGGTCATATAGTACATCTTGACTTTAAGAGTATCTATAACTTTTAGTTATTTAAGTTCTTATAACTCAGTAATATCCATAGGAAACTTTTTTTTTTTTTTTTTTTTTTAAACCACATCTGAAGTCGAGGAGGAGTCCAGGGACAGTCACTTTAAAATTGGCTGAATCAGCAGGCATTTATGGGGTAACTGATGTGCTAAGTTTCTACTAAGTCCTTTTGGATGAAATCTCACATGAGATGTGCATTTCAGTAGGGTAGATACAGTGTTTAGCTGTAAAAGGAGGTAGAAAGTGATGAATGACATCACAAGGACAGATGAAATTCTACTGAAGTTTGGATGGGGGTGACTTAGTCAGGGAAGATCAGGTAAGGTTATTTAGAGATTGAAACAAGCTGGCCTGTGAAGGAGTTGAGTAAAGAGGATTTGTTGGCTAATAGTACAGTATTTTAGATATGCTTGTGGAAGTGCATTACAATTCTGATTGGACTTTCTAGTTACTTTTCCAAACTTGTGTTGTTTTCTTTGTAAAGTAAATACTAAATACCTGGAGGGTTAATGTGAAGATTTAATGAGATATTGTACCTAAGCTCTTATACCAGTATTGGTCTGTGCTCAATGTTTAGTCAATGAAGCTTATATTTGTTAGTAGTTCATGTAATCTAAAATCTGTTTTGAGATGCACTAGTATGTAACAGTGAGCAAAGTGTTGAATAAGCACAAATTTCAGCTACTAATCAAACATAGTAGTTCCCTTTTTCATTCCAAGATGCTTGAAATCATTCACAGTACCAAGCCTTTTATACAGTATGTTTTACAAAAACAGAAATCTGTGACAAAATAGCGTTTATAAATTATCATGAGAGATTGCCAACAGCAAATAATAAAATAGAAGTTATAGTGATATTTTTAAATAAAACTTATTTAAAATGAGTTATTTTTGAAATTTACTATTAAATGTCATAGGGCTTTATTTGGTAGGAAACTCCAGAAAGCAAACCAAAACCATAGATAAGATAGAAGAACTTTACCTGTCACAGTCTTTCTGAAAAAGAAAAATTCTGTACAGTGTTACTTCTTTTTTCTTTTTTGGTCAAAGCAGACTATCAATTGTAAGCGTTGGCTTGAAGTATCTGCTTTTCCTAGACAGGCACAGATCGCATGATACCTTTTCTGTTATATGTAGTCCTACAGACAGTGCTATGTAACTTACACATTTAGATTTAGAGAGTAATAACATTGACCAAGTAGACACATATCTAAGATAGTCATGTAGCAAACTAAAACAAACAGAAGGTATGTATCTGTTTTGAGAGGAAGAAGAGGAAGGAAAGTGTACATTTTGTGGGATAATAATTCAGTGTATTGGAATGAGTCATGCTGTGCCTGCCTAGGAGAAACAGACACTTCAGGTCCATGCTCACAGATGATAGCCTGCTTTGACCAAAAGAAAGTAGCAAATATTGTGCCAGCGTTATATTGATAAATAAAGGAAACTGTTCAAAATAAACAAAATCTTGTTTATTTTTAAGAAAGCCTTATATTAGAAATAGGCTGCTAGAGTGAGGTGCTTCAGAGCAGTGTCTCTGAGATGGCAGATGAAGAGGATTGCAGTAAGGGAAGATGAGTAGAATGGAAGGTGTTGTTGCTTGTGCTGGTCTACTATCAAGTTTCTTCTTTATTTGGTTGTGATTGAAGCTGTAACTAATGGAGAGAGTTAGAAGTGAAACTTTAACATAGAGATACACATTTAAAGCTGTATTACCAACAGTTAAAAGATTGAGAGCTGACTTTCATTTTTGTGGAGTTCTTTATTATTATGTTGTTGTTCGGGGTTTCAAAATGTTGATGCTTTTTCATTTATTTAGAATATTAGTAAAATATATAATAAATTTGCTAAGAAATTATAACTAAAAGGATGCATTTTATAAGCATGTATTTTATGTTTTACATTTGTTATCCATTTATGAATGTATGTAATGGTAATTTGTGTCAGTCCCTGATTATGGATCACAGTGTAAGTGCTAAAAATACATGGGTTATAAATAAGAAACTGAGTAGTGAAAGGTTTCAAAATTTTTTTAAAGGGTGTCTAGGGGCAGTGGTGGTAAATGCCTTTAATCCCATGGGAGGCAGAGGCAGGTGAATCTCTGAGTTTGAGGCCAACCTGGGCTACAGAATCAGTTCCAGGACAGCCAAGGCTGTACAGAGAAACCTTGCCTCAAAAAACAAAACAAAACAAAAAACAAACAAAAAAGGTGGTGGGGGGAGAGATGTCTTTGGCTATCTGTAAGAGGTGATAAGGATTTGACAGTAAATCTTTAGCAATTGCAACTCTGTAGTCCAGTATGACAGGCTTTCCTCAAAGCATGTATAAAATTGCTTTAAAGCTTAAATAGACATATTTTTTTAATTATGAAATGTTTCTGTAGATGCTCTTCCACAGTCAATGCAAGATTTGCTGTGTATGAACAATGACTTTCCTCCAAGAGCACATTGCCTAGTAAGATGGTATGTATCCTTTTTACTTTTTATTTAGAGGTGGTGTGTGTGTGTGTGTGTGTGTGTGTGTGTGTGTGTGTGTGTGTGTGTGTGTGTGTGTGTGTGTGTGTGGTTTGCTTTGAGATAGGGTCTCTTTACATAGCTTTGGTTGTCTTCAAATTCTTATGTAGACAGGCTGTCCTGAAACTCACAGAGATTCTCCTGCCTCTGCTCCCAAATGGTGGGATTAAAGGTGTGTGTCACTATGCTCAGGTAGTATGAGCATAGTGTGTTAAGGTGACCCCAGACTAACTCTAGCTTCAGTGATAGACTAGGGGACTGAAAGGACCGGCATCTGGCTGTACTTACAGCTGCTTATTATAGCAACAGATGCAAAAGCATTGTCAGCAGAGGAAGAAGAAGGGGATTCAAACTGCAGACACAAGCTTGGAAGAGCTTTTTATAATGAGGTCCTATAGGTTATACTCAGTTTCCTCAGCAACAGGTTCTGACAACATACGAAACATTGTCAGGAAGGCTTTTTAGAGGCTACCTCCTCAAAGCTTTAAAGGACTTGCTCAGTAGGCATCCTCTGTCTGGATAATGTTTGCCAAAATTCAGAATCCTAAAAGGACAACAGGTGTAAAACATGAACTCTATTATCTGCATAAGTAGTTTAGATACGCTGAGTCTTAATCAACCTGTTATGAAACAGTGTTATGTTGCTGGTAGTTACTTGAAAATTTTTCTCCTTCATCTTTCCTAAAAATTAGAGAAACAACAGCTAAGCATTTGAAAATTAAACATATTAAATGTGCCTGTATTTTCTTTCATTTAAAAAGACATTATTTTAAAATACTTAGATGAGTCAGACATAGTCATATGTGCCTTACACCAGTGTCTTAGTTAGGGTGTCTGTTGCTGTGAAGAGACACCACGACCATGGCAACTCTTATAAAGGAAAACCTTTAATCAGGGTGGCTTATGTTTTCAGAGGTTTAGTCCATTATTATCAGGATGCAGCATGGTGGTATGCAGGCAGGCATGGTGCTGGAGACCTAGCCTAGTGTCCTGCATCTTGACTTGCAGGCAACAGGAAGTGAACTGAGAAAGTGGGTGTGGCTTGTGACTTCAAAACCACCTCTATAGTGACACACTTCCTCCAGCTAGGCCACACCTACTCTAATAAAACCATACCTCCTAATAGTACCACTTCCTTGGAGGTTGTTTTAAACCACCACAATCAGTAAACTAGCTATGGTTTTAGTAAGGAAATTGACAGTCAACACTGAGTGTGATAAATTCACAGTACAGATTTGATAGAGTCTCTTCTCCTAATGCACATAAATCGAGTCAGGAAAATGTTTCTTGGAAGAACTGACAATGCACCCTAATCCTGAAGGACACATGAGAGTAAGCCAGGCTGTTCGGTTTGAATATGAAATGCTCCCTATAGCCATTAGTTAACTGGCATTCCTTCTATAAGCTTTGGTAAACCAGTATTTATTTCCCATCTGTATATTTTAATGCTTTTAATAGTTCATAAAAGTGGAGGGTTTATCCTTTTGTGACTTACTGGCTTACTATGTTTTTAAGGTTCACTTATGAGCATCCCTTCTGTTTTAAGGGTACTTACAATGTAGTATTTTATGTTGGCTCAAGGTGTTTGTAGGGCATCTAGGTTGTTCCCTTATTTGGATGGGGTAAGTGCCTGGTTTTGTTGTTTTTGGTTTATACCCAGAAGTGGGATTGCTAGGATGAGTGGCAGTTCATTTTTAATTTAAAAAGTTATTATTATTATTGAGTTGGACTTTCACTGTGTAGTCTTGGCTGGTCTAGAACTTGCTGTATAAACCATACTGGACATGAACTCAGAGGTCCTCCTGTCTCTTGCTGAGTGTGTATACCATCATGCCTGGATGTTTTTAATATTTTAAAGACTTCCATACTGTTTTGCATAGTGGCTTTACTGTATTCTATTTCCACTATTAAAACCAGAGTTCACTTTTTTCCTCCTTTTCATTTTTGGTAATAGCATATTAATGATTGTGAAATAGTGTCTCATGATGACTCTGATTCATGTGCCTCCTGCTAACTACTGATGCTCATCATATTTTCATGTGATTTTTTTTTTTAAAACATTTGTGTAACCTTTGGGAAGATAATAGCTGTCCAAATCCTTTGTTTATTTAAAAATCCACTTTGTTAGCTGCCCAGGGTGGTGAGGCTTTTAATTCTGGCACTTAGGAGGCAGATTTTTGTGAGTTCTAGGCCAGCCAGTGAGTGAGAGATAGTAAGAAAGACAGGAAACAAACAAACAAAAAACAAAAACAAAAAACAAAGTAGTTGTTTGCTTTTGTTGTTGGTAGGTTTTTCCACATGTTCTCTCCCTCCCTCCCTCCCTCCTTCCCTTCCTCCTTCCCTTCCTCCCTTCCTCCTTTTCTCTTTTTCCCCCTCTCCCTTTCTCCTTCCCTCCCAGTCTTGGAATGGTTCCAGATCTCAAATAGAGCTTGTAAGGAAATTTAAACCAGTGAATTTTTTTGATAGCTTACAGTTCATAATGATAAGAAAAAGATATTAACATTCAAAGAAGGTTATATGTTTAATGGAGGTTATCAGTTGAGATTTAAACTACTTAAAATATTCAATGGGGTGTGTGTATGTGTGTGTGTGTGTGTGTGTGTGTAGCATTTCACATAAAAACAGTGCTTACAGGGTAGAACACATTGAAGAAAATAAAAGGCCCCTTACTCAAGCAGATAGCAGTTTATTAAAACAAAGGGTTATTTGGCAACAGATATCAGTGTCAGAAAGGCAGATGTTTCTTGTTACTCAGGAACTTCCATGAATGTACTGTACAGATTAATTTCTAGAATTCACTTCCTATTAAGTTATTTCAACACCAGCAACCTAAGAGTAGGAGATGGTCAGTAGGGTTTGGTCCATGGAAGTCAGGAACAGATGGAACATTTCTGGAAGAACAGCTAAGAAACTGTTTTCTCCCAAGGATAATTCACTCACGTCCTGGGTTCTACTTATCTGCTGCTGCCCCACATGCTAAATCTTTGTTTCCTGGGAAGAGGGTAGAGGAGAACTGAGAAGTGAGATAAATCTTGCTTATGAGTCCCTGTGGAAACCTACAAGCTGTCAGTCATAGCAACATCTAAACTGTGAACAGAATATGAACTAACCTTTAAGGAGAGTTCTTGAGAAAGTTTGATTAAGTCAGGGTTTATAACTACACATGCAGAGGCAAGTGAGTATGAGTAATGTCTTTTATAAATTATCTTCTTTATTTAAAAATTATTAAATACTCTTAATACACTTAAGAGTACTGAGGAGATGATTTGTTAGGCAGAAACAATCATGATCTTGGCCTTAAATAATTACTATTTTTTTAAAAAGTTAGGCAGCAGGGGCTGGAGCACTAGCTTAGCTGTTAAGAGCTCTGGCTGCTCTTCCAGAAGAATTGGGTTTGGTTCCTAGCACCCATAGGCAGCTCACAACCATCTGTAACTTCAGTTCCAGGGGATCTAATGCCCTCTTCTGGCCTGTTTGTCACCAGGCATACATGTGGTATGTAGATACACAAACAGGCAAATCACTCCTACACATACAGACATAGGCAGCAATTTTGTGGCTTTAAATGACTTGACAACTAAATGAAAGAACGTCATTGTCGTAGTTATAATAGCAACAGAAAGCTATAGCCTAATAATAATTTTAAAACCTCTGTCTAATGTGTGTTCTTGAATAAAGGCATACAACAAAATTTTAACATACTTTATAACTGTTTCTCATACAGTTCATGTATGTTAGGGCTGGCAGTTATTTTCCTGTCATTTACATATTCTACATTGTTGTATACAATATCAGTTATTTTAGGTGAGATTTCACTTACTCTTTCATATTATAAATTGAACTTTGATTTGTGTGTGTGGCATGTAGTATGTGTATGAGTGAGATTTTGTGTGTGTGTGTGTGTGTGTGTGTGTGCACGTGCGCGCCTTGGAGTACTTGTGGATATAATAGGGAAGCCTTTTGGAGTTAGTTTTTTCCTTTATTTTTATGTGGGTTCTGGGGATTGGACTTATTAAAGTTACCAGGTTTGTGTGACAAGGTGTCTTTTTGCTGGTTTGTAAAGTGAATTTTTAAGACAAAATTATTGTTTAGCGGTTACTATGATTTCAACAAATGACTTTATTTCTAATGAATAGAGGGTGCTGAAGAATATTAAAGAACTTCTTAAAGGAAGCTCAGGGCCTGGGTTTAGATCAGTTACCTAGCAAGCATGAGAGACCCTGCTTTTGACTCTAAACTTCTAAGGAGAAAAATGAAAAAGAAATTCAGGTGGAGGCCAGGGCAAGAGGGCTCAGCAGTAAAAATGCTTGGGGCATAAGCCTGACAACTCAAGTTCAATCCCTGGAGCCCAATCAGAGAACTGACTTCTGAAAGTTACCTCTGGCCTTCACGTGTGCACTGTGGCATAGTCATGACCACACACACATGCACACGCATGCACATGCATGTACACACACACGTGTGCGCACACACAGATTTTTTTCAAAGAAAGATTCAAGTGTATATTCATCTAGCTGTCATGTGTGGTAGGAAAAGGAGGAAGTCAACAGTCTGGTAGTAGAAATTATCCTGAATTTCTGTGGGGAAACTTCTCTCTTGAAGGTACGGCCTGCGTGAGTTTGTTGTGATTGCTCCTGCTGCACAGAGTGATGCAGTCCTCAGTGAATCCAAGTGCAACCTCCTCCTCAGCTCCATTTCGATTGCCTTGGGAAACACCGGCTGGTAGGTACACCTCCGACAGACATTAAAAGTACGTTAAAATACTTTTAATGATACGATTCAGGAAGGTAAATGTTAAATTAAGTGTTACTTTTTTTTCTATAATGAAGATAATGAAGAACTTAGTGCCTGCCCTTCCATATTATTATCCTAGAATTTGGTTTAAGAGGTTAGAGCTATGCATGGTGGAGCAAGTCTTTAATGCCAGCACTCAAGAGGCGGGGGCAAGAGGATCAGAAATGCAAGGCCAGCCTGGACTGCATAGTGAAACCTTGTCTCAAAAGAAAATAACCAACCAAAATCCCCAAAGAGAGTATCATTAATTTGTAAAATATTTTTGGAGGTCATTCCGAAAGAAAATGGAATATTCCTTGTATATTTCTTTTTTTTTTTTCTTATTTTACATATCGATCTCAGTTCCCCCTCCCTCCCCTCTTCCCTCCATCCAACCCCCTCCACCACCCTTCCATCCCATTCCCCCCCCCCCACTCCACAGGGTGGGTGATGTCTTCTAGGAGGGGTCAACAAAATCTGTCAAGTCATTTGGAGTAGGGTCTAGGCCCTCCCTCCTGCCTTTAGGCTAAGGGAGTATCCCTCCATGGGGAATGTGCTCCCAAAGTCCCTTCGTGCACCAGGGATACATCCTGGTTCCACTGTCCGAGGTCCTGTAGACTTCCCAGGCCTTCTGACTGAGACCCACGTTCAGGGGGTCTGAGTCAGTCCAATGCTGGTTTCCTAGCAATCAGTCTGGGGGGCCCCGTAGCTCCTCCTTGTTCAGGGTTCAGGTCAGCTGTCTCTGTGGATTTCTGTAACCTGGTCTTCCCTCCCTCTCTGCATCTGGATTCCAGTTCCTTGTATATTTCAAATGAAGGATGAACTTTACTGCAAAATCTAACTTTAAAACTTGTGTCATATTAGATATTATGTCAGGATTAACTTCTTTTTGTGTGTGTGTGTGTGTGTGTGTGTGTGTGTGTGTGTGTGTGTGTGTGTGTGTGTGTGTGTTTAAGATAGGGGTTTTTCTGTTTTACAGCTTTGGCTGTCCCAGAACTTGCTTTGTAGACCAGGCTGGCATCTCACAGAGATCTACCTACCTACCTGCTTCTGCGTCCTAACTTCCTAAGTGTTGGCATTAAAGATGTACACCACCCACTGCCTGGTTTGGGACTGATTTTTTTCAAAGAAGTATTTTTATGACCCCCCCTTTTTTTTTTCTTTTTCTTCTTCTTCTTTTTTTTTTTTTTTTTTTTTGAGACAGGGTCTTACTATATAGGCCTGGCTGATCTGGAACACTGACCAGACCAGCCTTGAACTCACAGAGTCTATCTTGCCTCATCTTCCCTTTAGTACTGGAATTAATAGGTATGTGCCACCATTCTTGGCACCGCCCTATTCTTAGTATTTAAGAACATGATGTTAGCTTTATCCATATTCTGCTATTTTTAGTTGTATTTACTTTGCATGCCAGATAGACCGAGACAATAAATGTAAATTTACTAGTAGAAAAATTAATGTACTAGAGTACCATAAGTGCCCCAAGGAATACTTTGGACATTTAACTTTATTAAGAGTTTGGTAATATTGTTTGGTAGTGTAAATCTAGCTTTCTGTGGGGAACCATCTTTCTAGGCCTTTCTTTAAAGAAACCCTGACAAAGCTGGAGTATTTACCAATGTAGCAATATTAACGTGGGAACACATGTTATTGCCTATTCTTGTTATTTACTATATTTGTGTTCAGTAAATACCATAGATGTCCTATTCTTTCAACCATTGTTCATGTAAGCTTTTAGTCATGTTCTTGTTAACTATATACTTTATGATCTTGTTTAATGTGTGTTTCTGTTTAAAGATGCTCTATCATGCTCTTATATATTGGTATGTATTGTTGATTTACTAAGATTGAGCTCACAGGCAACTCATGAAAGCATGTAACATGTTTGAATAAACCATATCTTATACATGTATTTTGTCTGTACGACACATTACAGCCTTCTGGCACTTAATGAACACTGCCTTCAGATCCATCTAGATATGAAAGGACACTTGTTTATAGTCTGAGAGTTGGACCAGGAAGGCACATCATTACCTAATTTGAGTTCATCTGGGAGCATACACTTTAGATATACAGATTCTTACTGCTCTGCATATTGGCAAATAACAATACTGCTGGTATTGATTTGGGGGTTACAGATAAAATTTTAGTGAGTAGACAAATCTCCAGACACAGAAATCTGTATAATAAGAATCAGCCAGCACTACCTACCATTAAATGGTAAGAAGTACTTCACCACAAGGTTAGTTTACAACGGGTTCTTTGCTAGTGTGCAAGTGGGCTTCATTAGCTGTGCGAGTAAGGAGAGAAGAGGCTTAGTATATCTTTGTTATAAATGAGAATCTGTGACTTAGAAATTCTTTTTATTGAGTAATTGAAAATATTTGATATGTGTCCCTTTTTATCCATGTCCTATAGCCAGGTACCATTGTTTGTACAAATACATCACAGATGGCGAAGGATGTACATGGGAGAATGTCAAGGTCCTGGTGTCCGAACTGACTTTGAAATGGTTCATCTGCGAAAAGTGCCAAGTCAGTACACCCATTTGTCAGGCCTGCTAGACATCTTCAAATCAAAGATTGTGAGTTGATATTGGTTTTCATTATCAATCTTAATTGGGTATCCATGAAAAATTAGCAACTTGGTAATTTGAGAATATAGAAACATTCTCATATCAATCATGTAATGAATTATATTCAAGTGGATTAACAACTCAAATATGTACTTGAAATTTATGATTTTATGTAGCAGTTAAAAATATTGAGGGGTTGGAAAGATGACTCAGCAATTCTTCCAGAGGACCTTGTTTCCGTTCCAGCACCTGCATGGCGTAATAGAAAAGAAAAGAAAAAACAATGGACTGATATTGCTTGTTTTCTGGTGTGATCCATTGAGAAAGATAGACTCATCTGGGTAATAGTGTTTCTGTCAGAAACATGCAATAGCAGTTGATTTTTTTTTTTCTTTTCTATTTCTTTCTAAATTTTAGGTTTATGGGTTTCTTTGTGTATGTCTGTGTACCAAGTGCATGTACTTGGCACATGAGTGTGGTGCACTCAGAGACTGGAAGAGGTGACCAGAGCCCCTGGAACTGGAGTTAGAAAAGGCTAGCCAATGGAACTGGAAAGATTGCTCAGCTGGTCTTCAGAGGCCCTGAGTTCAATTCCCAACAACCACATGATGGCTCACAACCATCTGTAATGAGATCTGGTGTCCTCTTCTGGCTGGCAAGGATACAAGATACATAATAAATACAATCTTTAAAATCGATCAATAAATAAAAAGCTGTCCAAGGTTGCATAGTGACACCTTCCCCCCAAAATAAATAAAAAGAATAAATAAATAAATGCACAGATTTTTAAGCTGGGTGGTGGTAGTACATACCTTTAAATCTAGCACTCATGAGGCAGAGGCAGGAAGATCTCTGTGAGTTTGAGCCAGTCTGGTCTACAAAGTGAGTTCCAAGACAGTCAGAGCTGTTATATAGAGAAACCCTGTCTCAAAAAAAAAAAAAAAATCCCAATCCCAACTGACACACCTGTGCAACCCCTGCACCTAAGGCTCAGAGAGCATCATGGTGAAGGGGGTGGGAAGATTGTGGTGTTGAGTAAGGAGGAGGGCAGTGTGTCTAATGTGACCTTAAAGTGGAAACAGGGCTATTGTGGGTAGGCGAGCACAAGGAAGGGGAGAAGCAGCAAAGACAATATAAAAATACTACAATGAAAAGTAATTCTTTTAAAGCTAATAAACTTTTAATGGAAAGGAAAAAAAAAAAAAAAAAAAAAAAAGGAAGAGGCTATAGAAGAAACAGCACTGGTAAATGCCAGGCTGTACTGGAACTCGCTTTGTAGATCAGGGTGGCCTCAAACTCACAGAGATGCCTCTGCCTCTGCCTCTGCCTCTGCCTCCGCCTCCCAAGTGCTGGGATTAAAGTATGTGCCATTACTGCCTGACTGTAAGCACTTTATTTTAAAGTAATTTATTTTCTTCCTTCCTTCCTTCCTTCCTTCCTTCCTTCCTTCCTTCCTTCCTTCCTTCCTTCCTTCCTTTCTTTCTCTCTTCCTTTCTCTTTCTTTCTCTTTCTTTCTTCCTTCCTTTCTTCCTTTCTTTCTCTTTCTTTCTCTCTCTCTTTCCCTCCCTTCCTCCTTCCTTCCTTCCTTCCTTCCTTCCTTCCTTCCTTCCTTCCTTCCTTCCTTCCTTCCTTCCTTCCTTCCTTCCTTCCTTCCTTCAGGGTTTTTATGTGTAGCCCTGGCTGTCCTGGAACTCACTCTGTAGACTAGGCTGACCTTGAACTCACAAAGGTCCTCTTGCCTCTGCCTCCCAAATGCTGGAATTAATTTGTTCCCTTGACATGTTTTTAGACCTTTGTGTTTGCTGTTTTGGTTTTTGACATGGGCTGTCATTGAATTGCCCAGGCTGGCCTGGAGTGCCCTGGGACTGTAAGAACACAGTGGTTTATGTTTTTTAAATCTACATAGCTTTTTCATCAGTTGAAAACATTTGTGGTAAAAGTATGCAGAAATTATAGAGCTCTCTTGCTCTACAAATACATGGCCAAATAGTAGTGACTCTTCACACAGTGTACTTTCCCAGTTTTAAAACAATGTGTAGAGGATAGAGTTACTTAGTATAATAGTTCTGGCTGTCCTGGAGTTCACTGTGTAGACCAGACTGGCTCTAACTCACAGAGATCTTCCTGACTCTGCTGCTGGGTTTAAAGGTGTGCCACAAACACTACAGCCTGTCCTAAAACAATCTGTGTATGTGTGTACTCACTCACTCACTCACTCACTCACTCACTCACTCACCCACTCACTCACTCACTCGCTCGCTCGCTCGCTCGCTCGCTCTGAGTTAAGGTGTCACTATACAGCTGTGGCTGGCCTGGAGTCACAGAGATATGCCTGCCTCTACTTGTTTGTTGCTAAGATTCAAGGTGTGCACCACACTCAGCTGGTCTCTTCTTGATTTTCAAAGTTTATATATCACCAGTTCAGTCTCAGTTTTCCTTCTCTTGTTTCGACTGTACACACGACACTGTAAACTTCAACTGTGTCTCTGAAATGTTGGTGCTGAAGATTTGGAACACCCACTAACACGTTTCCATGTGACTGTCTTTGCCTGTGTTTCCAGGGCTGCCCTTTAACTCCACTGCCTCCAGTTAGCATCGCTATTCGACTCACATTCGTGCTTCAGGATTGGCAACAGTACCTCTGGCCCCAGCAGCCTCCAGGTGAGAACATTTGGAGCTCTGTGTAGCAGCCTACGGAATATAAACTGAAAAGAAAATGTATTAAGGAATTAAAATTATGTAGTGGTATGTCATACTAGAAATACCTGTACTCATTATAAATGTGATTGCTGATTTTGTCTGTGTAAGTTTTTTCTCCTAAAGAAAACTTGTCTTTTAGAGACAGTGTTATTTTATAAAAGCTGATATGATTTATAAAGTATCCCCTGCGATAGAACACTGTGTACATGCCTCACCATATACTAGGTAATATACTAGGTAATGATTAAAATATACTAGATAATGATTAAAATACCTGTTTTTAGAGTGTTAAGAGAAGCTTCCTTCATAGGCTACAAACAGTAATGTAGAACCTTAGAGCAGCCCCCGGAGGGTCAAATAACCCTGTTACAGGAGTCATCTAAGACATCAGGAAACCCGTGTATTTATTTACATTATGACTCATAACACTAGCAAATGTAGTTATGAAGTAGCAACAAAGATAATATGGTTGGGGGCCACCACAACATGAGGAACTGTATTAAAGGGTCACAGCATTAGGAAGGTTGAGAACCACTGCCATAGAGTAGGAAAAGAAGAAAAATAAGTTTATATAGTCTTATGGAAGAAGACTGTAGAATATTTAATATGGACTTAGTAAAATGTCATCAGAATTTGTTTCCTGCTTGATCCTTGATTAATTAATTCAAGAGCCATTAGTTAATTAGCCTGTAGTTTCCCAGGCTATTCCAAGGACTCAGCTGTGAACAAGGCATCACCTAAGGTCTAGAAAGCTCAGCCAGAAGGACGTAGAACCTCATTGAAGGTTTTTTCCCTGCTTAATTTGTTGGATATAACTAATTGTTCATAGTACTACTTTTACAAACCATTTATTTAATGTTGTGTATATATATATATATATATATATATATATATATATATATACACGTGTGTGTGTGTGTGTGTGTGTGTGTGTGTGTGTGTGTGTGTGTGTGTGTGTGTGTATGTGTGTGTGTAGGCAGCTTGTGTGACCAAAGTCAGCTCCAAGGTGCTGTCCTTACTGCTGAGGGTGCAGGACCGCATGCACTCCATTCCCAGGCAGCCCCTTTTCATCTTGTCTCCTTTTTGAGACAGAGTCTTTTCACTGAACCTGGAACTCAGGGTGTCTGCTAGACTGGCTGGCCAGCAGGTCCTCAGGATTTGCCTGCCTTCACCCTCCACTTGGGGTTGCAAGTGTTCACCATTGTGCCCCGCTTTTACATCTGTGTTGGGGATCAAACTCCTTATGTAGGCACAGCAAGCACTTTGCTTAGTGAGCTATCAACCCATCCCCACTCCATTTTTAAAGACAGGGTCTCCTGTAGGCCAGATCTATGAAGGTATTTGTATTTTAGACACATTTAATAAGAAATAAAGATTTATAAATAAAACTGGAAGGCTTATCATCCCATCTCCTTTTTTGAGAGAGGTTCTTTCTATGAATTTCTGGCCAGCCCTGTGATGACTTTATAGGCCAGGCTAGAATTGAACTTAACTGCAATCTTCCTGCTTTAGCATCCTAAATGCTGAGATTTAGGTATGAGCCACACCATGTATTAATAAACTTCTAGATTAAAAACATTTTTTTAGTGTACTGCCTTCAAAGAAAACCAAAATAACTTTTCATGGTTGATTTTGTTTTCTTTGGCTATAAGATTCAGAATAATTGCTAGGTTAGAGATAATACTGAAATTACTGTCATACATAGTCGGCTTTTGGCAGTGATGTGTACCACTACTGTTTTTATACCGTTGAGTAACTTAGAACTCTTATATGCACAAAAGAGCTACATCTGAACAACAGCAATACTGCTGCATGGTTTTTAATCTGCTTCTACTGACAAGTTTCCAGTCTTCTTCTTTTCTTTTTCCCAAGGCTACTCTACTAATCCCTTTTAAACCTTTCCCAAGGTAGAGCCTTGGGTGTATATCAGTGACAGGGTATATACTAAGTGTGTGTGGGTCCTTGGATTTAGTTCCAGGTGGTGTGGTCACTAATGATCTAAGAGCTTCAAGGTTAGACTCTTACATGGTAATTCTGACAGCTAATAAGGTGCTTGATGTTCTGTTTCCAGATTTTTAAAAATGTGGATAACATTAACATCCCTAGTAGATTGAAGTCTGTATAATCTCTTAGCATTTTCTTTTATAACTTGCTGTCTGCACTGTTACAAGCACCTCAAAGCTATTAACTTCTTAAAGGTTTAAGTTAACTAGTGTCCATCTGTCCCCCAAGGCAACGTTTGTATAGTTTTGGCTGGCCTGGAACTCACTGTGTTATGTTTAGTTCTACTTTTTGCCAAATAAAGGAATATATTTTTCCCTTGTTTAGATATAGATGCCCTTGTGGGAGGGGAAGTTGGAGGCCTGGAGTTCGGCAAGTTGCCGTTTGGTGCCTGTGAAGATCCTATCAGGTGAGCATTTCAGCCTATCCCCGGAGTCACAGGGTTATTTTGCTTTGTAAGTTTATACTGGTGTTCACACTGCTGTTGAAGTAATGCTGGAAATATCAACGTGTTCTCTTTAGTTTGTAACTTCACTTGAGAATTTCCCAGATGAGAATTTCCCATATGAATACTCTTCCTAAGGTTTGACTGACTGTGGGGTAGGATGTGGTTGAGTGGTCAGGTGTCTGGAGCATGCACAGTCCCGCACACACAGTTTGGGGTCTGTGGCTTGTGGGCCATATCTGGCCAGTATGTATTTTTGTGTGGCTCATAATAAGTTTTGCATTTTTAAAAGTTTGTATTAAAAAACACACACACATACACAAACACACTCACACACTCACAAGAAGATAGCAGATTGTACACGATTCAGAATACCAAAATATTTGCTCTTTGGCTTTTGTATGAAAAATTTGCCTGCCATCTCATCATCTCTATACATCATGTTTTTAAAAACTGAGAAAATTTATCTGCCATGCATTTTAGCCTTCAAAGTATATAGTTTAGTGGTTTTTACTATAGATTAGTGCAGTCATCATCACTGTATAAATCTAAAACATTTTTAATACCTCAGAAACTGTTCTTTTAAAATTTGTAGTGTTTGTGTTTTTTATGTCTTTTAAACTGCTTGAATTCTGTGATAAAGTTCATGATTTTTCCTTTAAATTTTGTGTTCTGGGGTTTATCTAGGAAATTCTCATCAGCAAAGATTTTTGTTGGATTAATGGGTTTTGTGGGAAACATGCTGCCTTAACCATTCATGTTTTTATTTTTGTGATATAACCTGTTGATGTGGACTTATTTCTTTGCTTGTGTGTCTAATGTGAGGATCTGATCTGGCCTTCTTTAGACTGGGCCAGTGTAGGGCTGAATGACTGGAGCTAGGTGGACAAAGCTGTTGGACTAGGCAAAGATGACTCCTACAACCCTGTTCTGGCCTAGGGCTGTGGGAAGGATGGGAGAGGGAAGGAGCAACTCACCAGGCAAATGTGGTTCACTAAGCAGGTGTTAGGGTGTTGGGTTTGTAGCTTGATCTGTGAATGATGAGATGGCAGCAGGTAGAGCGGGAGGAGTTGGAAAGGAAAGCGTCCACTTACCTGCCATGGCGACTTAGTGAATAAGGTGGTTTGGGGCCAGCCTGGCTGTGGTTATGGGAAGCGGTATAGAGGCTCATCTGTGTTACAGCAGGCAGCAGTTACTTTAAAGAGAAATCCTTTCTAAATATGCCATTATGTAGATACGCTTTATGCTTACTATATGTCACATTTTTGTTTATCCATTCATTAACTGATAGACATTTTACTTGTTCATTTGTTTGGTTTTGTGTTGCCTTAGCTGGCCTGCAACTCACTCTGTAAATCAAGCTGGCCTTGAACTCACGGAGATCTTCTGCTTCTGCCTCCTGAGTGCTGGGATTAAAGTCATGCACTCTACCATGCCTGGCTCTTACTGATATGTTTTGTTTATTATATAATGTAACATTTTATAACCATATGATAACTTCATATGGATATGCTTTCCTTTCTTAAACTAGTTGTTTTCAATTTACATAGCACCACTTTTTAAAAGTTCATAGTTTTTATTATCATGTATATAATGGGTTTCATAGATTTATATAATGTCTTTTAATTCACCTCTCCCATTACCCTCTTATCTCCTCCCATTCCTGATGATCCCCTTGCTCTCCCTAGTTAGTGCCCCTTCTACTTTCATTAGTTTTTACCTGTCTTTTTCTTTTGGAAACTGAGTCATTTACAGGAGTGTGGGTGCAGGGCTTTATTTTTTTAATTTTTTACAAGGGTATGGGCAACTCGCCAGCGATTACACCCAATTGAAGAAAATGTCTCCCTCCTTTAACAACTATTATCTACACCACTTTACATACATCTTTAGTTGTTTAGGACATTTTCTAGAAATAAAACTACTGGGTCAGAGGATATATGTACAGAATTTAACCTTTGGATGTATTTTATGTTTTTAATTTTTTTTTTAAATTTTAGTGAACTCCATTTAGCAACAACATGGCCTCATCTGACAGAAGGGATCATTGTGGACAATGATGTTTATTCGTAAGTATGTTAAGAACTTTATTCTAATAAATTAACCAAGTGCTTAGTACAAGGTTTTATTTTTTTGAAGATCAGTGTTTAGACCTGTTTGTGTAGATTTAGAGATGACTTTTTAAGATGCTGCTTTGGGAAGGTGTTACTTAATTCAGGGGAGTGGACTGTCTGTATCTTACTGTTGCAGCATAGTGGACCCTACCATTTAGTGTGTGATTCTTCTGAGCTCGTCTTAGCTTCTAAGAACTATTGTAGGGTTGGAGTGTAGCTCAGGAGTAGAGTTCCTGCCCTCTGTGTGGTTTGACACTCAGCACGCATGCATCCCCCCCCCATACACACAGAGACACAGACACACAAAGACAGACAGACACACAGACAGACAGAGACACAGACAGACAGACAGACAGACAGACAACACACACACACACACACACACACACACACACACACACACACACACACACACACACACACACACACACACACCCCAGGGATCAGATTCAGGTTCTCAGACTTTTAGCCATTCTGTGTGGTTTGACACTCAGCACGCATGCATCCCTCCCGCCCCCCATACACACAGAGACACAGACACACACACACACACAGACACACAGACACACACACACACACACACACACACACACACACACACACACACACACACACACACGGGATCAGATTCAGGTTCTCAGACTTTTAGCCATTTTGCTGGCCTGGATATTTGATCACTGAGTGTTCTCAGTAAGAAAACAATGCTACCCTGTTATGTGCAGTTGGAACAACTTGAGCATTTCAGCAAAGCTAGGAAAACAGTGAAAGAAAAAAGCATTTACTTCTTTTTTATTCTGGTTACGAAACTGAGAAATAGACACTTCCTCTTGGTCTTCTCACTTAATTGGCTTTAAAGAAGAAAATAAAGGCATTATGGTTTTCAAAGGCCCATTAAACCTTAGTAGATGTATGTTTGTCTTAAAGACTTATTTATTTATTCTGTATATAGTATTCTGTCTACATGTATGCCTGCACACCAGAAGAGGGCACCAGACCTCATTATAGATGGTTGTGAGCTACCATGTAGTTGCTGGGAATTGAATTCAGGACCTCTGGAAGAACAGCCAGTGCTGTTAAGCTCTGAGCCATCTCTCCAGCCCCTACTGTAGATGTTTTTAAAGTTTAAATTTTTATATCAATTTGCTTTATTCTCTTAGTATGTTATATCTTGTGTTTGCATACCATGGTATAAGTGTGGAAATCAGAGAGCTCTGGAGATTGAAATCAGAGCATCAGGTTTGGTGGAAAGTACCTTTTCCTGCCATCTTGCTGGTCATGAATTTTAAAAAAATGTGCATAGTACTTCATTGAGTAGGTCCTCTGTAGTATACTTGAGGAACAGGATGCTTTTGGTTTTGTCAAAGATTTGTAGTCCTTATTTTCATTAATAATGATAATAAATTAAAAACAGGATGTTCAAGGTGATTATGCAGGGGCTAGAAAAAAATCTAAAAAAATAATTGTGCATATTTTTAATTTTTTATTAAATTCTTTAAAAATGTATTTGTGTTGCTGGGTGGTAGTAGTCCATGCCTTTAATTTTAGCACTTAGGAGGTTGAGGCAGGTGGATCGTTGTAAGGTCGAGGCCAGCTTGGGCAATAGACTGAGTTCCAGGACAGCCAAGGCTACACTGAGAAACTCTGTCTCAAAAAACAAATAAACAAAATATATGTCTGTTTGTCTGTCTGTCTGATTTGGTTATTATTGTGCATGTCATAATTTTTATATTTTTTAAATTTTGTTTTGATCTTGGTAGTTATTTATTTTGGTCTTACAGAGTTACATGTCTTAACTTACATAACTTGCTTAAATGGCAATATATGTCTGGATAACGGTAAGTTTAAGTGAAGCAAATGTAGCTGGGTTTGGTGGTGAATACTGGTAATCGCAGCACGTGGGAGGCTGGGTCTGAAGAATCAAGAGTTGGAGGCTAGCTTATCTCCAAAGGATAGGGGAGAGGATGAAAAATGAATTGTTTTTCCCCTTATAAAATGTATTTTTCCCTATAGAATGTTAAATGCATTTTATTTTGCTTTTTTTAATTTTAATTTTATTTTTAGACAAGGTTTCAATATGTAGCCCTGTTTGGCCTCCTACAATTGAGCCTCCTGCCACAGCCTCCCAGGTGCTATGATGACAGGTGTATGCCACCCTACCTAGTTTTCATTCCATTGCATTGTGACATATTTATGAGTCTTAGAAATGATCATAATTACTGTTTTTTTACATCTTAGTGATTTGGATCCTGTTCAAGCTCCCCATTGGTCTGTTAGAGTTCGAAAAGCTGATAATCCTCAGTGTTTACTAGGTAAAGTACATCATTATGTTCCTTTTCTGAAATGTCACATATGTGTTTTCCACATTTGAATCCTGGATACATTCTTTATACTTCATTTCACCTATTCAGAATATTGACTTACATTTTTATAAACTCCTCAGTTAATATGTTACAGAAAAAGTCTTTGCCAATTACAGTAAATCTTTTGTTAACAGCAATGGCAGAATTTCTTTCCTTTAATGAATCTATACTTCAGCATTCTCTGCTATTTTCTCACATCTTTGTTTGCTTTCCTTATGTTATTGTCACCTTTTTTTCTGCATCTTCAGTCCTCTGTCTTGTGATGTCCTGGCCCTGCGATGTGAAGGCACAAGAGCATTGGCTCAGTGTGCTCTGGGGCGGGGCTGTTTCAACTCTTTCCACTTATGACCCTTTCTCACTGAGGCTTCTTTACATGATGGCAGGTGTATGTACCTAAGGTCAGTATATAGGTCAACATGCTTAGAGGTGAAACAAATTTGTGTACTGATGAGATGGAGTGCTTGTTTATTTTCACATCAAGAATGGAATGTTAGTGTTTTCAACATTTTACAGAGCTGATTTTTTTTTATTTTATTTACTTTATGCACATTGGTATTTTTGCCTGCGTGTATGTCTGTCTGTAGGTGTCAGACCCCTTGACAGTGGAATTCCAGAGAGGTGGAGCTGCCAAATGGGTGCTGGGAATAGAACCTGGGTCCTCCGAAAGAGCAGCCACCGCTCCCAACCACAGAGCCATCTCTCCTCCAGACTTGACTTTTTAGTTCTATAATTGTCACTTCTGAAAATGCTGCTTTGCATAAACATGCAACATAAAATGGCAGGATTGTGTTTAGTGTCATTTCAGAAATTGCTGGAAGTTCAGTTCTAATCTCAAATCAAAATTCACTTGAACTATTTGTTATGAAACTCAAGTCTGCAACTCAGCAGTTTTTTAAAAGTAAACATTCTACTAGTATAGTGCGAGGATACACTTATATCACCCTTACATGCTGAGGAATAAATGATAAGGAAGTTTGTCTTTTCCTTATACTATATCATTATGTTTATACAAAGGCAGAAAACTTGATATGACACAGGGCAACATCAGGTTATCCAAGAGGCGTTCCAGTGGGGGTCCAACTTAGATAGTGTAGCAGAAACCAGAGCCTCGAACCAGACCAGTGACTCTTGTTACTGGACACCTGCAAGTAAAGATACATGGTTTACTGCATGATTCACTCTGTCACACTGCAGCTTCCATGATGAGATTGATTTTTTCTTTTCTCTTAAATTTTATTTTGTGGGGGAGGTTGCAAGGGCAGAGGGCAGATGTGAAGAGACAGGAAAGTGGTTGGGATCAAGATGCATGAAGTAAACGATACAAAAAATAATAAAAAAAAATGAAGCTGGGCATTAAACTTTGTGCCAAGTTGTATCACATCTGCAAACCTATTTTATGGAGAAAGGGGTATGTAAATACACTTTGATTCATCTAGCAGATTATTTGAAGATTAAATGAAATATAAATTTAAAATACCTTGAAAAGTAGTAATTGCCATTCAAAATCTATGTCTGGAATTGTTTCTCTTTTTCTCTTTGAGATAGGATCACTGTAGACCAAGCTCAGGCTGGCCTTGAACTCAGAGATTTACCTGTGCCTGCTTCTTGTGTGCTGAGATGAAAGACATGTGCTTCTATTCCCTTTCTTAGAAGCTTTATGACACCTTTCCTTATTTCCCTCTTACATTTATCACATGAAGATATTTTCTCTCTTCTATTCAGTCATGCCCACCTTGTTTCTGTATCACCTAACGTGTTTTGTTAAACTGATATTAAAATAATGCTTATTAATGACAGCATGTTTCTTTAAAGTATTTTTAGTTCTGTTTTTAAGTGTATTTCTGTTAATTCAAGTTTCATACTTTTTTAGCTCTTAGTCATTTGTTGTGTGCTGTTCACCAAATGTCAACTACACTTGGCACTTACGGTATCTGATAGTGGAGAAAATGATGAACCTTTTGTGAGTCTGTCTGGGGCCTTAGTGAGACAGCTTGGTCAGTAATGAGTTTCCAGACCCACATCTTATACCCACAAATCTGAACAACTTTTCCTGATCTCCTGAAGCAGCAGTCTCACCAGTGAAACACATTAAGTTGCTACACACCTCATGGCATGTTAGGTGCTAAAAGTGCTTATGCATCTATGTGTATATCACACTTTAGCCGTTGTCCTGTTCTTTAGAAACCCCAGTGTTTATGTTGTATAATAATCGATGTTACATTGGCAAATCTGCCTACTAGTACCTTCTTCTTCAGCCGTTGGCTTTTGTAATAACTGTAAAAGACTTGAGAAACATTCTAATTTTAAGTTTCTGGCTTTTGATCTCATCCTCAACTTTCGGGGGTTTTTTGTTTGTTTGATTTTTGTTTGTTTTGTAGCCTTGGTTGTCCTGAAGTTCTGAGACCAGGCTGGCCTCGAAATCACAGAGATCTGCCTGCCTCTAGTCCTCCCAAGTACTGGGATCAAAGGCATGTGCCACCATTGCTTGTTTGTGTAGTTTTAATGACAAAATTATAATTTTCTACATTTCTGAAAAAAAGTCAAGAAATGTTAGTAAATTCTAAAACTTTAAATTGATACTTTGTATTGTATTTCAGTACTGAAAATTCTTGTTAACCTTAATTTCTTGGTGCAAGTATAGCACTTCTCTTTTCCTTTTGAGTCGGTGTCTGATGTAGTAGGCTGTTCTTTAACTTACTATGTCAGGTGAGGATGACCTTGAGTGCCCCAATCCCTGCTGATAGAGGAGTCCCTGCCATACATGATTGGAGTTGACAGGGAAGACACTCAGCCTCCCAATGAAAGCTTTGTGGAAGAGAAGGTGTTGGCTCTATGTACACCTCCTGAAAACTCAGTGCTTGGGAGGCTGAGACAGGAAGATAGCAGGTCCACGTCCAGCCTACTATATTTGATTTTTTAATTAAAAATGTTTTTTATTGTACTTATTTGGGGGAGATGTGGCATTCATGTAGCATAGCTTGTATGAGATAGAGGACAACTTGAGGGAATTGGTTCTTTCCACCATGTTGGTCTGAGAGATTGATCCCCACTGAGCCATCCTGCTAACCCCAAACAACTATGCAACTCTTGAAAATGTAAGAAATCATTTTTGTCTTTACAGTGACACAAAGTGTATCATTAATATGCAACCAAAGATGTAATAGCCTCACGTTACATGTTTATTGATCCTCGAGAAACATCTTTGTAGTTTGTTTTTAATATATTTTGTTTCAGAAGTATTGTGGGATAACTGAAAGAAAATGATATATAATCATAATTGTTACTTGTATTTTTTAATGATAAAAGATGTTGGTGACATTGAAACCTGTGGAAAGAGCTTAATATTATGAAGTGCATTTTGTTTTCCTTTCACTCTAGAAGGAAATGTTCGTTACAGAAATAGAGAATGAAAACACTCCTGAGACTAGGAGCTGGCTAGTGAGCTCAGGGGAAAGCAAGCCCCAACAGAAGGAGTACTGAGCAGACTCTGCTCTGTCCCCAGATGGGGAAAAGGAGCAGTCCGCTCCGGAAATTGGGCACTTTTTATCTTCCTCAGAGCAAAACAGTTTTCTTTCCCCCAATCATAGCTCTTAAGACCAGGGTTTCTTCGTATAGTCCTGGCTGTCCTGGAACTCACACTGTAGACCAGACTGGTCTCCAGCTCAGATTCTTCTGCCCCTGCCTCCTGAGTGCTGGGACTAAAGGTGTATACCACCACCACATGACTTCCCAAGTATATCTTACTTTAAAGCTTTTGTTAAGAGACAGGTACTTAGGGCGGTAGTGACACACACCATTAATCCCAGCACTCAGGAGGCAGAAGCAGGCAGATCCCTGTGAGTTCAAGGCCACCTGGTCTACAGAACAAGGTCCAGGACAAGCTCCAGAGCCACAGAGACACCCTGTCTTAGGAAAAGAAAAGGAGAGGGAGGGAGGAAGGGAGAGAGGTATTTATGATGGACTGATTTCTTGGAGTTAAATGTCAAAAATAAGTTTTTTTCTTCTTTGTAGGTGATTTTGTCACTGAGTTTTTAAAAATTTGCCGTAGAAAGGAATCAACCGATGAGATTCTTGGTCGATCCACATTTGAGGAAGAAGGAAGAGGTGACATACTTTTCCTTTTTCTACATTCTTTCTCAAGCCTTGCCCTTGCTCTTTGGAATATATACTGGCAACTTTTTATCTGAGTTAAATTGTAGGAGTACAGCTGGGTTGCACACCTTTCTTTCCAGGCTGTACCCAGAGCTTGTTCAGACAGCAAATGCATTTAATCAATTCTTGCCAGCAAGAATATAGTAATAAGGGTTTTTGAAAAGCAGAGTTTTAGATATCGATGTTTAAAGTCCCCTGAGGAAAAATAATTTGTTTGATTTATCTCTGACACCCACACTTCCATGTAAAAGCTGAACATGTGAGTTAGAACTTTAAATTTTATAATTCTGAAAGCATGAAATATTTGTATAAAGTGGTTTACTGACCACTTTCCTGCCACTTTTGGAGATATAATCTGCATTTCTTTCTACTTTGTAGAGGTTGCTGATATAACTCATGCTCTGTCAAAGCTGACTGAACCAGCACCAGTTCCAATTCATAAATTATCAGTTTCAAATATGGTACATACTGCAAAGAAGAAAATACGAAAGCACAGAGGAGAAGAGTCGCCACTGAACAACGACGTTCTCAATACCATTCTCTTGGTAACTAGCTACCTCGGTTTTATGTGTGTCTGCATAAACATGTGCCCTTTATATGTTCAGTTCATTCCTATGGCAAGCACTGGATTGGGGGTGTAAGTGTAAGATAAAGTCCCACATTCAGAGACTGTCATAGTTCATGGGAAGAAGAGTAGTGGGGTTATAGTCAAACAGGACAAGGAGGCAGTGAGCAGAGAACAGAAAGTGGGTGTGGGCATGGGTGTGGGGGTGCATGCCCGTTTGTAGCCACACGTGTGCTAACATGCATAGTGGGAGTCAGGATGCTTGCTTCCTGAAGAGGATGGGAGCTCAGGTTTTACTTTGCAGTGCTGGCAATCAAACCCCTGGCTTGTGCTGCCCGAGGACAGTGGTGTCTGTAGGGTGATCAAACCCAGGGACAGTGGTGTGTGTAGGGTGAGGGTGGGCAGCAGGGACCCGCATGATGCAGCACTGCCCTTGTCTTATAGTCTAATTGCTACAGTCTAGAAAAGTGTACAGTAAGGACTACAGGGGACAAAGAAGAGGTTAGGTGGGTCCTATGTATAACTTAGTTGGGATGGGTGCGGCCTGAGCAGAGTGAATACTGACTTCCCGCATGACATCACACATGGCACTGCAGTTTTCTTATCTCTCATGAAGCTGGTAGCAAGCATGGTGGCACACGCCTTTGACCCCAGCATTCTGGAGCAGAGGCAGGTGGATCTCTCTGAGTTCTGGTCTACAAAGTGAGTTCTAGGACAACCAGAAATGCATAATAGAGAGACCTTGCCTCAAAAAGACCAGGAAAAAAAGGAGCTGGAGATTGTTGTAAAATTAAAGGACCATGTGTGGTACTTTCTGGCATGAAATAAACCTTTAATTAATGATAGCTGTTCTTATTGTAACTGTACTTATACTGTAGTCTTTAGGAAAATCCTTCAAGCATAGTGTCATGAAGGAAGAGAATGCTGTATGTGGATCTGATGCTGACCTGAGCATGTCTTGCCATGTTTTTGAACAAGATTCTTAGAGCTATAGCTGGTACATTATAAATAGAACTGAGATGAGAATGAGATAGTGTTGTAAATGTCCCTCTACTGGTAGTTACTTCAATAAGTCTGTTAAATACTGGTTAAAAAAACGAAGTCTGAGCATGTGGCAAAGAAGACAGATTTTTGGGTGGCAATATCAGAAAACAGTTTGGATACTAATGAAAAAAATAATTCTCTGTACAGAAGACTCCGTAAAAATGTGTCCTTACAACATGGTACGGTGGCGTAAGCCTAGCACTTAGAAGGCTAAGGCGGGAAGATCAAAGTTCAAGTCCAGCCTAGCCTTTATAATGAATCTTATCTTCAAAAAAAGTAACCTTAAAAGTGTTCAAAGTGCAAATTATTCAGTCAGTTGTCATCAGCACCAAACCCTCCCATCTAAACACTCGCATACTGTGCTAACTTAGAGACGATACCCTGGCCATTGCTCCTCATTTTCTAGGTCTTGTGTATGATATCATCACAGGTTCTCTTGAGTACAGAGGTGTTTTTAGGTTATCTGTTACTAAAGTTTTGATTCTACAGATATTCACATTGTTTTTCTTACACAGGATAAATATACTACACTATCACTATCTGTCTATATATGTATGTTTGATGAGTGTGGAATCAGTGTGATGAGATTTTCGCTTGTGTTGCTTAGCTCACAGTATCAAGTGGTTATTTGAATGTAAATTTTCTGAAATTTGTGCATTACTGAAAACAATTTCTTTGACAGAATATAGAGGCAGGTGGGCATCCAGTAAGAACATTTCTGTAATTTTAATAGCAAATCCACTGGAAAGTCAGACAAGTTTAACATGTATCATCCCCTTCCCCAGTTTTTGTTCCCAGATGCTGCTTCTGAGAAGCCATCCGATGCAACTACTTCAATAGACAGTAGCAACCCTCCACCAGAGGGTGAAGATTATGTAAGTTGGACTTCAACATTAAAGTATTTTAAATGCACTTAATTTCTAAGGGTTTGCTGAATGCCTACTGTAGCAACCTAACTATCTCTTTATTTTAAAAACCATCTTGGAGTCTGGCAGTAATGGTGTGCTTGGGAGGTAGAGGCAGATGGATCTCTGAGTTCCAGGCCAGCCAGGACAACACAGAGAAACCCTGTCTGCAACCCCGCCCCTCCCACCCACCCTACAAAAACAAAGTCTTGGGAAATTAAGTGGAGTTCACAGTCACTCCAATAATGAGGTGCTTAGGACATTTGCATAGAGCCCTTGTTTGGGAAGCAAGAGCTTTTAGGAGTCAGAAGATAATAGCGTAAGTATACTATGCATAGCTGTCAGAGCCCCCTTGAGTTCTTGTCCAATCTTACTGGTTAACTTTGATCTGATTCTTCTTACAGGCTTATTGTTCATGTATGCAAATTTGCTGTTAACAGGGTTTTTGTTTGTTCCTCTTTTGTTAAATTTAGACTCTCTACAATCAGTTCAAATCTGCGCCCTCTGACAGTTTAACATACAAACTGGCCTTGTGTCTTTGTATGATCAATTTCTACCATGGAGGGCTGAAGGGAGTGGCACATCTCTGGCAGGAATTTGTTCTGGAAA
Organism: Cricetiscus sungorus; assembly: GCA_030556225.1. NCBI lineage: Eukaryota > Metazoa > Chordata > Mammalia > Rodentia > Cricetidae > Cricetiscus > Cricetiscus sungorus. The sequence continues at coordinate 12,150,226 of JANBXA010000367.1, read as the reverse complement.
TGCGCTTCAGATGGGAAAACAACTTTCTGATTCCAGGGTAATTGTAATTTCCAATTGTTTAGGTAGTATTTTTTTTTTTTTTTTTTTTTTAAATCAGCAAACACCTGGCTTCTTTTAGGAACCCTTCCTGAAAAGGTAGTAAGAAATGTGGATACAGCGTCCTCAGAGTTGTTTTGCGCAGTACATTTATAATAGAGGAGAGAAGGCCTGACAACCTGTCAGAAGAATGGGTCAGTTGTACTGCTGGTCTACAGTTTTCATCAAAATCTTACTTTGTTTTGTTTAAGAGGTATATTGGGAATTGAACCCAGAGCCTTTTCATAGGAGCTACGTTGGGCATGGTTGGTGGCACATTCCTTTTTCCCAGCTCTCAGGAGGCAAGAGGCAGAGGCAGGCAGATCTTTGAGTTCAAGATCAGTGTGTTCTATATAGCAAGTTCCAGGCCAGCCAGAGCTACACAGTGAGACCCTGTTTCAACAAACAAGATTAAGTCATAGAAACTGTATTAGTGATTAGGTATAGTAATACCTCACTAATGCTTTCACTTAGGTCGATATGTAGGTGTAGGAAAAAGATTAAAGAGAAATACAGTCAACTGTTAATAGTTTTCCCAAGTGTGAAAGTACTTCTTTTTTCTTCTTTCTATTTAAAGGGCACTATGAGTTCACCCACTAAACATTATCTAGAATATTTTTATATAGACAATTGACTAATTAAATAGACCATTTACTGAACATTCATGCCTGTACTTCTGGGCTAGTGCTTGTCTGCTGCGCTAAGCAGACAGTCATGTGGACAGTGGAATGGCCGCTTGCTTGTCTGCTGCGCTAAGCAGACAGTCATGTGGACAGTGGAATGGCCGCTTACCCAAACGTGCTTTTGTGTTAGGGAGTTTGCCAGTTTGCTTTATCTGGATTTTCTCTTGGATGCTCCGGTTTTGCTCTGGGGGTTATCACACATGCAGAAGCAGAGTGAATGGAAGAACCCAGTGATTTAGAACCAGAGGGAGGCCAGGATCTCACTGAAAAATAGAGACCTTGGTTTGTGTAATGAGAATCCACCCAATAACTGAAAGATGAATGCATGGCTGACTTTCGTTCCTGTGATGTGCAAATTACTGTACACCAGTTACTTCCTGTGCTGGGTTTAGAGACTCAAGTTTCTATGAGCTTGGAAGCTGTGGAGAGTTTGCCCTTACGTTTCACATGGCTCATATTTGCTGCTGATTGTAATCTAGGAGGCGAAAATTAATTTGAACTTTTAATTATATGTACCCTCCTGAAAACTGGCTTTCTTATGTATAGAAATCTAGAGTTAGCTTCTTGGCAGTATAGCTAAAAATATGGCCATGAATAAGTAGGCTTATCTGGTATAATGTTACTAAAACTAAGCTTTTTTTTTTTCCTTTATTTGGTAGACTAACAAGTGGACCACCAGATCTAAGATGTTGTTTACTACATCAGAAACTACAGGTAACAGTGATCTAAGATGTTGTTTACTACATCAGAAACTACAGGTAACAGTTTCCCCACAACTGCAGCAGTGTGTACACACACACACACACACACTTGAAGCTTAAGCTATCACTTAAGTGATGGCTTATATCGGCTCTTTTACTTGGTGCTGCATCTGGTTTGCTTATAATCCCTATAATTCTTAGCAAGGTCCTGGGAAAGAGTAGAAATAGCCAAGCAATTGATACATTTTGCTCTTTACTAATTGATCCATAAATGTTATTTTTTTTTTTTCTTCAGATGTTAAATTGTTGTATTGAAAGGAAGAAAGCACGTGATGAGGGGAAAAAGACGAGCCCTTCAGATAATGTAACTAATGCATATCCAGGGGATGCAGGGAAAGCTGGAGGCCAGCTAGGCCTGGACCACCTCAGAGATACAGAGAAGGAAAAGGGAGAAGTGGGGAAGTCCTGGGATTCCTGGAGTGATAGTGAAGAAGAATTTTTTGAATGCCTCAGTGATACTGAAGATCTTAAAGGTAATGGACAAGAGAGTGGCAAGAAAGGAGGCCCCAAGGAGATGGCAAACTTAAAGCCAGAAGGACGGCTGCACCAGCATGGGAAACTGACATTGCTGCATAATGGAGAGCCTCTCTACATTCCCGTGACCCAGGTATGTGCTCCCAGGCTTTCAGACTCAGTTTCCTTTTGTCGTTGACTAAGGATTGCTTTTGGTAGGGGAGGTTTGGAATTGAAGTGAACTGCGGAACTAGGTCTGTCCCTGTGACATTGAGTCACGGTGTTGTGAACTTTTAGTAGGTAGTACTCACCTTAGATTTGGTATTTATTAATTCTTTGAGGATTCCATGCATTTATTTATTTATTTAGCCTACACACTCTTGGGTTGGAACATGGTTGGCGTACCAGGAGCAACACCCTTAAAGAAAAACTGACTCCCTCTCTGGGAATCCATCACCTTCCATGGCTCCTCACTCAAGGGTGGGAGGGGCACCCATGAACCCCTTTCTACTCCCTGTTGGAATGCTGACTGGCTTGGTTTTTCTTGGGTTTTTTTTTTTTTTTTTTTTTTTTTTGAGAAAGGTTTTTTACTGTGTAGCCTGGATCACTGTGAGGATCAGGCTGGTCCCAAACTCAGAGAGAGAGATCTCTTTGCTTTTGATACCTGAGGGCTGATTAAAGGTGTTCACTGTACACCAACACCGCCTGGCTTTCCTGACTTTTGATGAATCTAAGCATCCTTCAGTTTTTATTGGCCATAACTTCCTATGAATTTATATCATGAAATGTTTTCGTAGCTTTTACTAAACCGTGTCTCTAAGTGGTTGATCTGATTATTGTGTGTGACCCCCTTCACTTGATGTGTCCATATACAGTAATAAGTAGTTTGTGTCAGTGTGACACAAATGAGAGTCATCAGGGAACAGGAGCCCTCACTGGAGGAATGAATGGGCTCTATAAGACTTTTCTAGGTGAATGATTGATGCTGGGAAGCTCAGCCCACTGGATGGCGCCACCTCTAGGCAGGTGGCCCTGGGCTGAAGAAAGCAGGCTGAGTGGGCTGAAGAGATGCCACAGAGGTTAAGAGCACTGGCTGTTCTTCCCCCAGCAACCATTCATACTGAGGTCTGGTGCCCTCTTCTGGCCTGCAGGCATACATACAGGCAGTACATTGTACACAATAAAGTCTTAAAAAAAAAAGAAAGAGCAGTTAGTTGCAGACAGCAATACTCTGTGGCCTCAGCTTCGGTTCTGGCCCTGAATATCTGCCCTGACTTCCTTTAGTGTGATAGATTTGACTTGAAAATTAAAGCTAAATAAACCCTTCCCTTCTCAAGGTGGTTTTGGTCAGTGTTGCCATGGCAACAGAAACCCAGTAGGACAGAACTATTCTTGGCTTTTGATGTGGGGAGAAAGACGAGTCAGGTCTCATGTAGCCCAGGTTGGTGTTGATTCAGTGTGAAGCTGAGATGGTTTTAACCTTGGATCCTTAGCCTCCATCTCCCAAGTGCTAGGATTACAGGCATGTACCATTGTGCCTAGCTATGTGTTTATATGGCCAATTCTTTCTAGCAGTTTTATTTCTAGCAGATTCATGTATATTATATTACTAGTGGTTCATTCATTCATGTTTATTATTTAATAATTTTCCTATGCCTTCTCTTCATGCTTTGACTTCACAGGTATAGAAATAGCTCCTTACTAGCAGAAGTGAAGGTCTCTGCCCTGAAGAGTGGTGTTTCACTATAATTATGTTGTTTAGTTTGTGGGAGAGAATGAAGTTTGTATGTGTTTTGTTTACTGTGTGTGCCAGGAGTGAGGTCACACACAGTGGTTCTGTAGAGACCCAGTGTCTGGAAACTGTTTGTCTGAACCACTGTGCCCTCCTGCCTCACCAGTCATTGCCCACCCTGTGTGTCAGTAAGCCTTACCGTACATAATTCTTAATTCAGAGTGATGGATGATAACCGTACAACAAAGAAAACAAACCTTTATAACTTCTCATCAGAACGATAGTTAGGTAGAAACATTTGCCATGAATGCCAGTTCCTTTTTAGCTTTGCATTCTTGACAAGGGAAACTTGGTAGTCTTGTCTGTCAGGGATAGGAGACCTGACAGTTCTCTCTCTCTCTCTCTCTCTCTCTCTCTCTTCTCACAGAGATCCACCTGTCCCTGCCTCCCTGGTGCTGGAATTAAAGGCGTGTACCACCACTACCCAGCGCGTTTACTTTTAAAATGGAGGATTGTTATATTCTGCGTTTCTCTGAATTCTTTCAAATGTGTATGCTGTGGCTGCACAGAGACACAGTTTTCAGCGCTTCTGTGGAGGGGCCGCTAGTGACTTTTCCTCCTGTGTTTTGCAGGAGCCAGCGCCCATGACTGAAGATCTGCTGGAGGAGCAGTCTGAGGTCTTAGCTAAGTTAGGGACGTCTGCTGAGGGGGCGCATCTCCGTGCACGGATGCAGAGTGCCTGTCTGCTTTCCGATATGGAGTCTTTTAAGGTGGGTCCCACTTTCAGAGCTCTGGGTCTATTTTCAGCTTTTCTGGGGTAAAACTGTGAAAACACTGTAAAGGCTGTGTCTTTTTTTTTTTTTTTTTTAAGGGTTTGGATTCATTGTTACAAAACGCTACCCCAACTCCCACAGGATATATCAGACTCAAGAATTCTTAGGTTTAAAAAAAGAAAATCAACCTGCTTTCCAAAGTGGAGAATGGAAGAGATTCTTTGTGTTTGTTTTGTTTGTGTGTGCTCAACCATTTAAGGCTTTTAGGAAACTCTTGGGATTTAATGTGGATTATTTTACTCAACAAGCACTTGTGTACCCCACACTATGTGTAGGTAGAGGGAGAGACAGTGTTTAGTCCACACCTGTCCTCTGCAGGGTGGCTGAGTTTGAGTTCTTTCTTCTTAAACATAAGTGCTGTATGGCTACCTTTCCCACTTCCTTCCCTACCTGCTAGGAGATAAGTGATGGTAAATGGGGCCCGTGAGATCTTTAAAATATAAAATAACAGAAGTCTGTGACTTGTATCCTGCTGTACAGTCATAAAAATAGTTGACACGGTGGATAAGAGAAGCCAGTTCTAAGTAAAACCAAAAAAAGGGAGTCACCTGGTATGCATGAGTACAGCAAGAAATGTGAGCCTCCTCTGCAGATCCCCTCTGACCTCTAGCTGCCTCCTGCTGCCGTCTGTGCAGAGGTGTGCACAGGAGCCCAGGCACAAACGGGGCCTGTGCACGCTGGCACAGCTGCTGCTCTTAATGTGCTTCTGGATTAAGCTGGGTGCCTGCAAATCTGTAATAACATTGTTTTAACCAGAAGATAGAGGCATGTGTAAGGTGGCCCTTAGAAACGCAGCTGTGTGGGACAGATGTTTTTAAAAGTACTATTAGAGCTGCATATGTGCCCTGAGGTGTCCGTACATGGGAAGGGCTTGCTCTGGGTGCCCCTTGTGATAAATCCTTTAACAGTAAAAAGAAGATAGGTTAGGAGAGGGCTATAATGTAGGAATTGTACTGTTTTCTATTAAGCTTACTTTCTGTACTAGTCAGGGTTCATGGATAACCACCACCCTGTCTTTACTCAGATGAGTGTGCTGCCTGGGTAGGGTCCAGACCTCTGCATAAACCCCTAGTCATTATCAGGCACCGTGTCACACCCTTACAAGAATGGGTTCCACAGTTAGTGGAGAACTTCCTTCTGGTTCCATAGTTGAGCGATGGTCAGGCTAGACAGTAAGCCCTCTGAGTTTAGCCATTACATTTGAAACAGACTATTCTTACTAACAGTGCTTACCATGCCCATCCTTAGTACTCTGCCAATAACATTGGACACTTGAAAGATGTCTCACCTCAAGCATTGTGAGACTATCTTCTGGGCTTGAAGGAAGAACTGCTGGGAAGATTTTGGCATAAATAATTGTTAATTCTAGGCGCTTGTTCAGTGATCGGAACTTTTAGAAGCCTGAACAATAAGTTGTAGTGGGGTTTCAGTTCCTTAACAGAATGGAAATTTAGATGCTGGCGTTTTTTTCCTGAAGCCTTAGAGTTTGGTTGCTGAGTGGTGTGTGAGGCTAGCTGGTATTTATTGCAGGGCTGATACTGACTAACCAAGGAGAAAAACACTTTCTGTCACTGTGTTATTCTGGGTGTGCTGTGCATTATTTAATTTATTGCACTTTAGTTTATCTATACTACAAAAAGTTTGTACAAAATCATCACATGAAAAACTGTCCCTGAATAAAGGGGGGGGGAATGCTTTGGTATTTTAACATCTAACAGCTCCCATTTTAAATGTGCTGTTCAAACTTGAAGTGTGAATATGGTTTTGTAAATAGGCATGCCATTAAAAGTGGTTTTTTTTTTTTAACCTTTCTTTTGCTGGATGTTTGCCTTAGGCAGCTAATCCAGGCTGTCTCCTGGAAGATTTTGTGAGGTGGTACTCACCCCGGGACTACATTGAAGAGGAGGTGACTGATGAGAAGGGCAATGTGGTTCTGAAGGGAGAGCTGAGTGCCCGCATGAAGATCCCCAGCAACATGTGGGTGGAGGCTTGGGAAACTGCTAAGCCCATTCCAGCAAGACGCCAGAGGAGACTGTTTGATGACACCCGAGAGGCTGAAAAGGTAATAGGAAACTATTACAAACCTTAGACATGAGAGTCTGTACAGACTGAACAAGCAAAACATTGGAATTCAGTAAGCTTTGTTAATACCACATGTAAGATGTTAGGGCTAGTTGTAAAAGTTTATATAGGACTGTTGCATTTGCATCATACTGTCTCATACTTTATATTGGAAGTGTTAAAAGTGAGCATGACCTAAGAAATTCTACCAAAATTACTAGGGACATTGAGAGACACAGGGATTTAAGTACACGAGTGCTGTTCAAAGTCTTTAGTTGAAAAGGGAGAAACAACCAGACTTTATATGTATAAAAAGTGCTTTCAGGCAGGCTGTGGTGGCAAACGCCTTTAATCCCAGCACTTGGGAGGCAGAGGCAGGTGGATCTCTGAATTCGAGCCCAGCCTGGTCTACAGAGTGAGTTCCAGGACAGCCAGGGCTACACAGAGACCCTGTCTCAAAAATAAAACACCAAAAAGGAGGAAAAAAAAGAGCTTGCACTTAGAGAATAGTGGCTCTCTCTGGTTCCTAATTCCTGATTACCCCTTACATCATCCCCATGAGTAAATTTAACAGGAAGTCGGGACAAGACTGAAAGTCAAGAGAAGGGACAGGAGTTTCCTCACAGAGCACTAACAGTGGAGCCTTGGCAAGAATCCATCCTTAATGTTACAGAACAACATTTCAGGACCCTAGAGGCCAGGGCTGTTCCATGATATGGTCTTGTTAGTTACCAGAACATCAGAGGGCAAGGCTCTTACACACCTGAATGAGGCTCTGACAGCTAGCCATATAGAAGTATTGCCCATCCAGCCATGTGCGTACATGATACTTGGTAATAACAATAGCCTCCTGTGTTACTGGGATGCATTTACTGTAATTAACTATAAGCCATGTTATCCCGTCAGCAGCCTCAGATGTCAGTTGTTCACATCTTTTGGTGATCAAGAGGCTGGGCTGTGGTGACAGACACATCCTTAGGGTTTGTCCTAAGTAGTCTTTCATGTTCATACATAGCTGTTGAGGTACCTCGGTAGCGGTCTTGTGAAAGGTCACAGGACGTACAGTCATGAAACAGGGGAGTGAATGGCAGTGCCCAATCACAAGGCCAGGCTCATACCCCAGTTAGCTGAGATAGACAGTCCCTCACAGATAAGCCAAGAGGTTTGTCTAAGTGACCACCAATAATAACAGTTATAGTCTCCAAGCCAAAAATAAGTCTACCGTCATTAAATGATGACGAGATTCCGTGTTTGAATAGACAAGGTAAACAAGTTCTGGGTGATACCTCTGTTTAGTGTTGAAGCCCATGAACTTCTTCATAACGCCACTGAGAGGTGATGCTTGTGTTTACTGCTGTTGGCTAAAGGGAGGATGCATACATGTCTCTGTGTTTACAAGAAGAAATAAAGTTTCTATTTTAAAAAACAGGCAGATTGTGGAGGGCTGAGAAAAATCAAGTTACAAAACACAGTATTGGTGGCTATATCTAATGCCCTAAAAAAAAAAACCCTAGGTTGGAAACACTCTGCTGTTGTCGGTCATGTTGTATTGTGACCTACAGATCATCCTTATTCTCTTTGTGTTCCTAATTTGCATGTATAACATAAAGACACAGGAACGTTTATGTAGTGATTACAGTTCCCAAGTGCAGTGGCACACCCTCGTCTCTGCTGGGGCTGCTGCTTAGCTGGGGGAGAGACAGGGATGAGCCGACAGCAGGCTTCTGTGTCCCGTGTCCCCAGGTGCTGCATTACCTGGCCATGCAGAAACCTGCAGATCTAGCTCGACACCTGCTGCCCTGTGTGATTCACGCAGCCGTTCTCAAGGTAAAGGACGAAGGTAAATGTCTCCGTTGATTGGTCCCTAAGTGAATTTCCAAAGAAGTGTTTTAGCTTTGTTTTTAACGGTTTCTTTGATCTTTTCATAAATAGAAATTCTAGAAAACATTCCTTCAGTGAAGAAGATTATAAAGCAGATCATAGCCCATTCCAGCAAAGTTCTGCACTTCCCCAATCCAGAAGACAAGAAGTTGGAAGTAAGTGACGTCTCAGGGTCTTCCCCTGAGTTCCCCAACATTATTTTAAAGCTGTGTTTTAAGTTTTCTTTTTATATTTATGGGATGGTGAAAATGGTGTGCTTGCATGTCAGGGCGTGTGCATGGAGGGCAGAGTTCAGAGGAAGGAGTTGGTTGTCCCTTCCCACCTTAACTCAGATGTCAGGTGTGGTGGCGAGTGCCTTCCCTCCAGAACCCTCTTCTTGGCTCCTAAAGAGGGTTTTCAGAGCTCTGTACCTCTGTCATCCTCAGTGCTCGTGCCTCCCTTTCTACCATAGGAAATCATCCTTCAGATTACTAATGTGGAAGCTATAATAGCCCGAGCCCGCTCCCTCAAGGCCAAATTTGGAACTGAGAAATGTGAGCAAGAGGACGAAAAGGAAGATCTTGAAAGGTACTGTTACTTGTGTGCAGAGGACAGGCTGCTAGTCTCACAGAAGTTCTGCGGTTGATGGCATAGTGGCTCCTGGCTGGAATCGCAGTGCTTGCAAGGCTGAAGCCAGCCTTGAGATACATAGTAAGTTGTCCAGGATAGCCGGGACTATTGATGCAAACCCAGAAATGAACCAACACAATGGAGAGGTTCTGCCCCTCTGACTAGAGCAGGAATACTCTTAGGGGCAGCGTTTCTCTCACACGTCATGGGTGGGTTAGAGTTGACAGTGGATGCACTGTCAGTGAGCCCGAGCTGCCTCAAGAGCGTCAGTCACCCTTCCTCCTCCTCCAGGTTTGTCAGCTGCCTGCTGGAGCACCCTGAAGTGTCAGTCACTGGGGCCGGAAGAGGACATGCAGGCCGGGTCATCCACAAGCTGTTTATGAACGCTCAGCGGGTAAGTTTTTCTTGCCTGTGCCGGTCCCATGCCAGCTGACAGCACAAACTCCAGGGTTTCTAAGGCTTTGAGATCCACTGAGAAGATATTTCAGACCTGAACTTTGGAAATCAGAAGGATCTCACACATTGCTATGGTGGAGACTTAGTTAAAGTTAACAAGGGTCAGAGCCATGGTGCGGAAACCATGTTTAGAGTTTCTAACTAGTCTATGGTAGAGGCTGACTTAAGGAAAAGGGTTTCAGACTTTAAGGACTGTGGAAACACTTTTCAGCACAGAAGGAAAAACCCAGTTTATTATCATTCCCTCCACTCAGGAAAGGAGGAGGCTGAACACATGTAAGTACATGCAAACGTACAGGTGCCCACAGGTGACTGTTATCAGGGATCCGGGTGAAAGTGTTATGGGGTGCACTAAATATAACTTTCACTGACCTGGGACACGTTGACACTAGAAACAAGAACACCAGCTCAGCTTTCAGATGGTTATTCTCTACCAAGTAGAAATTTGTTTGATGCTTTCTTAGGGTTACTATTGCTGTGATTAAACACCATGTATGACCAAAAGCAAGAACTCAAGCGGGGCAGGGTCATGGAGGCAGGAGCAGAGGCCATGGAGAGGAGCTGCTTCCTGGCTTACTCACCATGGCCTGCTCAGCCTGCTTTCTTACAGAACCCAGGAGCACCTGCCAAAGCACCTTCCTCAGTGGTGGACCTGCCCCATCAAGTCATTAGAAAACACAGCACAGGGCTCTCTACAGCTGGGTCTTACGGAGGCTCCTTCTCTGATGACTCTAGCTGGTGTCAAGTTGACATAAAACCAGCCAGCACTGGGGCTAACAGTAGCACAGTTCTCACTGTTTATCAGGAGTTGAAAGCTGTAGTTCCCTAAATTTAAAAATTAAGTTAAAGACAAAATTACTTCATTTGCTTGTAAATTAGATTTCTAGGAGGCAGTAATGCTCTCCTTGCTTCCCTTCCTGGCCTGGCTATGCATCTCCACCAGCCGATCACTTAACACCCAGAGGTGGACAGGCTGTTCCTCACCAGGGAAGACTCAGCTCTCATGACTGAAGAAGCTTTAAAACCAGAAATGTCTAGATAGTTAGCGTTGAGTGTGTTGCTTGTTTGGGGTAATTAGAATTATTCCACTAAACTGTAATAGTCTCCTCAGCCCTTCCCTTAACTAAATAGAGGGTAGAAAAGCAAAGTCAGTCATCCATCCACTCCTGCCAGCCTTTACTATCTCACAGACCATGTTGCTCTTCATATATCTCAGAGGAGGACGCTGTCCTCCACATGGACCTAGAGTTACAAATTCTCCAGGGTCCAGTCTGGTAGTGAGTGCTTTCGGCTGCTTTTTAACTCTGCCACAGCGGTCTGGCTGCAGTGAACTGTGGAGTTTTATTCAAGTAACTTTCATGATGAGCAGATACTTTGTCCCAATTTCACTAAGGAATAAAGACTTAATTATATTTTAGACAGCTAAATTTCTATAGCACTTAATTAGAACTTTTCTTTAAAATTGGCTTAGCGGGTAAGTCTGCCAAGTCTCATGACTTCAGTTCAGTCCCCAGAACTTCCATGGTGGAAGGACAGAACCTTCCTGAAAGTTGTCCTCTGACCGCCACATGCACACACTGCCAAATTGTGAGCTGTTATGACGTGGACTGTGACTATATAGGTTTGGGTCTGTACATATTTAAATGGGAGTCAGCAGAATGGCCAACTCTGCTCCAGTCTTGCTGAGGTGAACTGTCCTAGACACCAGTTCTTAAATTCATGGTTTAGCTGTCCAGCCCCTTTTTAAACACCTTCAGGAAGAGTGAGGGTTTTCAGTCATCCTCATCAAATGACCCTGCACATCACCTGTTGGGCCATCAGCTGCATGGGCCTGAGGCGCTGGCCACAGCAGTAGTTGGTGCCCTTCAGTGCCCTGTCCCACACAGTGCATGCTGCTGTGAAGTGGCCTTAGTCTGCCCAGCTCTTTAACCGCTCACTCGTCCCTTTCATCTGTTTCTTTTCTCACCTTCCTCAAGCTGACTGAGTCTTCTGATGAGGTAACAAAATGGCCTTTGTCCCTCATAGTTCCTCGTCCGTGCCCATCCCACCTAACACCATGAGGTCATCTTAACTAACCGGCTGGATTTGGCATCCCCTCTGGCTGTACAGCTTAGTGACTTCATGTTTCCATTGCCCAAAGAATTTCCCCGAGCAATGGCATCATGAAAGGAGAGTATTGAGTTATGAAGGCTGTGTAGGCTGCACTTGGTTTGGTTGGATATAAAAGTAGATGCCTTCACTTTGTTCAACCTTGAATACTTTTCCTTTATGGCCATTGCCATGGGCATCTGTCAGCTCGCTGTCACATCAGTTGCCCAGCAAACATAGCCAGTGTTTCTGGTTCTGATTCGGCAAGAGAATCTGAAAAGAACTTGAGAGTAGAGATTTAAAAAAAAAAAAAATCACCTTTCCAGACTTGAGAGTGAGTCTGGCCTGTTGGCATGTGACTCAGACTCGAGTCACACTGCCTGAAGAAAGGAGACGCCAGTGCGGCCCCACCATTGCTGAGGCCACGATGCCCTCGCCTCCTAGCAGAGTGCCTGCCACCCGCCTCTGCCTGCCTCGCTAGTGCTCAGCGCTCCTTCAGCTTCCCGCTCTTCCGTTTCTGTTCTTTGAGCAGTGGACACACTGCATTGCCAAGTGCTGCGGGACAGCGTGTGTCCGCTGTTTATTCATCCCCTTCAGTAGCTTAGCTTTCAGCTCGCTCTTGACTTTGGCCTTTGGTTCTGTTCAAGGCTGCTGCAGTGGCCCTACCAGAAGAGGAGCTGAAGAGGTCGGGCTACCCGGAGGAGAGGAGACAGAGCTCGGCATCCGACTTCCCACCTCCTGTAGGCCGGGAGCTCATCCTGAGGGCCACTGTGCCTCGGCCTGCGCCCTACTCGAAAGCCCTGCCACAGCGCATGTACAGTGTGCTCACCAAGGAGGACTTCAGACTTGCAGGGGCCTTTTCCTCAGACACCTCCTTCTTCTAGTGGGACGGAGAAGACAAGCGGCAGCTCCTGCCACAGACACCTGAGGGCTCCCAAGAGGACCTCGTCCAGCCAGCAGCAGGGGTCACACCAGCACCCAGCGTGAGCCAGGGGGACAGATAGGAGTTGTCAGAGACTTCTACTTGGGGGAGGTGGCCTGTGTGCAGGAAACCACTCATCAGTGGGCCTCTCACCGTGGGGACAGTCATCTCTGTAACACTAGTGGTTGTCCTTATTAGTATCACGGATGCAAAATTGAGTATCTGCTAACTCAGGTTCTGGAGTGCCAAAGTAGTGTTTAGTCCCAGAATCTGTTCGTAACCTGCCGTGTGGCATTCTGACTACTCAGTCACCAGATGATCAGCTTTATTATGCTATTTGATGAACATTTGACAAACGAACACTAGAATTGCACTTTTGTTTTTCCGTGTCTCTGTAGGTGAAATGTGGCTGTAAGTTGGCTGTGTGCGCATCTGTCTGTCTCGTAGGGTCCTTGTCCTCTTCATTGCACCCCGCCTTTGCACTTTACTCCCGTGTTGCTGGCTGTGGGCGGTACTTAATGAAGTCATATGAGCACATACTAATCACAGCCTGGGAACATAGGGCATTGGGCAGGTAGTGGGCCATGGTGTATGTGCTGATGCGAGTGGGCAGAACCTGGAGGCTGCTCGGCTCCTGAGCTGTGAGTGACTGGGGCTGTGGTGGCCCCTCCAGGGATGATGGCACTGCCCTTTGTGTGGCTCAGGATGCGTTAAGTGTGTCACTGCAGGACCTCGGGTTGGTGGTTGTCAGTTATTCTGGGACTCAAAATTCCCATTTGAATCCAAAGTAAAAAAATGGTTATGCTGAAATGTAAATTCTTCCTATGTGATTTTTTAAAAATTGATAGAACTGCACAAACCCTGTTATTTTTGTAAAACAAGTCTATCTACATTTATGTGTATAGTGTGTGCAGACACGGCTGTGTGTGAATAGGGGTCTGTGTGAGGGGCTCAGTGCTGACCCCTGAGCTGCACAGCTTTCCTCCGAGCTGCTGGACTTTGCTTCTTAGAAACCTGTAGACACTGGCTGAGGCTGAGGGACCAAGTAGGAGATGGTCCCTGCAGGACAGAGCTCTACAGTGTGGAGGTCAGCCTACAATGGGAGGGGTTATCTAATAAAGAGGACTGGTGTCTGTATGGCTGCTCTTTTCTCTCTTCCCAAGGACACTACTGTCACTTCGCTAAGTTCCCACTGCCTCAGTTTTTGTAATGTCACAAGCTACTATCTCTAGGATTTTCTTTATGCCGAGTGAAGGTTACCCCAGCGCAGTCAGTCCCGTGAGGAGTCCATGACAGAGAAGCATCGTCAACTAGAGACCCTGCATGCATCTATCTCATGAGCCCGCCCACTCCTCACTGGTGACGGCAGAGACTAAGAAGTGAAGCTCCTGGGTGTAGAGTGGGCAGAGGCTTTGTCAGGCTCAGGACTGGGACCTCTTGAGAAACAATACCCGAGGCTGTCCTCTGGCACACATGGCTGCTATTGTAATGGACGCAGTCTTGGATCCCAGCACCCACATGGTGGCTAACAACCATCTCCAGTGCAGTCCCAGAGATCTGACACTCCTGACCTCTGTGGGCATCAGACACACGTGTGTACACATATGTAGGCACACACACATAAAACTAGATCTCTGGGACAGGTAATGTGTCAAAGTGTCCTGTAGGGTAGTTAGTTAACAGCAAAGACAAGTTGTAAATAGGAAACCCTGGAAGCTCACCTGTGGCCTGCCACAGCCTGTCCCCAGCACCAGAAAGGAAGAAAAAGCAAACGCATCAATGGCATAGTCTAGGAACAATGACAGATGTGGGAGCCAACCAAGCACCCAGGGTGTAAGTGCTGCTGAGCAGATGCTCAGCTCTGCCACCTCAGTCTGTCATCTCTACCCCTGGACTGGGCTCTAAGCAGCATGGGGCTCATTGATGGTAGGTCTCAGTCCATCACGACCATCAGGGGACAGATGACAGGGAGTGAACAAGAATGTTTGCTCACATGTCTCCTTAACTCTTCATTCCTTGGGCCCCTGGTCTGTGGAACGGTGCCCCCCCTTCACATTCTTGTCCCCCTAGACACCCAGGGCTGTGGGGTACTAATCTAGTCACTCCAATCATGGATAAGTTACCCAATCATCTTGAGCCCCCATAATCACCTATGTGCCACTGTGGGATGGCATGGGTCACTCTGGACAACTTTTGCTTAAGGCAAGAGACAGATGGCCTCTTCCAGCCATGATAAGTGACCCAGAGAACAAGTGACTGACATGGAACAGTGTGACTAAGTGACTAGCAGGACAATTGGTTGGCCTTCCCGAACTCTAATTGTGTCCCAGAACAGGTTTGGTTTGTTTGTTTGATATCTGCATGTACAACTTTATGCCAGAAGAGGCCATCAGATCCCACTGTGGTTGTTGGGAATTGAACTTAGGTTCAATATATATTTTATATATATATTTTACAGTTTACTTATTATGTATATATTGTCTGCCTGCATGTGTCCCTGTATGCCAGCAGAGGGCACTAGATCTCATTACAGATGGTTGTGACCCACCATGTGGTTTCTGGGAATTGAACTCAGGACCTTTGGAATAGCAGCCAGTGCTCTTAACCTCTGAGCCATCTCTCCAGCCCCTATATTTTTACTAGCCCGCTATCACTCTCCTGCAGTATCTTGCCTACATGAGATGAGACATGGAAATATTCTTAGTGTGTCGATCTCCCGATCATTCTCCACTCCTCTGTGTCAAGTGAGGAAATAGGGTGAGGGCGGGCCTGTCTCTGACTACAGTTTTGTTGACCTGAATGCTCAAGCTGGGCCGGGACCCACACAGTCCCAGTGGCACGAATGTCCTTTTACACAGAGCCCAGGGGTTCACTTGTCTCCCTTAGAAGACACAGGGTCTTGCTTGCCAAGGCTGGCCCAGTACTCTGGGGCTCCACAGGTGTGGAGCCCCGGCCTTTGAGGAGCTGGGACAACAGGTAAGCCATCACACCCGTGGACTTCACACCTTTCATTACTCTTACTCCAGGGGACCTTTTATCCCATCCTTAAGTTAAATCCTTGTGATTCACACAGGGAAGAGTCAGCTCTACTCACTTACAGGCACTGGACAAAGCATGTGACATCTGGGACAAATGATCACTTGTCATCTGGCTAACAAAACTGTGGGTAGAGGCAGAAAGAAGGCTACCCAGAGAATCTGGGTGATGCCCCACCATGGGGTGCTTGGTGTCCACAGTGGCATCTCTCCAACAGGATCCATACAAAGGCAGGCCCTTAGGCTGTTCAGATCTCAAGGTGGGGGCTGCTTACTACAGACCAGTGCACCTGGGAGGCACCACCCAGCTGGAACATTAACTACTCTGGGTGTGATCTGGACGGGAGAGCCTGCTCAGCCCAGCGGGCTGCAAAGCTAAGTGTTGCCGGCAGAGTGCCGGGACAGCAGACACTTGTTCAGTACAGGTCAACACCAGCACAAACCATGGGAAAGACTAACACAGTTGCATTCCAACATCTCTTTTTTTCTGCTCTTTGTGTAAGGTCCTGAAGCTGTCAGAGGAAAGCATAGGCTTTACAGCATCAAAGATACAGGCATATGCAAGGATTCCTTAGGACCTGAACATCACAAAAAATTACCCTAACCAGGTGGTGATGGTGCACACCTTTAATCCCAGCATTTGGGGGGGGGGAACAGAGGCAGGCAGATCTCAAGTTCGAGGCCCACCCCATCTACAGAGTGAGTTCCAGGACAGCCAGGGCTACATAGAGAAGCTGTCTCAAAAATAAACAAACAAACAAAAACAAAACAACAACCAAGTTGTCCTAAGAACTGACACTATGAATTCTAAACAACCAAAAAGTTTCTGCACTACAAAGCAAGCACTCAGCAGAGTGTTGAAATCCAGGGCCTTGTACACGATGGGCAAGCTATACCACTCAGCTAATCCCTAGAAAAGAGGTGACAGGTTAGAAACACTGGCTGGCTGGCCTTCTGGAGAAAGATTAGGGTCTGCAACAGAAATTTTAAGTCCCTCTTCATACTACCCAGAAAATACTGAATAATTCATGGGCCAGGCCTGAGGAGATGCTGCCTTATACACACAGGAGGCCAGAACACACGCAAGGCAGCTGACATTTAAGTGCAACAGTTTTCCATGGCTGGCACAACTCTTGAAATGATCTTGTAATGCCTAAGATATCAACAAGCATGTACACATCCTAGAGTCTGGGCTATGATTCTAAAGCTAGGGTCCTAGACCAGCAGTCGGTATCACCTGGGTGCTTAGGAGCAATGCAGATCATTGGGGCTGGGAGATGGCTCCCTTGGTAAAAAGTGTCTGCTTCGAGAAGACAGAGTTCAACCTCTACAACCCAATAAAAAGCCAGGTGTGGCAGTCATGCTGGTGACTGGCCAACCTAGCTTCAGTTTCATCGAGAAAGCCTGTCTCAAACACTAAGTGCGAGCTGGGGAAACATCACTTTAGGTTTTCACTGGGGCTTTTTGTTTGTTTAGAGACAGAGTTTCTCTGTGCAACAGCCCTGGCAGTCTTGGAACTTACTCTGCAGACCTGGCTGGCCTGCACACAGAGATCCACCTGCTTCTGCCTCCTGGGTGCTGGGATTAAAGGCATGCACCACCACACATGTCTTTATTCCCAGCACTCAAGAGGCAGAGACAGGCAGATTTCTGAATTCAAGTCTGGCCTGGTGTATATAGTAAAATTCCAGGCCAGCAAGGACTACATACTGAGACCCTGTATTAGGAAATTAAGAGGGGGAGAGTAATGAGGAAGACCCCCAGCGTGGACCTCTGCTCTCCACACTTGTGTGCACACACCCACACTAACAATTGCAAACACCAGGGAAAAAGAAAAATGATACCAATTCCTCAGTCACCCAGCACTTCGAGCATGAAGCGCTGGACAAGGACGGCTATGTCTGGGTAAGCCCTCTGAAATGTTCTCCAGTCTGAGAGCCTCTTTATTACTTTGTTCTAGATCTTTCTGTGAGTGTGTGGGGGGGAGGGTGAGGACAGTTCAGACACACTACACAGAATGCACACAGTCCGCAAACCCTGACGTTCTTGTACTGTAGCAAAGGTATCTACTAAGCGACAAAGAATAAAATCAACAAGGCATTAAAAGCATAGCTCTGGGGTGGAGGGAGGGCTCAGCAGTTAAGAGCACTGAGTGCCGACAGAGGACCCGGTTTTGATTCCCAGCACCCTCATGGGTCTGTAACTGACACCCTGTTCTGCCCTCCGAGGACACTGCACGTTCAGTGTGCAAAGACATCCATGCAAAACTCCCATGCCCATAGAAGCAAATAATACAACAAATAAAGCATAGCACGGAAGGAGAAACAGCCCATCCCCAGAGCACTGTGGGAACTCCAACCAATCAGCCACAGGTTCACAGCCCCTAGAGAAAAGAGAAGCCAATACAGCTCACACCTGTAATCCTCACACTCAGGAAGCCAGGGCAGGAGATGAGTCACAACACCCTGTTTCAATCCAAACATAACAAACCCCAGAAACAGTGACAACAAAAAGCTGAGGTGAGACTCAGAAGAAAACAGTGAGATGCGGAATTCAAGTCAAGCAGCCATCCTGTAGGGATGGACCCTGTCCACAGCACCCAACACAAATGCTCACTCAGACTCTCAGTGCTGCTCTCGGCGGGCACACTCCTTCAGGGAAGCGGCTGCATCTACTCCCTCTCCCATCACACTCCTGGCTCTAGCATCCTCGAAACCTGTCTCAATTGACTCAGACCATGCATGGCTCAGTGGCTCATATTTTAGTCAAGACATGGCCCACATTTCACATGAAAGCGGTGAACAGTTTTCCTTAGACGTTTCTGGCAGCCTCTCTCATCAGGCAGTGAGAAGACCCTCTGCTGAGAACGGTAATGCGTTTTAACTTGGGGAAAGCTCCTGTGCTGGATCCAACGTTAACAACTTTAACGTTAACAACCCAGGCTTCAGAGAGATTTCCCCAAATTGTGAGACACTTACATACAAGCTGTCGTCTGTTCACATCCATGTAATTCATATGAGTTGCTGGCTAAGTCAGTAGTGGCCCCCACACGGAATTCCAGGAACTCTACTGACAGCTAAGAACACAGCCCAATACAGAAATCATAAACTTAAAACACCACAAAATCTTTTGGCAGTGTTCTTCTTTGATAGCTCGACTATGCAGTTCTCAAGTGTGAACTTCATAGGTGACAATATTTGTAGGGACAGTACTCATCCTGGTGGTCACAGGCTGGACATACCTGCTTTAGACCACATACCCCAGGACACACCACACTCCCCAGCTTCTGCCTTCTGCATGTGCTTCCCGTGCTATTGGGCTCAGTCCTGTGAATGCTCCTCAGGAGCCCCCAGGGCCTGTTCACTTCCTCACCAAATGCCATTTCTTTGTTTTGGGTTTCTGTGTAGCCTAAGCTGTCCTGGAACTAACGGTGCAGGCCAGGCTGGCCTCAGACTCAGAAGCCCTGCCTCTGCCTCTGGAGTGCGGGGATAAAGGTATGCGCCACCGCGCCCATTTCTAAGCACATTTCCTCGCCAATCACCTCACTGTCCACTTCACATTGCCCTTTCCTGTCAGAGAGCGCAGTCCTAACCCTGCTGCCCACCCAGACATGGCAGCATAACCAGGAAGCCTCGCCAGACACCCAGCCTCAGTCTCTGCTCCTCCCATACACAGCTGCCCTTATTCATGGCGTAGGCTAGGACCCCTTTCTCTGCCGTGAAGCTGCCTCACCAGGAACACGCCGAAATAACACCCCAGCAGCCTCCCGAGCAGCCGCTGAAAGCCAGTCAGGGTGGGTGTGCCACCTGAAGACATGGTGAGACCAAGCGCAGTGTTTTCTTTGCAGAGAGGAACTTGATTCTAAATGAGCACAATGGATTTCCAGTAACAGCTTCTCCCCAAATTTCCCTCGCTATAATAATTTCAATTTATTTCGGCCACGGTTAACCTATTTGTGCAAGTCAAGTGCAGGGCTGGGTGCTTTTTAATTTAATTTATTTTGAGGAAAGGAAGCATATAGCCTAGGCTGGCTTCAAACTCTGTATGTGGCTAAAGATGACCTCGAACTTATGATCTCCCTGCCTCTGATTCCACTAGAGGCTGTAGGTGTGTTCCTGCTGTTTTTTTTTTTTTTTCAGTGCTGAGGATCACATAAGCTGTTTACAGGCTCAGCGGCATCCTCAGCCCGTGGCTGGGATTCAGCCTGACACGGGCCAGTTTCTGCCTGGCCAGGCAAGTCACTGAAAATCCCAAGGCCACTCCCTTACGTGGCCGCTTCCTGCCCTTACGTGTTCTTGGCACCAGAAGGCAAGCTGAATGAAGGCACACGGTAGCTCACAGCTTGGGCTACAGCTCACACTGGAAATCTGCCTAGTAGTCTTCCCTTCTGGAGCCCACCAGACGACCAAGGCCTCTCTCTGCAGACCAGGCCTGCTCCTGCTGCTCCCCATCCAAATTCTGGGTGACCAGACATCCACAGCTTTGTCCACACCAACACAGCACCTCAAAGTCCGTATGAAAACCCAAATCCACGCCGGGCAGTGATGGTGCACGCCTTTAATCCCTGCACTCGGGAAGCAGAGGCAGGCGGATCTCTGTGAGTTCCAGGCCAGCCTGGTCTACAGCCAGGGCTGTTACACAGAGAAACCCTGTCTTGAAAAACCAAAAATACCAAGGAATGAAACAAGCAAAAATCCAAATCCAAGGAACACTTACTCATGCTCCCCAGACAGGCAGGAAACTGGTCCTCGGGCGGGGCAGGGTCCACGCCTGTGACTGGATGTTCCTGGTTAGCTTCGGTTCTGTTCCAGAACCTGGTGATGGTGTTGAAACTGAAGAGGTAAAATCCTAGAGCAGCTAACCTGGGTAGAGTTGCAGGAAACCAGAAATGATCCATCCGGGAACACGAGAGCAGTTTGGGCAGATCCCGAGCTTCTACCCAGGGTACCCCACGTTGCCAATCAGTTTAATGGACCACAGCCTGGCCTGCCAGCCAGCAGCTGGGGATGGCTCAGCGGCGGTTTCAAACTTAGTCAGCTGCAGGGTCTTCTCCAATCAGCCACGACTCGGCCGCTGGGGATAAACTGCAGTGCTTTGGTCGCCTGTGGCCAGGGTGGACATTCAGTTAAAACCCATGGCTTCCTACACCAGCAGGAAAACTCCGTTGCAGATAATCGAGGGAAGAAATTCTCTGCTAGGACAGCGGTCTTTGGAGAGGAAAGAGGATGCGACCGAAGGGCATGTGTGTGCACGAGAGTGCGTGAGGGTTCGTGGGGGTGGGGGTTTATTCGCATGTGTGTGCACTCAGGCCCAAAGCTGATGCTTGGAATCATCCTTGATTGCCCTTCTGCCGTATTCGAGGCGGGGTCTCTCAATCTCAGAGCTGGACGATACACCTCGTTTTGTGAGCCAGCTCTGGGGATCCCCTGTCTCTCTTCTGGGCCCACTGAGCATTTATGTGGCTCTGGTGCTCACACATGTCACCTCCTCTCCCACTTCTCCCTTATCGGGACAATGTCTCAGACTGGCCTCAAACATTTCGAATTTGATCTGGACCCCCGTGTCCCACTTCTCATGTGGTGCCCAATGTTGAGCAGTGAGGAAATCATAACCATCTCACGGAGACCACCGATGGCAGTTTTCAAGATACCAGCACAAAACTGTTTCCCACGAGCCTTTGAAAAACATTTCCTGGTGCATGCAAAGGCATAAGCCACTAGAACACATATGGGAAGGTGACATGAGAAGCTGTTAGGGCATTTTGAATCATAAGAGACCCACGTGGCATCGAGGAATGACTTACCCATGCTCATCAGTTAGTAGCTTTGGTACTACGGTAGGTCTTTCTTTGGCTTGGTTTATAGAGAGAGCCAATCTATGCTGAGGTCTTTGCTCAACAGATGTTAGTGACTGCCGTACTTTGGACAGATGTTTTACAGCTTCCATCCCCAGAATCACTGGAGGTGTGTCCTCTAAAGGTACTGATGGAATTTTGGCCACTTCTTTTGTTAGGATGGAAAAATCTAGCCTAATTCTTCAGTGACCCCAGGAAGCTTAAATCCCAAGCTGACAGTCACCTACTTTAATGTTTATGTCAGCCTGTGAGTGAGTGAACACAGGAAATGTGCTTGTGGCCACACACAGAAGCCTGTGTGAAAGCAGACTTTCTGGGCTAAGGGCGGGCTTGGATAGTTTAAATTAATTGGTCCACACTGGATGCTCCGAGGTGATTGGTTCACGATGCGCAGGCTTTGTTGTAACCCTATAAAAGCTGTCTCAATTCTGTACCGAGGGTCGCTCAGCCCTCTACCCTGCATGGCATATGGCTGACGGCCCCAGTATACTGGAATATAAAGAACCTTATGCATTTGCATCAAGACCACTTCTCGCGAGTGATTTGGGGGGGGGGGCGCCTTTCCTGAGTGGGAGCGCGAGGGACCACGCTCTTGTGGGTCTTACACTTCTTCTTCTGATTCCTGGTTGATGAGATGAGTGTTTGGCTCTGTCACATGGTTACCATGGTTACTAGGATTACCATGATGTTGCTGTACTGTGTCCCAAAACACAGGGGCCAAGTGAGCATGCTAGAAACTATGAAGTGAGCCAGGCATTGGTGGCGCACGCCTTTAGTCCCAGCACTTGGGAAGCAGAGGCAGGTGGATCTCTGTGAGTTCTAGGCCAGCCTGGTCTACAGAGTCAGTTCCAGGACAGGTTCCAAAGCAACACAGAAATACCCTGTCTCAAAAACCAAAAAAGAAAGAAAAGAAACTACAAAGAGATGGGCCAAGAACATCTTTTCTTTCCAGGCTGATCACTTCAGGTTTTTGTTACAGTGACACATACAGGTGTTGGGAAGTTCTGCAATCCAACACTGAGATGTTATATATAACTGCAGAAGGGCTGTAAAATATGGGGCTCATACATGCACAATTAAATCTACTTTTTTGAGGCAGAGCTCACTATGTGCTGAGATGAAAAGCAGGCCCCCATGCCTGGCCCACAATGATTCATTCTCCTTCCTCCCTCACCACGGTGTGTTTGTGTGTCCCTAAGTACACAGGTGCCACAGACACAGCTACAGGTCAGAGGACAACCAAGGGTCCCCTCACCTTCTGCTGTGCTTAGGACAGGGCCTCACTGTTTGCTCCTGGCCAACACCAAGCTGGCTGTCTTGCAAGTTTCTCTTGTCTTCGCCTCCCTATTGCCGAGGGAGAGCTGGGATTACAGATGCACACTACCTCATTGAGCTTTACACAGGTTCTGGGGATCCGAACTCAGGTCCTCACACCCACGTAGCACGCTCTTTTACCCATTTCCTCAGACCACAATGCTATTTTTGTGCCCCAATGGCCTGTTTCCAGGAAGCCCCCTTACCAGTAACTTGAGTGTGAGGACAGAAATTCCTAAGGCAGAAAAGCAGGTGGTTAGAACCCAGGGTACAAACAGGAGACAGTTGGTGTTTGTAGCGTGCCAAAGCTAGGTGCCAGACACCCTCCCCAGCAGAGAGCAGCTGAACACCCAGAGGTGCCATGGACATTTTCCTGGTGGTTAGATAATCAAACAGAATGGCACACTGATGGGAAGCTTGCAGTTCTCCAGTTCAAAAGAATAGCGGGTGGAAAGTGCGAGGCTGGGAAACACTGGCTGTCAATGAGCTGTCATTTGCAGTCTATTTTTGGTGGTTGATTTCCATGGAACATCCTCTCCATTTACTCAGCACTGGCTTCCTTCACTTGTGGGTTAGACGCTTCACACTTTTATTTCTGCAGCATCCAGACTTTAGATGTTCCACTCAAAGACCGGAAGAAGAGGTCGGGTGTATTAAGGTGTGTGGGCAGAAAGATTTGTCAAAAAAAGATCTCTGGAGAGACACCTTGCTCAGCCTAGACACAGGGGGAAGGCCTTGGTCCTGCCTTGTGTGGTGATGGAACAGACTGTTGACTTCCCATGGGAGGCCTTACCCTCTCTCATGAGCAGATGGGGGGTGGGGGCGTGGGAGGAGGATCTCCAAGGATGCCCCCTGGCTGCCACTAACTCTCAGAGAAAGCCTTTTTTTTGGGGGGGGGTTGGGGTAGTGGGGGGTGTTCATGGTCTCACTATGTAGACCAGGCTGGCCTTGAACCCACACATATGTCTGCCCCTGCCTCTGCCCCCAGAGCACTGGCGGCATGAGTGTGTGACTCCCTTCCTGTCTCAGGGGGGTTGAGAAGAGAGGCTCTATTGTCATCAGAGACTGATCAATGTCGCTAAGCCATGGCAGTAGGAAGGAGACACCCTTGGGGGCTCAGACTCAAGTTATCATGCTTGTGTGGCCAACAGCTTATCAACTTATCCCACATCACTTTATTTTGGACACAGGGTCTTACTCCATGACCCTGCCTTTCTGGGACTCACTATATAGAGCTGGCTGGCCCCAAACTCACAAAGATCCACCCGCCTCTGCCTCCTCAGTGCTGGGATCTAGAGGCATGTGCCACCATGATTGGCTGGTCATCTTTTTAAAAGAGGTGCCAGAAATAATAAGATAGAATTAGAGATGAGAGAAGGTTCAGTGGCTAGGCGTGCTTGTTTCTCTCCAGAAAGACCAGAGTTCAGTTTCCAGGACCCTTGCTGAATGGCTCATAGCTCCCTGTAACTCCAGGTCTGGGAGACAAGAGGGCTCTGGCCTGTGCATCCAACTGCATTCCTGTGCATGCACACCTCCACACAGGGATACACACATACACACCTCACACAGGGACACACATACACACCCCACACAGGGACACACATACACACCCCACACAGGGACACACATACACACCCCACACAGGGACACACATACACACCCCACACAGGGACACACATACACACCCCACACAGTGACATACATACACACCTACACACAGGGACACACACACACACCTCTACACAGGGACACACATACACACCTCCACACAGGGACACACATACACACCCCACACAGGGACACACATACACACCCCACACAGGGACACACATACACACCCCACACAGTGACATACATACACACCTACACACAGGGACACACACACACACCTCCACACACACCTCTACACAGGGACACACATACACACCTCCACACAGGGACACACATACACACCCCACACAGGGACACACACACACACACACACCTCTACATAGGGACACACATACACACCACACACAGTGGCATACATACACACCTACACACAGGGACACACACACACACCCCACACAGGGACACACACACACACACACACACACAAACAGACACACACACACACACACACACACCCCACACAGGGACACACACACACACACACACACCCCACACAGGGACACACACACACACACACACACACACACACACACAAACACACACACACACACACACACACACACACCCCACACAGGGACACACATACATACCACACACAGGGACACACACATACACACACCCCACACAGGGATACACACATACACACCCCACACAGGGACACACATACACACACACACATACACACCTCTACACAGGGACACACACACACACACCCGACACACACACACACACACCCCACACAGGGACACACATACACACCTCCACACAGGGACATACATACACACCCCACACAGGGACACACATACACACCCCACACAGGGACACACACACACACAGACACACACACACACACACACACACACCCCACACAGGGACACACATACACACCTCCACACAGGGACACACATACACACCCCACACAGGAACACACATACACACACCCCACACAGGGATACACATATACACACCCCACACAGGGACTCACATACACACAGTGACACACATACACACAGGGACACACATATACACACCCCACACAGGGATACACACATATACACCCCACACAGGGACACACACACACACACCACACAGGGACACACATACACACACCCCACACAGGGACACACACACACACACACCACACAGGGACACACAGGGACTCACATATACACCCCTCCACACAGGGACTCACATACACACAGGGACACACATACGCACATACATACAGGAACACACACACACACACACACAGACACACACACACACACACACCCCACACAGGGATACACACATACACACCCCACACAGGAACACACATATACACACCCCACACAGGGACACACATATACACACCCCACACAGGGACACACACACACACACCACACAGGGACTCACATACACACAGGGACACACATACGCACATACATACAGGAGCACACACACATACACACATACACATACTTTTGAAAAAAAATCTTTGAAAAATATGAGGTTTATTTAAAAAACAAAACAAAATAGTACCAGGATTTTAGAACCAGAAAGTGAAGACTGAGAGTCAAAGGCTCTTTTGACAATTAGCCTGGTTTCACACATAAAAACAAACAAAAACAGCAAACGAGCAAGCAAACAAAGCTAGACCACATGGCTTTGGTGGCGTTATGCCTTATGTTCTATCGTGTTTTTCCTGACTGCACAGAACACACATTCTACACAGATACCATGGACCATGGTCACAATTAGTGACTTACATAAGAATCTTTTCAAGAGGCAACATCCCAAACACACACCCAACCCTGTTGTGGAGCTTACAGTAAGCAGGCAGGCCATGGTCTGCCCAGAATTCCATAGTCATGATGGCTTACCTCCAAAGTTTCCCTGAGTTTTCTGGAATGTTCCATATATAACACACATCCCAGACCCAACACTAATCAAGAAGCAACCATCAGGTGTCTGGGGATGTACTTAGCACGTATTATCTATGCACATTGAAATGGCCAAGGTGTGTGTGTGTGTGTGTGTGTGTATGGGGGGGGGACAAAAGCTGAACATGATCTTGGTGAAACATAACTGGAAATCTGCACGAAGCCCACAGGACCGCAGAAAAGCTTCCCGTCGCACCTCAGTTCCTGCTAGGTGCCTAACACAAAGAGCACTTAGCACAAATCTAAATTTCAGTTCTTGATTATGTTTGAAGACTTTTCACTCTTAAAACACCAGACAAACATGAAGTGTCGAATCCCTCTACCTGCAGGCCATCTGCTCTGTCTACTTCTTTACCAGAAACCGAGTGATGTCTGATCCGTGCTTCAGTGCCAGGGAGCGTCGTCTCGCCTGAATCCTTTCCTTGGCTTGCTGTGCAGTTCTCTACAAGTCGAGAGATGCCAGGTTCAGGTTAGGGGGAAGACTGTTTGCTGTGCATTACCCAGATGTGCAGTGCTTAGGCTACAGGCGGTGCTCCATGCTCCAGGCACAGTGCTCCGAGCACAGGCAAGTGTCCTGAGGTCCTAGGTTAGTGGTCTCAAGAGAAAATGGGTTCTCTTGGGAATGTCTACTGCCCAGAGGACTACGAAATGTCCCTGCATTTGGGAACCAAGAGAAGCCATGAATCTCCTCGTCTGAGTAGGTGCTCACAATACATCTAAAATTATGGTGGCTAAAAGTTTGTCTTCTTGTTTTCTGGGCCCAGCTCAGGAAATTCATTCCCAACTGAACACATAAGACACTATAGAAAGTCAAATGGGATAGCATTGATTCTTCTGCTAAATAAAGAGAGGTGGCTTAGTGGTTGAGATCACACTGATCTTCTGGAGCACCCGGGTTCAGTTCCCAGCACCCACAGGGCAGCTCACAACTGTCTATAACTCCCAGATCTGACATCCTTATACAGGCATACATGCAGGCAAAACACCAATGCAAATAAAGATAATTAAATTATTTTTTCACAAGAATCCCAAAATCAAACAAACATAGGAAAGATGGCATTCTTTTTTGTGAAATCCTTTATTCCTTTAGATATAGTCTCATGTAGCAGCCCCACACTCACTGTGTAGCTAAGAATGGCCTTGAGCTCTGACTGTCTAGCTCTGGCTGTCTTGGAGCTTACTATGTAGACCAGGCTGGCCTCGAACTCAGAGATCCACTGGCCTCTTAAGTGCTGAGCTACTACGTGTGGCTGACTTAGAACTGTTTTTTTTTTTTTTTTTTCTCCTAGAACTGGCTGTGTAGACCAGGCTGTCTTCACTCTCGGTCCCAGTTTGTGCAGGGCAGGGTTGGAACCTGGGGCCTCCTGAGTGTTGAGTCAGTGTTCTACCCACACTGAGCCGTAGAGAACATTCTCCTCTGCCTGGAGACTGAATTACCGGGGTAGCAGCTGTCTTGCACCTGTGTGACTCAGAAGTTCCACAGAGCCAAGTGTCAGTGACAAAAGAGACACTGGGCACTCTGCTCCCAGATGGGGCTGCAAGCTTGCCCTCCCCCACCAGTGTGCACAGTTGCCCCAGGGCTGCTTGGACTCACCACGCCTGAGTGTCACTGACCTCTCTGTGGCACACCGTGCAGAGAGTCTGCAGGTTGTCCAGGGAGCACTGTCCCCCTCCCTCATACACTGGCTTGACGTGGTCCACCTGCCAGAAGTGGCCTTCCGCTGGCTTTCTCAGCATCTCATTTAGCTGCAGAAGAACACACAGTCAGCATCGCTCTAGATTTGTTATGGGGACTGTGCAATCCCTGTAAACAGCAACATCACAGGGAGAAACACATTAAGGTGCCTTTTATAGCTTCTGTTGTAAGTTAAAAAAAAAAAAAAACCCACAAAACTCTAGGTTAGCAATTTGAAAGCAATAAAATGTGTTTGTAAAAGAGTTCCCCCCCATGTTACCTAACATATATGGAAAACCTTACAACCAAATATAAGATATTAAGGCTTCTGACAGATTCAGGGGAAGTTGGTTGTTTTTTGACCCTTTAAGTTGTTTGATATATTTATGAAGCCAAAAGTGAGAAAATAAGAACAGATTGGAAATGAAAAGCGTCTGAATAATAACAGCTAAACAACCATTCACCGTTAAGCTAAATACACTTGTCCCTATACCAATGGCAGGGCTAACACTACCACCCACAGTGCTTTGTTTGGTTTTAGTTTCTTGGTAAGAGCTCTAGCATCCTAGGCTGGGGTCAAACTAATCAGTGACCAAGGATGACCTTGAACTCTTGACCTTTCTCTTCCACTCACAGGTGCTGGGATTACAGCATGCAGCACCTTGCCGGGTTCAGGCACTGCCGGGAATGGAACCCAGGCTTCCACAAGTGCTAGGCAAGCCCTCTACTAACTGAGTTGCATCCCCAGCTCTGGCCAGACCTTGGTTATTTACCAGACAATTTCCCCGGTTCCATGCGCTAGCATGGAATCTCCTCAACAAACTTCTGCACCTTGCATATTTGGAACAAAAGAAGATAGATGCTTAAAACAGCCAGTATCTAGGCCAGTCTACACACACACACACGTAGTCAGTGGTCCCCTGTGCTATAATAAGATATGGTTGCACATTTTACCTGAGACAGTAAAACCAGTGTGCACTGGGGTACTGCCACTGTTTAAACATCAGAGATTAATAGGTAAGGTGTTTTTATTGTTTTAGTCTTGGTAAGAAAGACATTATAATTAATTTTATGAATGCTGGCCATAGGAACCCATGATTATTTCAGCCCAAATCAGAAACACAGCCAGAGACATCATATTCCTGACCTAAAAGTGACACAGACAGTATATTGCTGGCACAAAAAAAGACACAGAGACCAACGGAACGCAGCAGAGGACCCGCAAACAGACCCAGACAACCGTGGGTCCGTAATTTTTGACAGGTGTTGCAGTGCTTAGAATAGTATGGCCCCCACAGACTCATGTATTTGAGTGCTTAGGCCACAGGGAGAGGCACTGTTAGGTGTGGTTTTGTTAGAGTTAGTGTAACCTTGTTGGAGAAAGTGTGCCACTTTGGGGCCAGGCTTTGAGGTCTCATATGCTCAAGCTACACCCAGGGTGGTTCACAGTCTCCTGCCTGTGGATTAAGATGTTGGTTTCTTCTCTAGCACCATGCTTCCTGCCATGATGACAGTGGACTAAAGCTCTCAACTGTTTTCCTTTATAAGAGTTGCTGTGGTCATGGTGTCTCCTCACAGCAACAAAAACCTTAACTAAGACAGGTGTCAAACAAACACCCTGGAAAAAAGACAACCTATTTAGTAGATGGTGCCGGCCAAACTGAACATTTGTAAAGAAGGGCCTTTTGAGAAAGTGTGTAGGGCTCTGGGATGGACCAGTGACCTGACCAACAGTGTCGACCCCTGAGGCGTTCCCGGGTAGCAAGTTGGTGCAGTGACTTTGTCCTGCTGATTTTTGTCAATACATGTCTTTCTCTCTTCTGTACTGAACTTTCTGCCTTCTGTTAGGAGGAACAGATTGAGATTTGGAAGTAAGTAGAAATGTCATTCTAAATGGCATTTTCCTAGAAGAAAAGACTGCATTTGGTTCTGCCTTTTGCAGCCAATTCTTTCTCTCAGAGCTTCTCTGACAGACGCAATGATCCAGAAGATGTCTTTATTTCTCTGGCAAATGTGCAGCGGATCTCTGGGAGCTAGCTGACAACCTGCTGAGTTTGCCCCTGGAAGACTCCTGTTCACTGAGCACCAGCTTCTTGCTGAGGGTTCCTCCCCCAGTCATCCTGGGTGCGATGTCTAACATGGTGACTACAGCCCTCGACAGGTCACTTTCGGGATGGCCTTGAGCCCTTTCACACAGGCAATATGGAGCTTGACTGATACCCTTCTAAGGGTGCTGTTTCTCCCTCATCAGTTAGGGAGATCCCAGGAACACTGTTAGAGAAATAGTGTGTGTCTCTAGATCCAAGAGACCCATCAGGAGATCCCAGGAACACTGTTAGAGAAATAGTGTGTGTCTCTAGATCCAAGAGACCCATCAGGAGATCCCAGGAACACTGTTAGAGAAATAGTGTGTGTCTCTAGATCCAAGAGACCCATCAATTCCTCTTTTAGAAATGAGTGTTAGCTAATTCTATCATAATGTAGCAGGTAAATTCAATTAAAACTTATACTTTTTTAATCAATTAATATTAGTCAGGGTCTCTCTATATAGCCCTGGCTGTCCTGGAATTCAGTCTTTAGACCAGGCTGGCCTCGAACTTGCAGAGGTCATCTTGCCTTTGCCTCCCTAGTGCTGGGACTAAAGGCGTACACCACCATACCTAGTTACAAATTGTAATTTGTTTAACCAATAGGAATTCACCTGATATTTTAGTGTGCAGGGATTGCTTGTGAGACCCTTTATTGATTAAGTGCCCACAAAATGAAACATTTTCCTTTAGTTGGAAACTGAGAATACTTTTTCTAAGAAGATGAGATATCTGATTGTGCTTTGGAAGCTAAGTGAACACTGATGAGTGTGCTAGGCACAACAACTAGCCATAAACTTTTATTAAAATGGTATTTGACAGTGGACCACACACACAGCCTTTTCATTGTAAGCTGCATTTGGGGTTACCCCTAAGCCCCGCCCTAAGACACTAACACACTGGAAACAGCTCAGTGTCTGTGTTTGCAGCCACGTACCACCCCTTAACCTCTTAAAACAGAGTCAGACCCCAAGCATACCCTGAGACCGTACAGCCACGACTCAGGAAGCTGTCGAAACAGGGAAACATGTCAGGGCCATTGTGTGGATGTCGTGAGACATACAGAATGCAGGAAACTTTACAGGGAAATGGTCCTGTTTCTTTCCCTAATCAACAGTATAAGAAAGGGAGGTGGTGCTAGGGACTAAACAAAGCATAAATGGCATTACATCCAAAACTAGGACATGCTTGGATCCTGATTTGAACAAAATAAAAACACAATCTTGAAAAGCAAACATGCACTTACTATAATTGAGGAATTGTCATTCTGTTGGCTGTAGTCGTTTATACTGTGATTCTATTTTAGGAGAGGAAGAACTCAGAGAAGAGAGAGAGGGAGGAGCAGGGAGGGGAAGCAAGAAGGAGGGATGGGAATGGGGGACGGAGAGGGGGGGTAAGGAGGAGAGGGAGGGACAAGGTAAGAGATGCAGAAAGGGAGGGAGGAAGGGAATCGGACAGAAGGAAAAGACAGGAAGGAAAGCAGGAGAGGAGGGAAGAAGAAAGGAGAAAGGAAGGAGGAGGGGAGGGGGAAGAACAAAGGAGAGAGGAAAGAGGAAGGCAGGGGTGAAGAGAAGGGGGCAGGGGTGGAGAGAAGGGGGCAGGGGTGGAGAGAAGGGGGCAGGGGTGGAGAGAAGGGGCAGGGGTGGAAGAGGGGGCAGGGGTGGAGAGAGGGGGCAGGGGTAGAAGAGGGGGCAGGGGTGGAGAGAGGGGGCAGGGGTGGAGAGAAGGGGGCAGGGGTGGAGAGAGGGGGGCAGGCAGGCATGGCCCATGAGATGCATAAAGAAGGCGAGCTGACGGAAGGCAGCGAAAGATGGAAGCCAGCGGCAGCATGGTAACTGCTAAGGCTGGGTGACGCTGGGTGGGTTCTTTATTTCTCTCCCTCGGTTCATATTTTTACAAGCTAGAAACCGACGGAGTCCATCAGCGTTCACCACTGACCGCAGCACGCCCCTGACAGGCCACGACGACATACCTGCTCCAGTGGGAGCTTTGCAGTCCAGGCAGCGTCTAGAAGAGTCTTCCTCTGACTTTTAGGGGCGTCTCTTACTCGAAGAAAGAGTTCGTGCGCATTCACCCTGCACAGCTGACACACACCACGTTCTGTCGCAAACACCTGGGCCCTCAGGTAACTGTTATTGGACCGGACCCAGAATTCCTCCTGGCACTTCTGGGAGCAGAAGCGTGAGTCCCAGGCGCTGGCTTCGGGCCCTTGCTCAGGCTGGCAGGTGGGATGCTGGCAGCGGAGACAGAGTGGCCTTCCTTCCTTATCCACAGCCTGAATGTAGCCTTTGGATGGGGATGGCTCAACAGGGAGGTCAGCTGGGACACAGGCTCTGCCAAGCTTTCTACGATTGAACAAGACACCGTGCAGGTAAGTAGAGAAGCTGGGCCACTGCTCAGATCGGATGCTCAGTCAGGAGGTGGAATGGCTGTGGCCAGTACCCCATAGTCCAGCAGGCTTGAGAAGAGCCACGCCACAAAAATGAATTCTCCACAAGCGCCCCTTCAGGCACTGAAGTGCCTCCCACTGAGCGCGTCGGCCATGCCGGCCAACGAGACGCACTTGAAAAGCTCATTCAGACTAGTGCGAACCCCCGGAGCCCTAGTGTCTGCGCTGCCCCTCACTCGCTGGCACAAACACCTCTTCAGCCTCAGGGCACTACAGATTC
Organism: Cricetiscus sungorus; assembly: GCA_030556225.1. Taxonomy (NCBI): domain Eukaryota; kingdom Metazoa; phylum Chordata; class Mammalia; order Rodentia; family Cricetidae; genus Cricetiscus; species Cricetiscus sungorus. The sequence goes on along the minus strand of JANBXA010000367.1, from coordinate 12,117,445 downwards.
TTCCTGGTTTTTCGCTGCCTTGCAGGGCGAAGGTACTGTCACAGACAGAGTGACAGGGATAAGAACAGAAAACTTGTTAAATATCAAGTTCTCCAGGTAAACGCCAAGTTGACCAGATACACATCAGAAGTGGGACATAACAGGGCACACGCTCACTGGACCAGGCCCCAAGCATTCTGGGTTGATGCAACTGAACAGTGCCAGGCTGGCAGACGGAGCTCAGGCCTGAGGTCAGGTCTCCCAGGCTTGGGGCAGGTCACCTGGGGCCCTGGTTTGGGGCATTCCTCATCTCTAATGTCTACGGTGATGACCTCATAGCCTCTGAAGGTCTAAAAAGCTATCGACTCATGACACTGTTTTGTGCCGTCTTAAGTGGCCACACCACGGGGACTGTCATCACAGAAATTGCTGTGTGATTTGGAAGCAGTATTCTTTACCATGTGTAGGAATCATGGGGCACTTACCCTGCAGAAGGGTCCTGTGGCCTGAATTCCCTGGCGATCAGACGGAGGTGGCCGCCATCAGCTTTCACCTTATTCATGGAGGCCGTGGCAACATCTTCTTTAGTGATATATCTAGAACAATTAGATGTTAGATATATTTTTCCTCACACAGGAGTTTCTGGGGAGGGAGAGGCATGGCTCAGTGTATAGCTGCTGCTGAGGCTTCCATGCTCCGGTAATTAAGTCTCTTCAGCCATGTCACTGTAAGCAAGCCTGAGTAAGCTCACAGGCCATACACACACACATACACACACACACACACACACACACTCACACGCACACACACACACATACACACACACACACACGCACACATACACACACACACACACACATACACACACACATACACACACACACACACTCACTCACACACACACTCACACACACACTCACACACACAGGCACACACACACACACAGGCACACACATACACACACACACACACTCACACACACACACACACACACTCACACACACACAGGCACACACATACACACACACACACACACACACACAAGTGTGGAGGCAGAAGTGAGACTAGCAGAGAAGAGGAAGAAGTCAATGAGAGTGGGGACAAGGGAAGGTAGGGGGGTGAGTAAGAATATAAAACGTTTCAGTAATCTTTCCTGTTTTGGGTCCCATTTTGTAGCCTTGGCTGGCCTGCAACTCCCTGTGTAGACCAAGCTGGCCTTGAACTCACAGAGATCTGCTTGTCTCTGCTTGCCAAAGTGCTGGTGTTAAGAATGTGCGCTACTCAGTTATTTTCTGCATTTTTAGAAAATCCTTACAATTTAAAAATTGTGTGTGTGCATGTATGTATGCACACACACAGAGGAAGAGATGGGGGAGAGAGGGAGAAAAGGAGACAGGGAGAGAGAGCGTGCGCGTGCACACACACACACACGCACACACACACACACACACACACACACACACACACACACACACACACACACACAAAGCGTGTGCACATGCAGTACCTACAATGGCCCGAAGAGGGCATCAGACTCCTCCTGGAAAAGGAGTAATAAGCAGTTGTGAGCTGTCCAATGTTGTGTCCTGGAAACCAAACCCAGATCCTCTTAAGTAGCAAGTACTCTTAGCCACTGAGCCAGCTGTATAGCCCCTTAAACCTTTTAAAAACAAGGACTGAGCTCATGTTTGGTGGCAAATGCCTTTGCCCACTGAGCCATCTAGCCAGACCAACTTGATGGATGTCCCTTTTCCACCTGGCACCAAAGACGGACTCTGGAACCTTCCTCATGCGTGCTAGTCAAGTGCTCTGCACTGTTATCTTCTCAAGCAGTATCTTAGGTTCATAGCGCTCCTGGCAAAAGTAAGGCAGCAACAGCAAGGTCCAATTATGTTTCCTGTGCTGACCACGACGTTTGGAAACGTGTGTGTCCTTCCCTCTGATCGGTCACCAAGGTGTCTAGATGAACCCTGGCAACATCTCCTTCCAATCCCCCAGCCGGTTCCTTAAACAAGGAGGTCCCTAGGTGTGTTCTGTAGTTGTGGTCATCTAAGACGTCTCCACTGTGACCCTTAGGGGAACATGGTGCCTGTGGAGGCCAGAGGAGGGAGGACCTAGATTCCCTTGAACTGGAGTCACAGATGACTGTAAGTTGTGATGGGGGTGCTGGAACCAAGCCCAGGTCCTCTGTAAGAGCTGCAAGGCCACATGACCACTGGCAATCCTGCCAGGCCCTTACTTACTAATGCGATAAAGACTTACATAAGGAGGTGTGTCAGGTAGGTTTGTCACTCTGTGATTTCCTTCATAGAGAGAACTTTACTACAGAGCAGCTGGCGACTTCTCCTGGTACCTCTTTGTTGCGCGCCAAGAGAACCAGGGTTTGTGACCACAGAGAAAGCCACTGAAGGGAGTCACAGATGCTTACAATGTCACATACTGGATTAGAAATGGACTTTTGGTGACGATGATACTAAAAATGTGTCACAACTAATCTTTACTTTCCAGCCACAGACCTGACAATTATTTTCCACTTCTAGAAGCATGGTGGTGTGTTACAATAGGACCAGCCCCTGCTGCATGGCAGGTGGAGACCCAGGGCATACTCTGAGTCTCTCTGCAATAACTGCCCCAGGCTTAGCAGCTCGCAGGTACAGCCACCCCTGTCTCTGAGTAGGATTCCCTATAAGCAAAACACAGACAATCTGATGTCTTCCAGCAGATCTCACTGAAATCACTACATAAAAACCTATGCTGCTATGAAATGATGTAACTATTACTCAAGTATAATTCTGTTTTTCCTCCCTCCCTCTCCCTCCCTCACTTCCTCCATCCCTCCAAATAAGGTCTCATGTTGCCCAGTCTGTCTTTAAACTCCTCATAGAGCTGAGAATAACTTTGAATTCCTGATCTTCATGTCCCCACCTCTCAAGGGTTGAAATTACAAGTGTGTGCCCATAGCTGGTTTATTCAGTGCTACAGAAGAACCCAGGGCCTGTATAAGGCAGGTAAGCACTCTACCAACAAACTGTCTGCGGCACAATTTCCTCAACTTACTAAAATGTCATTAGTGGTTCCACAAGGTGCCTCGGGTGCTTACAATATCTCAGACGGGGGTTAGAATGCAATCGGCCTATAGAAACAGCCATGGGAAGCAAACACTACAAGATGAGAGGAAAGGCCTCTTACCTCTTAGCACTGTTTTCTTTGGCCTGTTGTTTTGTGATCTCTTCCAAGGCCAGGAGTGGGCTGTGGAACAGCAGCCCACTCTTCCTGATCACCTTCTGCTTCATGGCAGTCAGGCTATTCCACTCTCGGACAAACCTCAAAATCTGGCAGGAGAAATGAGGAAGAGTTAACAGTTCTCCTTTGGAAGTCACGTTATTTACAACGTGAGAAACGGATGTCTTCCAGCATCCTCAAACGGCTTGCGTCCTATAGTTTGTCTTTCTTCAACTGGACACGACTTCCATGATAGATGCCCTTGGATCCAGAGTCTCTAAAGGCACTCTAACAGTCCAGCATACGCCCCAATCACACAGGCACCAACAGTGAGCATGTACTCACCGAGACCTCAACAGGGTCCGTATAGACCCCTGCAGCAGCCCGGGAAAAGCTGGCTTCAGGGAAGCAGATGCTGCAGGGGCCACAGGGGTCACTACCATCTCACTGTACTACATGCCTCAGACAGCACAGGACAAAAGCCAGCGCTAAACTGAGGCTTATCACAATTGTTCTTTATTAATCAATCATGGGTAACGGGTTCACTGGCTTTGGTTTTATTATCTGTCTGCCTGCCTGTCTGTCTGTCTGTCTGTCTACCTATCTACCTACCTATCATCTATCCACCTCCATCAATCACACATCTATGTGTGTGTGTTGTATATATATATATATATATATATATATATATATATATATATATATATACACATCTACTCAATCTGTCTATCTATCTGAATCTGAGCATTAGTATTAACTGATGCCAAAGGAAATAGTTCACTGCTACCTCTTCCTACAGAGGCTGCAGCTTGACCTTCAGGCACTATTTCATTGCCACGAACAGGACAGTAAGAGCAAAACCAAGCAAACAAAACTTGGCTTCTTTCTTGTAGATATAAAGGAAGGCATGCACGAGGAGGTTAAGATCTCCCTGGCAGCTGCCTGGCCTGCAGCTGCAGCACACGGGTCACTCTGACAATGAATCCAGAGTCACAGTGTGCTCTCTTGGAATGTGCCATTGTCAGAATTTAACCTTAGAAGACGAAGTGTAATTCTGACAGATGTATCACCGCTGCTGATCCGATGAATGAGAGTGAAATATGTGAGGATGAGTCTGCCCTCACAGCTGCGTCAGGTGTGATCACTCACCAAGGAAACAGATGCCACATTTATTCTTAGCACTGGTGCAATTAATAGACACTGACTGCATGGATAAAAATGCAGCCTGCAATCTGACTCTGCGACAGTCATAAGATTTGTTTCATTAAACTAAAAATGACCTCTAAGATTACTAAAATAATTTTATTTCAAATAAATGCAACTGTATTATTTGGCACTCTTCTTACCAGTGAGCGATTCTGTTTTAGTTGAAAGCTTGCTGGTAAGTCTTCCCAAAGGTCTAATTTTATATCCAAAGGAATGAAATTACAGCTCATTGGCTTTCCATCCTGGTAACAGATGAGGAGGACTTGTTAGTGCAGTTTAGTTCACAGGTACCAGTAACTACTTTATAACAAAGATTAATTCTTGTGTAGCATGACTAGTCTCCTAAAAAACACACCAGGAGGCACATTCTAGACAAGGGTGTACCCGACATGAGTCCCCTGCAGAGCAGAGGTGAGCGGGGGAGGCGCCACTCTACCCGGACACGGCCCAAGCTTCCTGCAGTCAGCCTGGATGCTGTACTCATAGCCCTGACGTAATTCTCCCCTGCTTAACCTTGGAGGTATACACAGGGATGATGAAAAACTGTAAACTAACACAGAAGAGCAGCTCATCCTCGACGCCTGCAAAGACTCCTAGCGAATGACAGCAATCATAAACATCTGACTGTCCCTCCCCAGGTGGGCTGACACAGCTGCCCATTGTCACTGTCAGGAGGGAAGGGAGACAGAAATTCTAGAGACTTATTTAAAAGTCTGCTTGTCCAAAGCCGTGTTACATGGCTGCTCCTTGAAGACCGGCTGTCCACGCCCTGTCTGCAGAGGAATCTAGAACTGCATCGAGTAGTGTCACCTCTCAAGCACCAGTGGATGTCCACTTCTTTTTATTTCTTAATTTTTGGTTTTTCGAGACAGACAGGGTTTCTCTGTATTGCTTTGGAGCCTGTCCTGGAACTCGGTCCTTTTTAAAGGAGGGGATGACTGCCCTGTGAAAATTCACTACATCAACAACAGTTCCTCATATTCAAATCTCTTAGTCAAAACAAATGCCAGCAGCCTAATTGTTTTGGAAGAAGAAAACGATGCAGGCATTTATGATGTGATATTTACCTGTGTATGTAATCACATAATTCTAAATTTAGAGATATAATTCCAAATCCTGGATTTGGGATTCTCCCAGCAATAATCAGTCTTCCTGACACAGGATGCTAAAGTTCTGTTACTGACTCCCTCTCATGGCTTACACTCATAGGCAGTGATTTTACAAACTTCTGCTTGTAGAGGTTCCTTGGGCCCTTCTAGGGTAAAAAGGTAAACGGTCACCCCCACCCAGTCACAGCTGGGAAAGATGTCAACATTTTATCCATCTACATCTCCTGTTTAGGAAATGACGGTAGCTGAATGATGCCATTTTTATGGTAATGGGATATAAAGGTATTTAGAACAGCCATAAAAATGTCTGCGAGTCTGTGGACAGAAATGTTAGGACAGGAAGCCCAGGCGGAGACTAGGAGCTTGGGTACTCTACCTTTTGTCAGGAATATCTGTACAGATTGTTTCCTCCATCTCCACCCCGAGGAGGAAGGCCACTGCCGATACGATACAGTGTTTTAGACCCAAGGGGCTTCTGAAGCCATGCTCTGTTCTGCCTGGGCAGTCCTTGGCTCCTAATCTTTACACATCCATGTGGGGCATCGTTCTGCTCCTTCCATGAGATGGTGAGGGCACAGCCCGGACCTCCATCAAGAGGTTGGCACAGGTACTAAAGACTGCTGGAGGGAGTGGGGGTCCTGCGTGTTCCCCAGTCTGGGCTGGGGTTCAGGCCTACAGGGGAACAAGCACCGCCTCGCTTGGTCTCTGGTGACTCAGCCTCATTGTGGCCCCACAGTGGATGCTGTGCAGGGATTTGGTACCTGCAGTCACTTCCTTGTGACTGACGTGATTGCACAGCACACCATATATCAAACCTGCTTTAGTAGAAAACACAACTGGGGGCTGGAGAGGTGGCTCAGAGGGTAAGAGCACTGGCTGCTCTTCCAGAGGTCCTGAGTTCAGTTCCCAGCACCTACATGAGATCTGGTGCCCCTTCTAGCATACAGGCATAAATGCAGGCAGAACACTGTATGTATAATCAATCAATCAATCTTTAAAAAAAAAGAAAACACAGTTGGAGGCAGTTTGGTCATAAGTCCCTTCGTTCTCTGTGTAACAGCCCTGGTTGTCCTGGGACTCACTTTGCAGACCAGGCTGGTCGAGAACTCACAGAGATCTGCCTGCCTCTGCCTCGTGAGGGCTGGAACTAAAGGCGTGTGCCACCACCGCCTGGCCCTCCTTACATTTTATAGCTGAGGCAATTGAAGCAGAGAGCAAACAGCTGGATGTGTCCAAGATAAGCAATAACACTGACATCGAGGTCTCCCTCCCTTAAGTCTAAATGACTCTGCTTTTGCCTCTCGTCCTTAGATTGTACACAGGAATTTGATGATGAGCTATGTGGAGGGCAAAACCCAGGCGCCTGTCTCACTGTTAAAGATCTCCATTGAAAGATGGCACAGGAAAGTGTCTTTATATTCTGAGATACAGGGTGTGTGTGACACTCACCTTGGTGTAGAGGTGGATCCGGTCTGTGTTCCTACTTGCACAAAACATGAAGGTCTCACACTCAGGAAGGGTGCCTGAATTGTTCAACTGCTCTAAAGAAGAAGACAAAAGAGGATCTGAAAGGCTGGCCTACTCTCTGTCTAAAGTGGCGGATTTGGGTCTGGAGAGATGGATGGCTCAGCAGCTAAGAACATTTGCTGATCTTTCAGAGACTGCAATTTGATGCCCAACACCCACTTACATGGCTCATGACTCCCTGTAACTCCAGCTTGAGGGGCTGTGATGCCCTCTTCTGGCCTTCTGGGTATCCACACACACATGCTCAGACACATAAATAAAATAAAAATAGATTTTCAAGAAATAGCTTATTTCTCTGTTGTACAGATTAGAATGATGAAATAGTAATATATAAAAGCTAACACATTTGCTAAGCTTGTCTGTCTAGGCTTGAAATAAAACTCTCAAGGCAGGTCTTAAAAAGCATCAGCATATTTGGAACCTAGACCGCCTTTTGCTAATGATTGAACAAGTAGCAACAGATTCAGAGTCTTTGGAGAGATGTGAGTTTGTCAGAAAGGACCCTTCCCTAACAACAGAAACCATTACCAAACCTGAAGGGGCTTAGAATTTCTCCCTTTGCTAAGCATCCTGCAGCTGGAACTAAATAGCCTCCATTTGATGATGAGCATCAGGACAGCCCTGCTGAGTACCACTGATGCGCCTGGTTCCGTGGCTGCAGTTAATGGCCACTAAACACATCAGTGGCCCAGGAACTTCACTAACTACTGTCCTCACTGCCTCTCTCATATGAATAGCACATTTTCACAGGAGGAGCTCAGCCATAAAAGGGGCTCTAGAGCTTGCACTCTTAAAATGCACTCGCCTGGCTGAGCTTATGTGCACCGTGTGCACGTGAATGCCAGTGGGGGCCAGAAGAGGGCGTCAGATCCCGCACTAGAGTTAGAGTGATTGTGAACCCCTTGGCGGGGCCTGTGTAGAACGGGTGTATTTGCACCTGAATGCTGGGTTTACAGGTGTGCACGTCACACCTAGCTTTGCGTGTGGTTGGTGGGAACCAAACTCAGGGACCCATGCTTGGAGGGCAGGCACTTGACCCACTGACGCATCGCTCTAGCTCGTTTTAGACAGCCTTGAAATCATGTTCCTGAAAATTGTTTCTTAAAGAGAATGCACACCGATTTTAGCCATCTCAAAGCATTCATTGTGACGAAGATTAATGACTTGCTGGAGAGCTGTTGTTTCTCTGTCAATGTCACTGCTGTGACCTGAGGTACCACAGGAAGACAAACAGCTCTCTCCCTGTCAGTGAGTTCACTATGGCTGAACAGGGTGACATTCTGGTGGCAGCGGCAATTTATTTGTTTGTGATACTGTATCGTGTTGATGCCAGCAGAAAGCCATCTGGTATTTAAAGATGTTTCTGAGAGAGGTGGCTGTTTGGAACATAAAAGGGAATAAAAGGTACTTGGGACAAGGTATCACAAATCTAGTCACATTGTTATGTATTAAAGTATACCGTGCTTATTTATTTAGTTGGTTACTTTTAAGACAGGGTCTCATATAGCTCAGGCTAGCCTCAGACTCACTCTGTTACCCGGGATGACTTGAATTCACAACATTCCTGTCTCTTCCTCCTGAGTGCTGGGATTACAAACTGTCACCACCATTGGTTTATGCAGTACTGGGGACTGAAGCCATAGACTCAGGCATAGTAGCCAAGGGCTCTCCCAACTGAGCCATGCCCCTAGCCCTCACACAGTTACTATCTGAGGCTAGGAACGGAAGCAGTACTTCCCATTCCCCACCTGGGACGTCAGGGACGTCAGTCTGTCTTCCTGCTCATCTGTCAGTGTTTCTTCCGTGCTATTAGGCAGCTGCTCAGGTGCTGGCTGCTCAGGGAGTCGCCTTACACAGGCCAAACTAGCCTGATCATTTTTGGAGGTGTTTTTCTGAGAACCAATTGACTCATTTTTGTTGTCATCCTGAGTGTGGCCGAGGCCAGCTAGAATTATGAAAATAAAATGAGTTATGTATAACAAGCATAGATTGAAATGCCACACCTCAATTTTATTATTTTTTAAAAAAGGAAGAAATAGCTGGGCTTGGTGGCACACACTTTTGATCCCAGCACTCGGGAGGCTCAGGCAGGTGGGCTTACAAAACATTTATCAGGAAGGACTATTTGCCTCCTGAAGGATCCCTTCTAAGATTCATAGATACACAAAAGTGTAAACAAACAAAGGATGTATCTACAAATGAGGAGAGTCAACTTGAGCTTGTGTAAGAGAATTGGAGGCGGGGATGGCAGCTAACAGAGTGTGGAGTTCAGAACCATAACAGAGCAATAGCAGACCATTGCACATAAACAGGTTGTCGGGGCTAGGCTCTCGGAGAGTCCCACTCAAGTCTGGAGCTGCTGCTGAGCCCAGCTAAGGGCTTACATTGTCGGGGACAATCTACACCAACTGGAGAGCAACAGAGACCTTTTGACAGAGGAGTGAGGATGATTGCAGTTTTGGTGGTGGTGGTGGCTATTTTCCCCAAGGTCTCATTATGTAGCCTTGGCTGGCCTGGAACTCACAGAGACCCATCTACCTATGCCTCGAAAGTGCTATGATTAAAGGCGTGTGTGGCTATGCCCATTATTAAAGGGTGATTCTGACTGTTTTGCATGGGAAGAATCCAAAGGGCAATCAATACTTGAGTGGAGGACGCTGCTGGGTCTGGGTAAGAGCTGATGATGCTTTCATGCCAGCCACAAGAGCTGGGGTCGGGATCTGTTTTGGAGTTGAACAATTGAGAAAGACATCAAGGATTTGACTGAGGATTTCAATTATTTATTTTCATTTTATGCATATGGGCATTTTTGCCTGCATGTATGCCTGTGCACCATGTGTATATGGGGTCCATGGAGGATGGGAGAACCTGTCAGATCCTCTGGGCGACAGCCCAGGCTCTCTCCAGCTGAACCATCTCTCCAGCCCAGTGCTGAGGATTTTTATTTCTGCAACCAACACACACACACACACACACACACACACACACACACACACACACACACACACACCCACACTGAAGGTTGACATCTGGTGCCTTCTTCAATCATTTCCCACCCTACTTTGGTCTCTCACGAACCTGGAGCTCACTAATTTGGCTTTGCTGGCTAGCCAGTTGCTAAGTTCTAGAAATCTGCCTGTTTGGGCATTCCCAGGTTGTGGATGTATGCTGTGCCTGGCTTTCTCTGTGGGGGCTGAGATCCAAACCTGGGTCTCAATGCTTATGCAGCAAGAGGCTGAGTGAGTGGGATGTCTACAGCCCTCAGGGTTCTAGCTCAGGCCTGTCAAGCTTGAGGCTTCACTAGACTCCGAAGCAGGGTGGTGTGTAGCCTACTTTGGACATAACCGCTTTGGCATTCAAGTCAGAGATACAAAAGTGAGCAGATATTATCATCCAGTGTGTCCTATGCCATATTCACTTCAAAGTGCCACAGGTCTGGATCAGAGCCTTTGTAGGCTGCAACATCCTAATATGGCTCCTTTAATTTTTTGGATCTTCTGCTTAACTATTAATAATTCTGCCTTTTAATATGTTGGGGGCACAAACAAACCAAGCTGGCCATCACTATGCCACCTCTAATAATGTAAAGCTGACCACTGTAATGCTGAGATGACCCTGTTACTTACAATTCTCATTTTTTCTCTAAGCAGATTGTTTTGCACTCACAAATGTGTTTATTTTTTAAAGTTACTTGGCAGAATGCTTATTGAATCATAGGACAGAGAACCTTTCATTGTTGTTCTTGGCATCATAAGGGAAAATTCAGAACTATCAAACTCGTAATAAACTATGATTTAAAAAAACAGTTACTTATTTTAATTTAGATTCCCTCCCCCCGCCAAGCTAGTCTTACTGTGGGCTGGCATTATTTCATAGTCACCCGTTGCTGTATTTTGATTGTTGCAACAGTCAGAGATTGCATGGGGTCATGTTAACTGTGGCAAGGTTACTGCATGCAGTAAGCGCCTGGTTCTCATTCAGTTTCAGAGAACAGGTGCCCACATGACAAATACAATCACCCAGATGGCCACGTGTCGGTTTTAATAGCGTTCTCAGAAATACTAATGTATTTTCCTTCAGATCAAAACCGAGAGAAGGAGGAGCAAGGACAAGGTTAACATCAGAGTTCTTTCGGCTCTGTCTCTGAGTTGGTTGACTGTCTGAGGAATGACCATATATTGGAAAATTGATATGAGCAACTATGTATGCCACTGATAAAATAACCTAATTTCTAGTTTCCAAAACTGTCAACTTAGCATTTTTTCCATTGGCAAAAAATGTTCTCTGAAACTGAACAGAGAGAGAATACTAATGGCATTTTTTTGGGGGGGGGTGTTTTTGTGTTTGTTGATTCCTTTAATAAAACCTTGAGAAAAGCTCATGACTTGTCAAGCCAAAAAAACATAGCACAGTGTATACTAAGCAGGCAAAGTAGTTAGCCAAATGATCCCTTTAAATATAGACATCCTCTACAATTTTCTTAAAAACAAGAATGTCGACTTGTTTTATAACAGCAGGTCTGTGATGGGCAGCACACTTGCTACCATAGCAACAGGGCTTCTCCTGCCCACTGAGCTCACATTCTGCTGACATGAATCAGAAATGTCCACTTGTGCCAGTTTAATGGCAAGACAGTGACACTCGGGGTATATATTCTTGACAGAGCCAGGAATCATTCACATTCTACAGGGGATGAATTCATAGTCGTCACTCAGTGAAATTCTTACTCCATTTTAAGGGCTGCAGGCTGCTGAGTCACAAGACACTTTGGGAACAATAGACTTTGGATGGTCTTTGGGCGCCCGCTCCGCCCCCCCACACCTGGCTTCACCTGCTGGAATACTCACCAGTTCTGCCCTGAGGGTTGTTACACATCTCGCAGTAAGGAAGGACTGAGTCATTGATGAATGTGCAGAAGGCACACTGCCACCCCTTCTCGGGAGGGGCTGGGGAGATGAACAGGGCTGCGACCTCGTGGACACTGTCAATGGATTTGGCTTGCGGGGATGGTTTCCCCTTCAGTGCACTGCTGGGGTCCTTGGTACCGAGTGACTTCCATCGTTTAGGTTCAGGTTCAAAACCATTTTTGTCACCACTTGCAGCCACTGTTCCAGAGTCAGAGGTCACCACTGTCTTCTTCTCTTTGAATGCCTCGGATTCAGCACAGGATGCTTCCAACTGTCTCTTTTTCGGTTTTGGTGAGAAGAATGATCGAATATCATGTTGTCTTTCTTTTTCAAACTAAAAATGAGCCAACAGTTATCAAATGAGGGAGCAGTTCTGCCTAAATGAAAGAACTTAGCATTTTCTTTAAACAGACTGACAGGAAGTGAATCTAATAGTGCCACTCTTCATAAATATATGTAATTCAGTGGAATAAACACCACCATGTAGGAGAGGACATAGCCATGTATTTCCTATGTCTCTTTGCTTAGCACTTATTGTGGGCTCAACTCATTTAACCCACTAGCTCTGTGAAGCTGGTATTCCGGTGAGGAAACAGAAACATTATGGAGAAGTTAGGAACTTAGCTAGAAAAGTTAGGAGATGAAGATATACTTTCTCAACTACCTGGCTTAGATGCACAACAGGTAAAAGGAGGAATTGCGTATGTAAACATTTCAGGCACATAAAGTAATATTTTAAGTCAATCAAGAATCTAGAAAAATGCTTTCATGGCCAAACTGTAAACATGCCGTACACAAACTATGACACTCATATTAAGACATTATGTTTACCAGGACACGTTTGTCAACTAGCATTAAAATATTCATTCTGACCGCTACGTGATCACACATACACATGAATGTGTGTTCCCACATGTATTTCATACATCTGCAACATACAAGCACACTGACACATAACACAGACACACATGTATACAAGTGAAAAATGGGAAAAGAAAAAAGAAAACCTTTTCTTCATTTTAGTATCCTAAAATTCTAATTCTAGTATCCTAAAACTTCATAATTACCTACATCTATCTGTATCTATATAATGTATATTCCTCAAAATTCTGCTCAGGACTTAGACACCTATTTAGTTTGAATAACATTTTTTATTCTTATGAAGTTTCATTATTTTTTTGGATCATTCTTCTTTCCATTTTGTCTTTATTTTCTGGAATCGCTGTTAGCATGATTTTGGATCTAACCCTTTATGTCTTCTTATTAGGCTCATTTTTTCCTTTTTGTCCTGGCTCACTGTTTTGGCTCGTCTGTCTGTCTGTCTGTCTGCCTGTCTGTCTGATCTGTGCTGATGATCATGTCTTTGTCTCCTTTGTGCTGGGATTACAGGTGGGCCACCATGTGCACCTGACTTTCAGTGGCTTCTGGAGACCCAAGTTCTAGTCATCATACATGCATCACAATTGATTTCCCCACGAATCATCTCCAGGCCTCCAGGCTACATTTTAAATAATTTTTTTCTTTAAAGACTTACCTATCTAGCTCACCATTTAAATAAATAAAAAAAGTGTATAGGAGTTCTTAAGTCTTCCCAACAAAGATGCTTAAAGAAATCTTCTAACAATTGTAGCATGAATATTAAAAACCCTGAGACAGATATTGGGGTTCAAGCTGACAATCAGAAAAACAAAGCAGCAAGCCATTAGAGGGCTCTCACCTCTACTAAGGCTCAGACCAAAGGGGGAGGTGGTGATCTGTCCTCAGAGTGGCTGCAGACTGCAGTGCCCCCCCCCCAACCTCTGACTGCCTGAGACTGATGTAAGCTCCCGGCTTCCACTCCTCTCTAGTGCTGAGATTAAAAGTATGAGGGCCTCAAGTGCTGGCATCACTTTGTGTGAGCTGTCTCTCTTTTACACTGGACCAATTTCATGGAGCTCAGGGTGGCCATGAACTGACAGAGCTCTGTCTGCCTCTGTCTCTCCAGTGCTGGGATTAAAGGTGTGTACCACCTCTGCCTGGCTAGTTAGTGTGGATAGCTGATCTTCTCGAAAGCTTTATTTGTTAGATCATAAACAAATTACTACCACAAACGATAAATTCTCAGGGTGTTCAAATATAGAAGACCTTAAGTGAGCAATTTACTGAAGTTATTTTTTAAAAGAACTTTAAAAAACAAAAAAACAACTATTTGAAGAATTAACGCTGGGTGGTGGTGCATACCTTTAATCCCAGCACTCATGAGGCAGAGGCCAGAACTCTGTGAATTTGAGGCCAGCCTGGTCTATAAAGTGAGTCTAGGACAACCAGGGCTACATAGAGAAAGCCTGTCTCAAAAAAGAGTAACTATTTTGGGAAAGTAGCATTTGAGAAACTCTCATTTTGTGCTAGAGGAGACTGAGAGGGATGAGTAGCAGGGAGAGACTGCACTCAGAAATAGAGGTCAGTTTCTGCTGTGCTCGAGGTCACCAGCAATGTGTGGTAGTGATTGGTGAATCCAGTATACGTACTCATCCTCATAGGAAACCACTGAGACTTCAGCAAGTAAAGTCCAGGAATGAGGAAGTGGTTAGAAACAACTGTAACAATTTCTCAAACCAAAGGATATACCAAGAATAGAATTCTTGCAAACAGTGCATGATTAGTGAGGACACTACCTAATTTTATAAGGATACGAAAGTCGGATAATGAGGAATGCTGTCTGTCACAGGTAATGAAACTCACAAGAGAGTATCTTGGCCGCAGGGCTGCCAGCAGGTGAAAGGGCTGGCAGCATACATGAAGATTCCTTTACAATCATCAGTTAGCAACCTGATTCCCGGCATCAGTTGTACTTTCTGATTAGAGCCTCTGGGCACCTGAACAGGAAGTTACTGCTGAGGCCTTTATCCGCTATGATTGGCAGAAAAATCTCTTTGGTACATCCTAAAGATAATTAAGTGTGCTGGTTGGGAAGAGAGAAGGGTTAGTGATACGTGTTCTTGCAAGCTACAGCCAGCTTCTGGGACTAACTACATACACTTGTTTGAACATGTGTGCATTGTGTGTGTGTGTGTGTGTGTGTGTGTGTGTGTGTGTGTGTGTGTGTGTGTGTGTGTGTGTGTGTGATGCCTATGTATGTACAGGAAGGCTGGAAAACATTGGATGTCCTGTTCTATTTCTCTCTGCCTTGTTCCACTGAGCTAAGGTCTCTCACTGAACCCAGACCTCATGTCTTTTCAGATGGGATTGCTGGGTAGCACGCCCCAGTGAGCCTTCTCTCTTAGTTCCCCACATCCTAGGGTTGTAGGTGTTGGGGGCCACACCCAGATTTTTATGTTGGAACTGGGGATCTGAACTCAGGCCTTGATGTTTCACAAGCACACTTACCAACCACTGAGCCATATCCCCACCCCCAAGGAAACAAAGTATGATTTTTCTCTTTTTGTTTTCTTTTTTTGAGAGATGGTAGGATATACCCAGGCTGGTCTGGAACTTGCTCAGTCGCCAAGGGTGACCTTAACCTCCAGATCATGCTGCTTTTCCTCCCCAGCATTAGGTAGAGGCCACCATTTGTGGCTTTTGGTTTTGCAAAAGTATCTGAATACTTGCAAATCCATCTGTCTTCAAGGAATACTATTCTAAAATCTGAAAGGTAGACATGCAAAGTAACTCCTGTGCAGAAAGACAACACATCACTGCAGGCTCTCTGCACTGCACCGCATCTGCACTCTGACAGAGGGATACTGTGCGTGAGGTGTGGAAGAAAAGTGTGCAGATTCCAGGAAACCAGTGTACGGGAAGGATCCAAGGGATTCACATGTGGGCACTGGAAAGATGGCTGAGGGGTCAAGAGCAAGCAGCACTGTAGCAGAGGCCCCAAATTTGGTTTCCAGCACCTACACACAGCTCCAAAGCATCCCATGTCTCTGGCCTCCATGGACACCGGCATCACAAGCGTAACCCCCTCTTACACACACACACACACACACACACACACACATACACACACGCACCCACGTACTCAATGCCATGCAGCTTAAAATAAAAGAGTCCCTAATATTTTGAGAAGAGACATAGTGATGGCAGTGTGTCCATCTGCAGATGCGACATCCAGCCAATGGGTGGGTGTTTAGGGCATGGCTGGTTAATAAGAAGAGGAAGTGACATCCAGCCAATGGGTGGGTGTTTAGGGCATGGCTGGTTAATAAGAAGAGGAAGTGACATCCAGCCAATGGGTGGGTGTTTAGGGCATGGCTGGTTAATAAGAAGAGGAAGCAGCTTTTCAGAAGACACTGATTTGTAAACTTTGTCTTAAAGATGCTGGTAGAACCGGTATGGTGCACTGTCCTGTGAAGGGAGTAGGATTGGAAGTTTCAGGGCATCCTTGGCAACACGGTGAAACATAAGATGCTGTTTCTAAAACAATGCCTCTAGTGGAATTTTTTTTTTCTGAGATAGTTTTATGGAGCTCCGGCTGGCCTTGAACTTGATAAATAGAAGACAGAGACAGTGAACTCTTGGCCTTCCCGCGTTTAAGACTGTAGGCAAGAGCTACAACACCCATTTCTCTAATGATTTCTATCTGTCCTTTAGTATTAAGCTGAGTTTTTGTTGAGCATCCTCTTTTAGTGTTGGTGACTGTTGGAAATGGTCCAGGAACGGAGTCTGTGAGGAGAATTCCGAGTGCTTGTGAGAAAACTCCAAGAAAACAAGAGTTCTGTGGTCGCAGTGTCTTTAAAACATGGAATTGCTCTTGGAATGTGACTTTGCGCAGAGGTATCAGACAGGAGTGAGTTTACTTCAGATTGTTCATTATTGCTTGTGCTGTTAGTCAGTTCAACATTTAAACTGTCCTTTATATGCCTCTATGGAAAACACATGCTTTTGCCACTTGTCCTTATACTCAATTGTATGCAGCTTGAACTCATGAGAATTTTACTATTCTGAACCTCAGAGTTTAAACTGTCTGAGGCTCTGAATAAAGTTGGTTATTGCATGAGATTTTTTAGTCCACCTCATTTACTGGCTCCACAGTCCCACTGTCTCTCGAGTGGTGACAATGACATTCCTGGAGTTCTTCCTGGATGCACAGATTAAAGCATCTAAGGACAAGGGACTAATATTTTCCAAACATTCATGTTTTCTAAAAATTTTACATTTATCAATAATGTGACTCCCCATCACTTAGAGGCTACAGAAATAAGTTTGTTTGTCTCAGTATAAAAGGCCAGGATCTCCAAATTCTAATATTCAATCTGACAGCTTAATTTTTGGCACTCATATCACACTGCCAGGATGCTTATTTTTTAAAAAGATCCTTCCGTTTTAATATTACGTGTATGAATGTTTTGCCTGTATGCATGCCTGTGCATCATATGCATGCCTGTGTGCCCAGAGGCTGGAAGCAGGTATCAGATCCCCTAGATCTAGAGTTACAGACAGTTCTGAGCTGCTGTGTACTGGGCACTGGGAATCAAACTCGGGTCCTCTGCAAGAGCAGCTAGTGCTCTTAACCACTGAGCCACCTCTCCAGCCCTGTGGTTTATTTTCAAAACAAATGACTTTATTATTTCCAATATTTTTCTTAAGGAGGCAGTAACACAGAAAGGCAAAAATATTTTTATGAGCTGGTAAAGCTATGTTATTGAATAGCTACAGTATTCATACACTTAGAAAAGTCTCTGTAGTAGTATCACAGACATAATCTAATTCATCGTGATTATTTGTCCTTTAATCAGAGCAAGCAATTCTTTTTATGATTGATAAATAAGGAACTTAAAAGTTGGTGTTTCTAAATAGGAGATAAGATCTGACCAGACATATTTTCATCACCAGTGAGAATCCAAGTAATCAGAAAAAAGCCACTCCTATGATAAAGAGCCTACGATGCTGATGGCTAATTATAGCACTTCCTGGACTGTGGGAAGACAAAAGTTGCAAACAGGTATCCAAAAGCTTCTTGGTCAATCTTTAGTCCCCATCCCTCTACTGCTATTGGGCAATCTTTAGTCCCCATCTTTCCTACTGCTATTGGGCAATCTTAAGTCCCCATCCTTCCTACTGCTATTGGGCAATCTTTAGTACCATCCCTCCTACTGCTATTGGGCAATCTTTAGTCCCCATCCCTCTACTGCTATTGGGCAATCTTTAGTCCCCATCCTTCCTACTGCTATTGGGCAATCTTAAGTCCCCATCCTTCCTACTGCTATTGGGCAATCTTTAGTACCATCCCTCCTACTGCTATTGGGCAATCTTTAGTCCCCATCCCTCCTACTGCTATCGGGCAATCTTTAGTACCCATCCCTCCTACTGCTGGACACTGTCCACCCTGGAACCTGCTATGTAGACCAGGCTGGCCCTGAATTTACAGGGATCCTTCTGCTTCTGCCTCCTGAGCTCTAGGATTACAGGCATGTACTACCACCACACCTGGCTCCCTGGGCTTCTTATGTGAGGGATATACAAACATACTATAAGCTTCCGCCAGCCCAACGCTCTTGTCAGCAGACAGCATCTGAAAAACCACAGCAGAGATTTCCCTACTCTGCTCTAAGATGCCAGCTTCCTGGTTATACTAGTGTGTCAAAATGTTTTGACTTATGACCCGTTCTTGTTCTGTAGCTGTAAAAACTTTATGGAACCATCTCCACTTTGGACCTTGCTATTTGGAGCAAGCCAAATGCATGCTTCTAGGCCATGGCCACTCATGTTTATCTCAATACAGCCTCTCCTAATTCCTTTTGCGGTGAAAGCTGTTTCTTGCAAGGACACAGCAGAAATGCCTCTCTTTGGTTACGCAGCTAGCGTTTGCTGTGTGCCTGTCCTCTGTTTAACCACTGTTCAATACAAACAAAAGAAAAATATTGCCTTTGCTGAGAAGTGCTGGGAATAAGAATTGCAAAATGCTTCTGATGGTTAATGCCTGCTTTCTCTGTTATCAGCTCTGTTTGCCTCATGGTAAATGCAAGGTCCTTAGAGAAAAATCCCCTGGCCTTGATGATGGGATTAAAAGCCAGTTATTAGAGCTGAAGGAGTGGAAAAGGAAATGCAGACATAAAAACAATAGGGCACTTCAAAGCTGGTGCTGATCCAGCAGAGACCAGGCCACAGATGTGAGGCAGCGCCCATGCCAGGGTTAATGGACTCGGATCAAAGGCCTCTGTAAGGAGCCATCCTGCCTCTTGCCACTCAGCCCCATTCCTAACAAAGTTAATAAACCTGCTTTACAAATGATGACCAGGACATCATGCTGACCTCCACAAAGACACCTAATGGAACAGTGACTGAGGAAGAGAGCCACAGAGTAAGGAGTTAATAATCTAAGTGAAAAAACAGTATTTTAAGTACCTTGACTAAGAAGTCACTGCTTTCTCCACCCCTCTAATTTTCCAAACAGACCTTTCCCACATAGATGAAAAAACATCCAACAGTGGCCCATTCTAAGTTACACCCAGTTTCTCTGCAAGCACAGAGAAAAGAGAACCAAACAAACTCTGGTTTAAAACAAAATAAGATAAATGCAGAAATAAACTGTGTGCTGACAGGATGGCTCAGGTGGTAAAAGTATCTGTGGCCTACTGTGACAACCCTAGTTGCATCCCCGAGACCCACACAGAGGAAGAGTGCAGACGCCTGTGACTTGTCTTTTGACTGGCACATGCAACACACACGTTTATTTTTCTGTGCAAATATGTATGTTTGTGTTAGGCTGCCCCTGCATGATCTGGAAAGTCTCTCTCCAAACCCCGCCCTCTCAGAGAATCGCCCAGCTCCGCATCCCTGGAGACTACTGCAACTTCCTGCCCTGCTGCCGCCAGCAGTCCCAGTCCCCACCTAAGCATCCCAGCTCTTGACCATACCTGGGCACACACGTCATCACTCCTCCACTACAACCTATAATGTCTCCCTGCTTTAGTTCAGGTGTGTGGCTTCGCTGGCTTCCATCTCTGGGACTGAAGAACCTACCCGAGAGTTGCTTTGCTCAAATGAGGCTGTTGTTATACTTTCTCAGTTCTGCTTGATCTGGCTGACTGTGTGTGTCGGCCGAGAAATCTAATATCTGGGCACAGAAAACCTGTTAGTTTGCACGTAGCTTTTCACATTGAAAAGGTGCCCTGAAACAATGATATCTGAAAGGAGTTTTTAAAAAAAATCCTGACTTTCAAATAGTGTCTGGAAGTGAAAGGAAGCTCCTGAAAGACAAGCCCAGCTCCAAGGCTGGGCCAAATAAAATTCAAAATGGAGCCAGCACTCATGAGGGAAAGGTAGGCAGATAAGTCTATGAGTTCAAAGCCATCCTGATCTACAGAGCGAGTGCCAGTACAGCCAAGGCTATCCAGAGAAACTCTGTCTTAAAAAATCAAAACCAAACAAACAACAACATGGATTTGAGATATTCTGTTCCCCAGAAAGCAAGGAAGCCCTTCTAAAATTATGGGACTGAAGGGATAGATAGGTGTTATTGTTGGGCAAACATGAGGACCTGAGTTCAAACCTCAAGTACGCATGTCCAAAGTTAGTAACCTGTGACTGCACCCCAGCACTATGGGGTGTAGAAACAGGAGGATCGTTGGCACTGGCTGGCTGCCCATCTAGTTCAAGGTTCAATGAGAGGACTGTCTCTCAGTGCAACACAGGGGCCTGTGGCAGAGCAGGACATCCACCTGATACTCCCCTCTGGCCTTCAACTACCTGTGTACATATAGATATGGGCACCTTTCACCACATACACACATGCAGGCATACATGTACGCACACACAGATGCATGCAAACCAAATAATAAAAGTTCTTTACAGGAGAGTGCAACTAATAAATATACACAAAACATACAAATAGAAAACCCAAAACCTTCATTCAGAAGCAATTCAGGCAAAAGTCATGGATGAAAGCTAGAAACACTGGGGAGGTGTGGGAACAGGGTAGTCACGTGCTCTGAAGCTGTTGATCAGGGATAACTCGCCACAGAGTTTTAGAAAGCAGCTATGGTTGCCAACATAGCACCAGTCCCAGCAGTGTGGTCTGCCTTACTTTATCAGTAAGTTTTTTTTTTATTGGTTTTGTTCTTGAGACATGTTTGGCTATGTAGCTCAAGCTGGCTGGAAGGTTGCATGGAGTCAGGCAGGCTTCAAACTTAGGATCTTCATGACTCAGCCACCTCCAGTTAAAAGCTTTTGATTTTTCTGCAGTCAGCGCTTCAACCTGTTTTTTTATTACTTGTGTATTTTGAGGCAAACCACTACCCTTCCTCACCTCCCAGGTCATAAAAATATTTTCTCCAGCACTATCTCTTCTGAAGGTTAGAGTCGACGCTGATTGTTTTTTAGAAGAACTAAGCACTAAGTTTTGAAACTGCTGGGAAATATAAACCAGTGCAGTGTCAAAGTTAATTTTTGGTTCTTCAGGCTTTTCTGGCTTTAAGTAAAATAGCTTTTCAAGAGCCTAAATAATTGAGAATTTCTGTTTAAAATGATAACATGCATTTTCCAGGTATTAAAAAAGTAGAAAAAGGGACTGGAGAGATGACTCAGTGGGTTTAAGTACTTGCTGTGAAAGCATGGGGACTTGGCGTGCACACACGCATGCGTATACACACACACACACACACACACACACACACCCTCTGTTTCCTTACATTTCCCTTTTATTGTGTACACAAACACACGCACGCACACGCACACACATGGACACATGCACACACACACACACACACACACACACATGGGTACACACACACACATGTGAAAACACACACACACACACACACACACATGGGTACACACACACACACACACACACACACACACACACACACACAACAGGCTTGCATGCACGCACAGAGAAACCATACACAAATGAATAAGAAAGTAGAAAAGAATGAGTCCCGTTCTCTTACATGAGTGAACACAGCATCCTTGCTGAGCACTTCATAACTGTCACTTGGGGTCCATGCCTCGGCGAACTGCAGAAAACCCCACTTTTCCTTGTCATCTTCTGTGGCCTGGAGTCTCTCCTTCCTGCCATTCAGTGTGCTGCCAGTGACCTGAGCCTGGGGACAGAATCATGAAGAGTTTACTACAATCACCCCACAGCTGACACTCTCTGATTACTACCTTGATTTTGCACCGAAGTCATAAAGTTACCACTGAGAAAACCTTATTACTTTAACAGATCATGGCTTTAGTAACAGGATCGTTTTGAAATACAATGCAATCAGCAACAGTTTAGGGAGTTTTAATAGAAACACGACACAATATTCACTTTCTTTATGTTAATGTTTTTTATACTTAGGAATTTTCCCTAAATATGATTGGAACTCATTAAAAAAGAATGTTTGTGGTGTCTCTTTCCCCAACTCATGGTGAAACCCTAACTCTTGGTGTGATGACGTTAGGATGACGTTAGAAGTGAGTAGGTCATGAATGTGGGGCCCTCTTCCATGGGTCCCACGGAATACATTTCTATTTATTTCTATGGTACTTTGTTGCAGCAGCTCAAATTAAACAGAAATTGGTGCCCCAAAAGTGTGGTTGCTGCCTGGAAATGTTGAGTGTAAAGTAGGACAGAGACTGGGAGTTTAAGTATGCATGCTAGATAATTCCACAAAAGGAATTGTAGGGCCATTTCCAGTCAACGAGGAGAGCAGCAGAGAAAGCATCCCTCTTCTTAAAGAACACACACATACAATCATGAAGAGAATGTTGCTGGGAATACAGGCCGCAAAGGCCAGTCCGATAAGGTTTCAGAGACCGAGAAGCATGCTACGGGAAACTGGAGGAAAGGTCACTTTGTTCAAAAGCCAAGAATTTAACTGCGTGGACAATGTTCTAGTTATTTCTGGAAGAATTTGCAAGCAATAAAACTACATCTCTCTGAGATTTCTGAGGACTTACTGAAGGAGCAGCATGGCTCCTTCTGAATTCTTGTGGCAAATGCAAGAAGAGATAAATTCAGAAGGAATTGTTAGGCAAAACGGTAACAATTTCAATTTTGGGAAATTCCTGGCTCATCGAGACTGTGGAAATGAGCAAAACCGTCTTGTAGAGAACGTTGAGGTTTGTCCACGTGGCCATTTGATATGGCAGTTGGTATGGGCATGAACTGCGAACTTCATCAGCCAACTTAGAAAATGTGAGAAACAGCAGCCTGCGTCAGTAGGAGTGTCACCTGGAGCGAAGCTATCACGGACCATATGACAGCGCAAGGGTAGCCCGTGAGCAGCCTGCGTCAGTAGGAGTGTCACCTGGAGCGAAGCTATCACGGACCATATGACAGCGCGAGGGTAGCCCGTGAGCCTCCTTTACTGCAGACAACTGCAGTGCTGACCGCTTGGCTGAAAACAAAGCAAGAGGAGAAAGACTACAAAGACGACCAGGGTGCCACTCGTGCCACGGGCCCTGGCAGTGTGTCAGTGTGTGGTGACAGACCTGCCTCCACATGGATTGCAGGGTGTGAGGCTGCCTCGTGCAGCTCTGGAGTTGTCATCATCTCCACCCTGACAGACCCTGACAACCAAGGCAGCAGGGAAGCCAGTACAGACTGTGTGGCCAGTGCCTAGCTAAGACGGGCTCATCTCTCCATCACAGAGGACCCAGAAAGCAGGGCTACTGTCCCAGGGGGCCTGGAAGACAAGGTACAGGTCAAAAGAGGACTGACACCAGCTTTGATACCTTACTCAATTTGCCCTGGGAGGTTTTAGACTTGCTTGGGACCACCTGGCCCTTTCTCCTTCCTCTTTCTTCCTTTTGGAGTGTGGAGGAGTATTTCAGACATCTCTTCCACAGCTCAAAACTGGAAAGGAACCACCTCAAGATGAGTCTCATCCATATCTGACTTAGATCATATTCAGTTGAGATGTTGGATTTTATAATTAGTGCTGGAATGAGCTAAGATTCCTGGGGTCACTGGGATAGGAAGCATGCATGCATTCTGTAAGTGAGAAGCACATGGATTTTTATGGGGACAGATAATGGCTAGTTTTATTACTTGACACAACCTAGGATCATCTGGGAAGTGCCTTAATGAGGATTGTCTAGACAGACTGGCCCATGGGCACGTATGTGAGGATATTTTTTTCCAAATTGGGTGACATTATTGCATGAGCTGAGCTATGAGTGATGTAAAAGAGAAAATAAGAAAGCTGAAGAGTAAGCATATATTCATTTCCCTCTCTTCCTGACTCTGGATATGGCATGATGAGCTGCTTTGCTCCTGCCTAGATTTCCCTTCAGTGATTGACAATGTCCTGGGGTTATAACCTGAATAAACCCTTAAGTTGTTTTTTGTCATTGTTCTTTTCTTTCTGTTCCTTTTCTTTTAAATCAGGACAACAGACAGGGAACTAAACAGGTCAGGGTAAAAGGTAATAAACTAAAAATATATGTCTCTCCAAAATTCATATACTGAAATTTTGACGGCTCATGCAATGGTATTAGGAGGTGAAGATTTTGTTAGTTATGATTTTGGAGCCACGACCAAAGCAACTTGGGGAGGAAAATGAGAGCATTCTCACCTTCTTCCTACATATGAGGCACCAACAGGACGATGGCATCTACATCCCTTACCCAACTTGGCCATGCTGGCTCCCTGATGCCATCTCCCATCCTCCAGATCTGGGAGGAATGTGATTCCATTCATTACACAGTACCCAGTGTATGATGTTTGTTACAGCATCCCCAATGACTAAGAAATCCTCTAGAAGCATCCTTCCGTGTTGGGAAAAAGACAGCTGGAGAGAGGGCACAGCACAGACTGTCTTCTGTTAATATTAGTTGAAAACTCAAGAATCTTTTCTGGCAAATATTCAGTAGTTTGGTCTCAGAAACAAAAAGGACATGGTCCTTCAAATGTTAGGTTCCAGCTGATGCTAGCTTCACGTCAAAAGCAGCAGAAGCAGTCATGGAAATGACTGTAAAGATGTGTGAGGAGGCACAGTCGAGGCCCTGAGTAAATCTTAGCACAGGAGAAAATTAGAAGAAAAAAAAAAAATAACAAACAAATAAATAAAATGGAAGATCAAAAATAACAGAAAAAGGGCTTCCGCAGGAGCTAGAAAGATGGTTCAGGAGCCAAAAGCTGTCGCAGAGGACCCACAGTTGATTCCTTGAACCTACAACCTTTGTAACTCCAGCTCCAGGGGGCCTGATGCTTTTATCTGGCCTCCATGGACACCTGCACTCATGTGTAAACACCCTGACATGGATATACATACATCATACATACATACATACATACATACATACATACATACATACAGCAAGTTAAAAATAAACCTTAGCCAAACAGCGATGGCCCATGCCTTTAATCCCTGCACTCAGGAGACAGAGACAGGTGGATCTCTGTGAGTTCGAGGCCAGCCTGGTCTACAGAGCGAGTGCCAGGACAGCCAGAGCTGTTATACTGAAAAACCTTGTCTCAAAAAAACAAAAACAAACAAACAAAATCTTAAAAAGAGAAAACAAAAAAGGCTTTGAAAAAAATATCATGCTTAGAAATCAATGCCTTGGTATGGCAGAGGAAGGCACGGAATGAAGCACCAACTGAATACTTTGTGATCTTAGTTTCTATTATTGTTATTTTGGTAAACTTAAGTAGCTATTAAAAGTCAGCCTCCTAACTCACAGTACAGACCATTCAAACTCAAGTATTACCTTCCGATTCAGCATTGCCCACATCAGGCTGTCGAGAGTACCGTTTGCAATAAGGTAGTGAATATTCACAGAGCTGCACTGTCCAATTCGGTGAGCACGGTCTTCAGCTTGTTTGATATGTCCAGGGTCCCAATACAACTCAGCAAAGACAACGTGGCTTGCAGCAGTAAACGTTAAACCCTAAGCAAAGCAAAGCAAAGTAACTAAGGCACAAAGAAGCAGGGCATAAGATATATACCTATAGTATGAGACGCACATGTAATATAAATATAAAGTCTTCCTGAACACATTAAAAGGAGAGAATATAACTGTCAGCTTGACAGCCTAGAGTCATCTGAGACAGCTGAGGGATTGCTCAGGTCTGCCTGACCTGTGGGCATGTCTGTGTGTCTGTGGGGAATCATCTTGGTTGATAGAAGGGCCCAGTCCACTTGGGTGGCACCATTCCCTGGGCTCCGTAAGAAAGCTAGCTGAGCCGTAGTGAGGCAGGGAACAACGTTCCTGCTTGAGTTCCTGTCTGCCCTCAGTGATGGAGTATCACTGTACGCGGAGGTAAACCCTTCCTTCCCTAAGTTAATTGTGGGCAAAGTATTTTTATCATAGCAAAGCGATGGAGCTAGAGCACTGAGAAAGTTGAAACAAGTGAGTCATGCAACATCAATCAAATTAGGAAGATTTAACTCAGGGACAGCAGGTGGAGGCCACTTATTGCAAGATACTCAAGGGAACCATAAGGAAACACATTTGAAAGAGAGGCAGGTTTAGAGGAACTGAGCACACAAACAGAACCGTTGTATCCTTTGGAAGAGTTACATTCACTTTACTGGGAAATCTAACAAAATACATTATTAAAGGGAGTATAATTTGTAACACATAGTATCCATGGCAGCTAGGCATCAAGCATCGACATGTTCCTTGTTTAATTCAAAACACTGTTCTGGAAAGTGAGGGAAACATGTCTCCAGTCATGCGGTTTCCTTCTGTGAAATTTCTCATCCTTCTGTGAAATTTCTCATGCTATGACTCCAAGGCCCTGCAGTTTATCGCCTCCAGTTGTCAGTGTGTCATGCAATGCTGTATCTTCTGGGCAACAGGCTTTTGCCTCAACTGGAAATACTGTGGCAGAAAAGCATTAAGTCTTATTTTACAGCCAATACATGAAAATGTCTCAGGAGGCGTCACTTCTATGATGGCCGGCTGAGTGAATTTTGAAGCATGCTTAACTGGAGCTACATACAACCAAAGGTGTGGGTAGTGTTGCAAAGTCTGCCTTGCTTTAAAAATACGATCTAATCCATGATGTTCACAAGCACTGGAGGGGCAGTTTTTTTCAAGACTGTTATGTTTAGTTTACCTTAAAATATTTTTGTGTTATAACAAAATCATACTTTGCTGCCCTATTTAACAAATAAACATTAAGTAAAGTGCAACAAATTCCCTGAAAATTAGTCACTTCATAAAATGGGCCAGAAGTAATAGAACCAGGATAAAACTAAATGCAATATTAAAGCTCTGTTGCTATTTAGGCCTGTAAAGCCACATTAGAGGCAAACTGAAAAAACAAGCAGTATTATCAGAGGGAACCACTGAGCTTGTGAAAAACATATATGACCAGAGCCAGAGGAGACAGCTCAGTCAAGAAAATACTTGACTTGAAAATGTGAGGACCAGTGTTCTTTTCTCCTAACCTACGTAAAAAGCCGAGTGTGGGGTGAGGACTTGTAATTCCGTCACTCAGGAGGTGGAGATGGGCAGACTCCCGGGACTCATTGCCAGTCAGCCTAGCCTAAGTGGCCAGCCCCGGGTCTCAGTGAGAAACCCTGTCTTAAAACCACAAGGTGAAAAGCCCAGCATGGGGGTGTGCGCCTTTAATCCCAGCGCTCAGGAGGCAGAGGCAGGCAGGAGTCTGAGTCCCGCACAGAGAAGGCTATGTAGAGAGACCCTGTCTCTAAAAACCCCAAAACAAAGAAACAGCCAACCACCAAACAAACAAGGCGGATGATTCCTTAGTTATAATTCCAGCTCCAAGAGGCTCACACGTGACCATGCTCGCGAGGTCACTGTCATTTGAAGAAGTAGTCAATCTCAGTCTGAGAGAGATATCACCCAGAAGAGCGCCCTTCGTTCTTCCCTTTATTCTCATGAGGACGTCAGCCTTCAAGTATACAAGTGCTTCAGGAGCACAGCCTTGAATAAAACACGAGTGCCCTGTACATCCTTAATTTCAAGATGTCATTTATTTTTAATCATATTTTAAGCTCATAATAATTCTGGCTTTCTTGTCTGGTTTCATTTTACTTATGTTTCTGGACAGGGGCACTCACTCCATTTCTAATTTTAGGTTCTTGGTAATATTCTCCATGGCTCTAACCCAGACGTATGTCTAGGTTCACTTAGATATCTTGAGAGAGGGTGGGGAGAGAGAGAGGAGAGAGAGGGGGAAAAAGAGAGAGAGAGCAGAGAGGGAGAGAGAGAGAGAGAGAGAAGAGAGAGGGGGAGAGACGGGGGGGGGGAGAGAGAGAGCTTGCTTAGAGTAGAAAGGAAAATTCTGGAAGAAGCCAGTTGTGTTGGTGTATACTTTTAATCCCAGCACTCCGAGAGGCAGAGGGCAGGTGAATCCAAGGCCAACCCTGGTCTACATAGTGAGTTCCAGGTCAGCCAGGGATAATAAAGTGAAAATTCCTCATTCCAAAAACCAACCAGCTGGGTTGTGGTGGCACACGCCTTTGAATCTCAGCACTCAGGATCTCTTTGAGTTCAAGACCAGCCTGGTCTATAGAGCAAGTTCCAAGACAGGCTCCAAAACTACACACGGAAACCCAGTCTCAAAAACTAAGCAAACAAGCAAACTAACTAACTAACTAACTAACTAACTAACTAACTAACTAACTAACTATACTAACTAACTAACTAACTAACTAACTCTAACTAACTAACTAAAAAACTCAACCAACCAACCACCCAACCAAACAAAACAAAAACAAAATTCTAGAAGGGATGTGGCCCTAAGGAACTATTTCTGTGCAAGGTAAAAGAATCTACAAGATAAAATTACATTAATTAATTGTGTGTGTGCATGCGCAGAGGTCAGAGGACAACCTGACAGTCACTTTTTCTCTGCTTAGGGTGGCCACTGGCGGATGTCCATACCCAATGGCTGACTCCACACCCATGTGCACATGTGCAGAACTAATTGGACACTCAATGGGCTATTAATAAGAAAGGAATGACGTCGGGAGGGAGATGTGTTGGAGGGTGGGAGAGCTGAAGAAAGTGGGTATGGGGTTAGACATAACCAAGATATATATATATACATCTGTGAAAATTTCAAAGAATAAAAATAAGATGCTGCCTTTTTTTATATTTTCTAGCACTCTGAAGTAGAAGGAATACTGATTACAGCAGATATAAAATTACAATTTTATAAATCAAAGTTAGCATTGATGAACTTTTTGTTATTTCCATGACACTTTTGTATCAAACTTAGACTTGAATCTCTTACCTGGCCAGCAGCCTGAATGCTCAGGATAGCCACACGAGTATTGGGGTCCTTCTGAAATTGATTAACCAGGTGAATCCTTTCTGAAGATGGAACACTTCCATCTATTCTGATATAACGAGCCTAGCATAAGGGAAATAGCAGAATTAGACAAGCCCTAGGCAGCTTTATTATTTTACATATTTTATACATTATTTTAATAGTCATATAAAGATGCAAACCCATTAAAATGACACATCAGCAAATGTTATACAGTAAGAATCTTAACAAAATGTTAACAATTTCTTACATAAAAAATTCATTTCACATACGCCTGTGTGTGCGTGTGTGTGTGTGTGTGTGTGTGTGTGTGTGTGTGTGTGTGTTATGTACATGAGTGCCATGGTACATATATGGGGAAGAGAGGACAGCTTATAGGAGTTGGTTCTCTCCTTCTACCACGTGGGGTTCAGTGACTGAACTCAGGTTATCGGGCTTTTACAAGCTGAACCACCCTGCTTACCCCCATTTCTGACTTTTTATGTTTAAGGCATCTTAATACCACTGTGACGGTTTGAATGGTCCCTGTAGACTCACATATTTGAATGCAGCTGCTGGGACTGTTTGGGAAGGATCGGGAGGCGTGGCCATTTTGGAGGAGGCGTGTCACTGGGGATGGGTTTGGAGGTTTCGCAAGCCCACACCATTCCCAGTCAGCGTTCTCTCTGCCTCGTGGTTGTTGTCTCAACATGTAAGCTCTCAGCTGCTGTTTCAGCACCATGCTTGCCTGCCACCAAGCTCTCTGATATAATGGTCAGGGACTCAGCTTCTGAAAGTGTAAGCCCAGCAAACACTTTCTTCTGTAAGTTGCCTTGGTCATTGTTTCTTTATACAGCAAGAGAGAAATAACTAATCAATGCCAAAGGCAATTGCTTTTATGCAACAGAAGCTAAGCCTATGAACATTTTTTAATGAAGCAAGTGTTTCTGCAGTAAAATTCTATGAAACTTAATACACAACTTTTAGGCAGTAGGTTAAAAAAGAAAAAAAGTAACTTTAGGGTCACAGGATGAGTTACTCCAAAGTAAAACCAAAGCCAGAGAAAGAAAGGAGAGAAGATTTTGTTCAGATATTAGGGAAGTACATGTGCTTCTGAAATACAACCAAATGTTAACCGGGAAAGTAACATTCTTAAATCTATCATTCATGACCTCTTTTTTCACATTATTAAACTTGAAAGAATTATGGGAGATGATTGTACCCATTGAAGTGAGGAATTAAGACACCTACACACACCTTTAAAGACAGAGACTCATTAAGTGTTAAACTGAACAGACTTGTCTTCAAGAACAGTTTAAGCTGTGAAAAGAGCTGTGTGCTAGAAATAGCTAAAAAGAATAAAGTCAACCTCATAAAAGTAAGTTAAGCTGCCAGGTGTTTTGGGGGAGGAGGGGAGGAGGTGGGGGCATGGCACACATCTTTTATCCCAGCACTAGCGAGGCAGTGGCAGTTGGATCTCTAAGTTCAAGGCCAGCCTGGTCTACAGAGTGGATTCCAGGACCCTAGGTACCTGTACATGCGCATGAGTGTGCATAGGTGGTTACCCCAGTATGGAAGTGAGATAAAAAGCCAGCCCTTGTTTCCGCCTCGCTTGAGGCAGTCTCTGGCTTTCCAGCTGTGGAGGACAGGCTAGCAGGTTCTCCTGCCTCTGCTTCCCAGCTCACAGCAGGACATCCGGGATTACTACACCAGCTACATCTCAGTTCCTCATGCCTGAAGAGCACACCACTCGGA
Source organism: Cricetiscus sungorus (assembly GCA_030556225.1). NCBI lineage: Eukaryota > Metazoa > Chordata > Mammalia > Rodentia > Cricetidae > Cricetiscus > Cricetiscus sungorus. Next base: position 12,086,597 of record JANBXA010000367.1, on the reverse strand, counting down.
GAGTCATCTCTCTAGTCCCAAATGGTAACTGTGTTTCTTCACAAAGCCTACATCACCCGATCAACGGACCACTCAGTATCGTAAAACCCTCTCAGGAGCTTTCTAAAGAAAGGGAAAGATGGGGAGAAAACCATTTTTAACTCTGTAAAGCTGAGTGAGATTCCAACACATCAGCAGAATGGATGAGAGGAAAAGAAGGGGACCGTTGTGCCTGGATCAGAATCTAGGAAATTTACAATTAAATATATTCAGAATAGGAAAATAATATGAATCTATTTTTTTTTTTGTCAACAATTGAGAAATTAGTTGTAAGGTTAATGAAGTCTTTCTCAGAGTGAGAAAATCAATGAGAAAGCATCTTCCATGTTAGAATAGTGTACCATGCTATCATAAACCCCTCGGAAGGAAGACACCAGAACATACTATGAACATACTAGTTGATTTTGAAAGCTCACCTGTACTGGCTGCATTGATCCATGTGTACAAGGTTCACACCACTTGCCTGGACATTTCTTATAGCTGCCCCTGCACACGTGTGCAAGCCCTGAGCATTTACGGGACAGATGGCAGGTAAGGCTTTGAAATTAACAATGGGAGATACCATCTCTGACATCAACACTGGAAACTGAGGTGGATCTCAGAGGATGCCGGGAAGATCACTGCCTTGTGGACATGGCCTGGTCAATGCCATGGGCCAACCACACCGTCCATGCACTTTAGTGAGTCTATACTCATTCTTAATAACACTTTTCCATAGAGTATCCGGCCTATGACTTTAAAAGGTCTGGAATTTGGGGGCAGTGATTTTCTCTGGAATTGTTTTCTTCTATTAGCCATATTTAGATTTGAGATTATGCCACTCTCCCATACTATCTGCAGGAACAGGAAGGAAATCCCGTATGGAGTCAAGACAGAATAGCCTTAATTGACTCAGATAAATTGGACAGAGGAAAAAAATTTAGATTGATATAAATAAGAAAACAGTATGCCCTGGTATTAATATGATATTACCAAAATTTATAAGAAAATATTTAATAAATTATTGATGAGACAATGTATTTTAGAAACACCATCCAAAGAAGGTTTTAAAAATCCACATACATCATGAGATTGAAAGATATTCTGTATAGTGAAGATATGCATTTTTTCACATAGTGAAAATTATTTTATAGAAAAATATCACAATACCTTGTTTTCGATGGCTGCTTCTGTGCAAGCTTGGAGCATATTTAAATGGTGAGCAAAGACCAGAAATTTGAGAGACTCATTCTGAAGCAGCATCTTGATATAGTCCTTCACTGCACCTGCCTAAATATTAAAGTCACATTTTACTGACATCATCATTTTTTAAAATGAAAGAACCACATCACTTTTAATAAAGGAAAAATTAAAAAGCTCCTGACACCAGGAAGAATCTTTGATAGACATCTTCATGACCTTTAGCTGCTCTTTCTCTAGGCAGCCAGCTGGACTGGAACCCCCATGTGTAAGGGACACGTGCAACAGCTGTCTGAGTCTGTCTAGTGCTTTTCTATTGCTGCGCCAGAATACCCACGAGGAACCAGTTTAAAGCATGGGAAATTTCTTTTGGTAGCAA
>JANBXA010000367.1:11885000-12080000 GCA_030556225.1 Cricetiscus sungorus | reverse complement strand
TCATCTTTGTTCTCATTTATTGAGTTTTCTTTCCTATACAGTTCACTTCATATTCTATGGAGTTAGTAACTTTCAAGGTTGTCATCATCCTTTTTTTTTCTTCCTTCTCTTTTCCCTTCTTGTCTTCCTCCTCCTGCATCTCTTTCCTCCTCTTCCTTCCCCCTTTCCCTTTTCTTTCCTCCTCCTCTTCTTCCTCCTTCCCTCCGTCCCTCTCTTTCTAACTTCTAGATATCAAACCTAGACATTTGTACATACGAGGCAAGTATGTGCAAACCACTGAACTATATACCCAGGCCTTCTGTATCTATTAGTGTAACCTTGACTTAATGCTCACAGTTCTTGTGCACTGTGCCTACTCCCTGACTCCCTTGGGTGCTTCTTCTGTAGCAGAATGCTTGAGAGTGCCCCTTTCTTCAACCTACACAAATTCCCACTTACCCTTGTAGTTGGGGCTGAGCCCAACTTCTCTTTCCTATTACAGCAGAGGTGACCCATGCTGCAGGGTATTCTTTAGAGTTCAGCAGGCGTCACAATTATCTCTGCCTTGACAGCCATAGCTGGTAGCAGAGCGAATGCAGGCACAGAAGGCGCCTCCTCTAAAGTCCTGAAAGCTCTGGCTGGGGTGACAGACATGCCAGGTTTACAGGGGTTCTGGGGATCCACCTCCAGGCCTTATGCCTGCCTGGCAAGCACTTTAAGCACTGAGGCATCTCAGCCCCTCATCTCCTTCTGAACTGCTTCCTCTAAGACAATGGTCACATTCTATTTGTGCCTTATCAATTACTGCTGGCTGCTTCCTACTAACGAACAGAAGGCAGGCTGTGTGCGCCTGGTTCAGAGCCTGGCATTTCCCAAACACAGATCAAGCTGAGGGTAAGCCCTTTGCAGCCTTGGCTCCTCCTAGGCCCTGGGCAACAAGAATTCTGTGATGACCTTATTATCCCTTACTGCATATTATGCTGCTAATACTCATATTATGCTACTAAAGAAAATAAACAGAAAACACACTTCATACCTTAAGGAGCATGTTTAAGGACTTTTCCCTTCAGCCAATAAGGCTCTGAAGAATGCTACTATCCCCAAAGTGACAGGAAATTTCAGTTTGGTTTCAGTAATTTCCATTAAAAAACTGGCATTTCTCTTGAAATGGTTTTCTCTAAAAATGAGACAGCATTGTAATGTGCCCGCACATAAGTGATAATTGGCTGAGCCAAATATATCTTGTTTTTAAAAAGATTTATTTGAGGGCTGGAGAGATGATCGAGAGGATTATGAGCACTTGACGCTCTTGCAGAGGCCTTGGCTTCAGGTCCCAGCACCTACATGGTGGCTCACAACCATTTGTAACTCCAGGCATAGGGGACCTGCTGCTCTCTTCTGTCCTCCATAGGCACTGCACGCACATGGTGCACACATGCACACACACACACACACACACACACACACACACACACACACACACAGAGAGAGAGGTAAAACACTCATACACATAAAGGAGATACATCTTTAAAAAGGTGTGTGTGTGTGTGTGTGTGTGTTTAAATTATATATGTACATGCTAGTGGAGATGCCCACAAGAAGGTGTTGCATCCTCAGGCTGGAACTACAAGTAGCTGTGAGCCAAGTGGTGTAGATGCTTTAAATCAAACTCTGGTCCTCGGCAAGAGCAGTAAGCTTGCTTAACTGGGTCATTTCTCCAGCCCTGAATATCTGCCACCTCCTCACAGTGTATGATGCTGATTCTATTTCTGTGAAACCTTTCTTTTTATCAATTGCATCCACACTAAGTAGCATAAATTCAGATACAACAGACACAGGAAAAATGGTTTTTCTTGTCGGAGCTGGAAAGCTCGGTGGTAGGATGCTTGCCTAGTTTGGTTGCTAGGTTACACCAGTCCCCGGTAATCTCGGTGAACTTGTACAAACTGCTTCATCTGCTGGAACTGTACTCCACCAGCCCAGCCCATCTCCTTTCCCTTCCAACTGGCTACCGCTACTTACACAGTCCGTAAGACATCCTTTCAGTAGCCTTCCCCTGACTGCCTCCATAGCGTCTGGGTTTGAAACAGTAAGCAAAGCCTCTTGTAGGTGAATATTTATTTCACCGGTCTCTCCAAAAGGCTTCAAATTTTGAGAAGTAGACATGTCATTTTTACCATGCCCACCCAGCAGCCCACTTCATCATGGGAACTCAATGTTATCAATCAGAAACAACAGATTTTTTTTGTTTGTTTTGCTTTGAAAAGGAAGCTGTGACAAGAATGCACACACTGTAATAACCGATCTATAATCTGTATGACTTCAATTTAAATTTTCAAACTGGTATGGGAGAACTCAGCAACACATTTTGTCATAGAAAAAAAAAGTAGCCTCTAACTAGTTACCTCCTAAAAAGCCCACTTAACTTAATTTTTCAGAGTTACAATAGACTCTTAACTATTGGAATTCAGTAACATATGGGGGAAATGTATTGAGCATCCCCATTTTGTTACAGCAGGAACTAATGGCTTCAGTCTGTACTCAGGAATAGAAAAACGTCCAAAATACATTGGTGGTTGAAAACAGCTTCCGCCTGGAGGAGCGGAAGGAAGACTAGCATCTCCACAAGCTGAGTGACAAGGCTTGGGTATTTGCTACACTTTATTTTTAAGAATGTAACTCAATGCAGAGACAGCTGGTTTTAATCTCCTTTCTTTCCCTTCAAGGGTCTTCATGAGTCAGATGTCAGCTTCCTACTAATGACCATCACAACTTACAACCACAGCTTCTTAACACAGAAAATAATTCACCCGAAGAGTCTCTTATTTTAAAGACTTCTTTAAAATAATTCTGTATTTAAAATAATTCATTCTGTATTTAGCACTAAGCACAAAGCCAGATAAGCAAGCAAGCAAACAAAATAAGAAGATGGTTATTAACACCAAGGAAAAAAAAAACCTGTCAAGGCAAGTAGTTAGAGCTGAAGTGTGATGTATTTGTCTGTCATTGCACTATGAACAGTGACCACTGATCAAATGAGAACTTATGACTAACCCACTATATAACACAGGAGAATGGAAGAGGGTGAAAGAATTGTAGATAGCCTTCCAAACAGAATACTTAAAAAAAAAAAAAACCATATAAGCATTAAAGTTTAACTCATGTTTTTTTACTTTTGAAATTTGAGTCCTTTATTCCATCTGAAGATTTGCCATACTCAAAGAATGGTAAGTTTTTAGTCATTTATGTTACTAAGAGTAAAATTTTAGTTTTCATGTTTATGACTGGCTTCAAGTTAATGTGCATGAGTGCAGACATGTATGTATGTTGGTGTGTGTGCTGTTTCTCATGTGCGACACGTGCATCAGGGAGGTCAGGACAGTGTTTGTGCAAGTGTGACGTAAGCCTGGAGACAACTGTTGAAGGCGACCAACAAAACAGAAAGGGGTGGAGGGAAGGAAGGCAGGTGGACAAGTGGGTACGATTATAAACCTATAGTAATTAAGACGCTGTAGGTTACAGTGAGGTATAAAGGTCAAGAAAGCAGTAGGGTTAGAAACAGAGCCGCATATACATGACTTAGTCATTTTTTAAATGGTCTTGACCTAGTTAGCGGCAGCTACAGCTTGACATAAGGTAGAATCACCTAAGAAGGAGCAACCTCAACTGCGGAGCTGCCTAGGTCAGAATGGTCTACAGGCAGTATGTGAGGCACTGTCACATTGAAGCCTGATGTGGGTGGGCTGAGTTCACTATGAGTGGCAACATCCCTGGCAGGCGGCCTTGAGCTGAAGAAAAGCTAGCTGAGGGCTGGAGAGGCGGCTCAGAAGTTAAGAGCACTGCTGCTCTTCCAGAGGATCCTGGTTCAATTCCCAGGGGAACCAACACCATTCTCTGACCTCCTGAGGCACCAGGCATACAAGTGGCAAAGAAACATGCATGCAGGCATGCTGGGCACAGGTCTGGGAGAACGCTTTCCGATCTGGGAGAGGGCCAGCAAGCAGCATTCTTCCATGGTTTCCGGTTCCAATGCCAGGTTCCTGCCCTAAGTTCCTGCTCTGATTTCCTTCAAAGAGAGATTGCCACCTGAAATGAACTTTTCCTCCTCATGTTGCTTTTGGCCAGATTGTTTTAGCACAGCAAGAAATTAAACTAGAAACACAATCAAATACATTGCATCAAAAAGATTTTTAGTTAAAAAAAAAAAAAAACAGAAACAAAAAACTAGAATTGCCAAAAAAGTTCAGTGAGAAAAAAACAAAACAAAACAAAAAAAAACAGTGATGCACACACACACACACACACACACACACACACACACACACACACACACTGGGCACAAATTCTCATTCAACAATGGAGCACTGTGAGGGAACAATGGATCACTATGATGACAGACTGCGATGGTTCTCAACTTTCCTAATGCTGTAACTGTAATACAGTTCCTCGTGCATTTTATAACTAAAATTATTTTCATCGCAGCTTCATAACTATAATTTTGCAGATTTTGTAAATCTGTTATGAATTGTAATGTAATCTGTCTTAGGCAGCTGCTACGAAAGGACCATACAACCCCCAGGGTCCCAGTGCTCAGTGGAGTGTCATGGAGCACTGCGATAGCATAATAGAGCACTGTCTGGTCACAGTGGTAGTCTCAAGGAACACCGGAGCACTGTGACTGACACGGGAGCACTGTGACTGACACCGGAGCACTGTGACTGACACCGGAGCACTGTGACTGACACGGGAGCACCGTGACTGACACGGGAGCACCGTGACTGACACGGGAGCACCGTGACTGACACTGAAGCACTGTGACTGACAGTGGAGCACTGTGACTGACACCGGAGCACTGTGACTGACACTGGAGCACTATGACTGACAAAAGAGCACTGTGATGATAACAGAAGACCGCAATGGGACACTGGACACTGACACAAGGCACCACATCATGACGAACACCAGACTGCTGTGCTGGGACAGGGAAAGCATGTGACAATACAAGGGAGCACTGTCATGAAACAATGGAGCACGGTGAGAGTGATGAAGGATTGTGATGCACAGTGGAGTCTGTGATGGGAAAATGGAGACCTGTTAAGGTACTCCCATATACACACACCTTACACAAACAAACGGAACCTCTGAATGTCCCCATCTCTATGTGATGCTGTGGGAAGAATTAACTCTAACTGGGAGTGCTAGTGCTCCCTTTAACCCAAACACTTGGGAATGAGAGTCAGGCAGATCTCTGGGATTCAAGGCCGGCTTCCAGGCCAACCATGAGTACTTAGTAAGATCAAATCTAAAAACAAAATAAAAACAAAACAAACAAACAAAACAGAATTAACTCTAAATACTCCACAGACTTCACAGGTCTACCCATGTACTCTAAAGCTACAGCATTATTAGAAGAAAATGTGGTATCTTTGTATTGGGCAAAAGTTACTCAGGATTCAAACAATCAAGAAGAGATTAAAAAGGACATACTGAAATCTTTAAAAATGATGAATTTCTGTTCTTTAAAATAGCATTTTAGAAAATAAAAATGGGAGCTGGTCATGGTGGTGCACAGCTTTAATCCCAGGGCTCAGGAAGAGAGGCAGGTGAATCTCTGAGTATAAGACCAGCTTGGTCTATGTAGTGAGTTATAGGACAGTTAGTGTATGTAGAGAGAACCTGCCCCAAAGTAAATAAACAAACACACACACAGGGTCAGGGACAAAATTTACAAAGACACACACACACACACACACACACACAGAGAGAGAGAGAGAGAGAGAGAGAGAGAGAGAGAGAGAGAGAGAGAGAGAGAGAGAGAGAGAGAGATTAAAGGACCCGCTCCTAAACATGAGAAATCCTTACAACCCAATATTAGTAGGAGTCCAATTTAAGTAGATACTTCACGAGAGAAAATAAATAATTAAAAAGAATATGAAAATATATTCAACATAACTTGTGCCTGGGAACAAACAATCAAAACACAAAATAAAAAAGCACTTCATAGCCACAAGAAATGAAAGATGACAATGCCATCCGCTGACAAAGATGTAGGACAATTGGGACTCTCATGCTAGCAGAAGTGCGAAGTGGTAGAACGTTTTGGCAAAGTGTTTTGAAAGTGAAGCATGTGTTTCTCTAGTCCTATTTCTACATCTCTGCCCTCAAAAGATAAACATGATGTCCAGGGCCACAGAGGTGGCTAAATGGGTAAAAGTGCTTCTTGTGTAAGTTTGACGACTCAAATCTGATCCCTAGAATCCATGTAAAAAAGGTGGCTATGGTGGCACACACCTGCAATCTCACCACTCCTACGGCAGAGTGGGAGGTGGAAACAAATAGTACACTTGTCAAAACAACAACATACAATCCATTTATCTGATATTCACATGGATTCAAAAACTGCCAACACCATCTAAATTTTATGTGAGTGTATCTAACTCTTTAAACTCCAGAATACAAATAGAAGATGATTGGCTCAACTTTTGAAAAGATTATTTGCAGAAATCATGTATAGAAACCATGCCAAAAGCTAATAAAAGAGGACCATCTATACATTCCTTAAATAACAAGATGTATCTGAGAAACCACATAAAGTAGAGTGTTGCTTCCTGCTGTCTGTTTTCAATACAATTTTGGTTTTCCATAATAATTCAAAACTGGCAGAGACTTGTTGTAGCATACAAGTAACCTACTGGGTTGACTAAAACACACTAAAGCTTGTTATGAAGACAAATACATAATGGCCCAACCAGAGTACCTTGGCAATCGCAGTCTGTTTGAACATGCTCGTTATCAGCCCCATAACCGTCCCCGTGGCACCTGAATTTGGCGCTCTCATTAATTTTTGCCATTCTTCAAAGCTGGCATTTAGTTCCTGTGTGGGAAGGAATGACATCATTTAAGAATACAGCACCAAGAACAGAGCAATTAATTCAATCATTCATCAGGTCCTACTTCCCTGTGTAGAAAGTTATAAAAGGAACGTTCCCATAGACACCATTGTGTTCATTTAAGACCTCAATGCACAGACCAGTCACATGTTTATGCTAATGAGAGTAGGCAGTGACAAGCTATGTCACACCATAATTCAAATGATTGAAACTTCCTCTTGAGAAACAGTATATGAAGTCAAAAAGATCTGAACACATAAGACAACAGCGTGTGAAATTTATTTTTGTAGTAAGATGTGTTATTTAAACAAGCATAAGGATGAAAGAAATATTAGTTATATAAAATATAACATGATCATAAATTGATTCATTTCATTATACTCTGTAATGCTAAAATAGCAGATAAATTTGCATTTGAGAAATACCATAGTATCCAATGTATCCTAGACACTTATTTAACTTCTAAAATGTAAACTTCTTGTTCACTCAGTCACATCCAGGGCCTGTACAGGTACTGTGCTCCCCAAAAGTAAATCTATATGAGGATCAGGAAAAATAAACATTTGGCTTTCAGATATGTTAATACCCTACAACATTATCACAGTGTTTCATATCTCAAGAACACAGCTACATTCAAATTATTCTATAGAAAAGTTTAAACTTTAAAGAAATCTTCATGTGTATGATGCGTGTATCTTTATGTGTACATGCATGCATGCATTCATGCAATCTATGGCATATATTTGTGTGAGGGATCAGAGACAACCAGTGTGTGGGTCTCACCTCCCCCTCATTTGAGACAGGGTCTCCTACTGTTCACTGCTATGGCCTGAAAGCTTCTGGAGACCCTGATGTCTCAGTTCTCATCTCATTTCAGTAGCACTGGAATTACAGAGGCAACTATTATGACTTGTGTTCTGAGACGCCCAAGTCAAGTCCTCACAGTTGCATGGCAAGCATTTCAACTATGGAGCCCCAGCCCCAGATCTGTGAATGTGTGTATGTGTTGTGTGTGCATGTGTGTGTCCACAGAACATAAAATTGATTATCTCTTACTAATTGATTACTGGGACTTATAGACATCATGAATACTTAATACTAAATAGTTTTCAAATCATAGTGCTTTTTCCTACATTCAGTGGAAAAATTTTGAATCACAAGGTGCTAACAGTGTGCTGTCCAAATTGGACAAGCAGCACACAAAAGAGAGTGACTGCCGAACTCTGCGGAAAGCAAGGTGGGACAGCCCTGCTTCTCAGCAAGTCTGTCAGAGATGCCTGGCCCGCAGGCCAGAGACGGATGGCCAGTGCTGCAGAGAACCTATGCGGGACTGTCCAGACAGCCTGATGTCCCTGTCATTAGGTAACATTTCATCCTCCTGAGGTCTTTGATAGAGTTGAAGACTAAATATTTAAACTTACAGTATTCTTTATTTATGATAGAAAGCAAATTAGGTATAAAACTTTAGACTCATAGCTAGGATAGATAATGGAGTGTTCTCGCTGATTTTGCCAAATGCAAACAGATTAGATATTATGACTGTGGTTCTCACTTAATAACTATTTTTGTTGTATACAAGTTTACTGCTAACATTAAACTTTCCTTTTTAATTAGACAAACATGGAGAAATGCTGTGAGAAATTCTTTTGCACACTGTAAATATGTATTGCTCTAATTGTTAATAAAAAGCTGATTGGCTGATAGATGGACAGGCAAAGACAGCTCAAGACAGACAGAATGCTGGGATGAGGAAGGGTGGAGTCAGAATAGAGTCTGGAGGAGATGCAGAGAAACAAGATGGGCATGCTGTACTGAGAAAAGGAACCAAGCATACGTAAGAAATAGGGGCTAATTTAAGTGTAAGAGTTAGATACTAACAATCTGGAACTATTGGCCGAGCATTTGTAACTAATGTTAAGACTCTGCGTCAGTTATGTGGGAACTGGTGGTCAGGATAGGAAAACTCTGTCTGCAACTAAGAGTAGTTTCTGTTACATATTTGATAATTAAAATTAAAATCTTCTTGTGCTTTTCCTGAAATGATATGAAACCAACAGATACTCTACTAATCAAACCTGTTTTCAGAAAGCATGCTTCTGTGATATACAGTCTTTAAGAGCATCATTCATAATGCTGAAGGTAAGACTCACAAGTAAACACAGGCTCTCACCTTGACAGCCGCTGCTGGAAGGTCAAATGGAATGCGCTGTCTGACTTTAGGTGGCAGCTGGCTTAACACTTCGCTCTTTAATCTTCTGATCATTATGTTGCTTAGTAGCTGGTGAAGTTCACCAAGGTTTGATGCCCCTCTATAATCCCACTGACGCCTTTTACCAAAGTATCTGTTAAGATGAAAAGACAAGCAGCAAAGCTGAATGCTAGAGCAAGAAACCCATGCATGTCCTTCCTTTTAATAATAAGGGGCAATGTGCTGGCTCCTGCTACTTCCAAATGAAAACCAGTTTCAAAAAGCTAATCTAAGGGGCCGAAGAGGTGGCTCCTTGGTTAAGACGGCATGCTGCTCTTGCAGTGGGCCTCAGCTCAGGGTTTAACACTCATAACAGGTGGCGCACATCTGTAACTCAAGCTCCAAGGGGTCTGATGACCTCTGAGGGCATCCCTCTGTCTGTGACACACACACACACACACACACACACACACAATTTAAAAATAAATCTTAAAAGAAAGGTATCCTTAGCATATAACTCTCACAATTGTACTTCTAGGACTCAAAGGACTAAGGCAGGGAGATCACTATGAATGTACACTAGGCAGGCACTCCGCCAACTGAGCTATCCCCAATCCGATGTATTTTCATGCCACTGAAATATGTTGCTTCCTTTTTTTTTTTTCCTTCTTTTAGTTTATGGAGACAGGGTTTCTCTGTGTAACAGTCCTTGCTGTCTGTCCTGGAACTCACTTTGTAGACCAGGCCGGCTTGGAACTTACAGAGATCCGCCTGCCTCTGCCTCCTGAGTGCTGGGATTAAAGGCGTGCACCACCACTACCACCCAGCATGTTGCTTCCTTCAATGTTTGTACATTCATACTTAAAGATTTGTGTACATATTAAACTGGGAAAAGGCTGGGCAGTGGCAGTGCATGCTTTTACAGGAAGCAGAGACAAGAAGACACACACACACACACACACCCTGTCTTGAAAAAACAAAACAAAACAAAACAAAGCAAAACACTGTCAATACCTGATTCTGTCCTGTCTTTTTCCATTCACCATACTAAGTACTTCTGACCACACCATTAACAAAAGAAACCTAAGATGCCACACTACCAACACAGAAAGAAGAGGTTGGAAGGGCTCTTTAATTTTGTTTGTAGGATGAAATGTCTGAATTAAAGTGGATTCTTAAAGCTCGCTATCTGAAGGTTCATGGGCTAGGACTGTACACAGTCAGGCACAGATCACCTGCAGAGATCAATGTCTATATTTCGAAGTGCAGAGTCTTAGCATTTCCTTCCTTCCTTTCTTCCTTCCTTCCTTCCTTTCTTTCTTTCTTTCTTTTTGTCATACTGTAAGACAAAGTGTGATGGGTAAAAATAGCAGTATGCAGCAGTGCAGAGAAAAAAGGTGTGGCCAAGGTGTCTGCACTAGTCTCTGTAGACCTTCATGCGAGTGAAGGACTGTCCTTATAGCAATCATGGTGAAGTCCCTCCTGCAAATGAAAAGCCACACTTAATAACACCAATCACAGATACTCTTCGGGCACATGAAGAGTTGCACCATTTCCAGGCCTTCTGATGAGTCAGCACGGGCCACATATACAATTTGTTGCCGCCACTCTTGCCTGCCACGCCCCCCCCCAAATCCAGTGCTTTTCTCTCCCTTTCTTCCCCCTCTCTCCCTGCCTCCTTCTTTCCTTCTTTCTGTCCTCATGATTTTTCTTTCTTTTTTTCTATTTACTTTTTAAAGGCAGGGTCTCATGTAGCCCAGGGAAACCTCAAGATTAGTATGTATGTCCCCAAGGATGATCTGTCAAGTGCTGAGATTCTAGGAGTACCCCATCAAGCCAGCTTCAGAAACTACTTTATTAGCCACTGAATTTTCCTAGAAATTGTAAATAATGCTAACTAGCCTACATTGTTTTGTTGCAAACTCAACTCAGAATACTTTGCCAATGTGGAAAACCATGCTGCTGACCCCCACTCTGTGGGCTAAGCTGTAATACATGTAACTGTGATTTACTAAGTACCCTTTGAAGATATCAGTGGAGTACCGGCTAACACCTAAACACACTGTGGTGTACCTGCTACCATATGAACACAGCTGTGGTGTACTGGCTAACATCTGAACACAGCTGTAATATACTAGCTTCCATATGAAGAGCAGTATCCACAATTCTAAACATACTGAATTTTCATCTAACTTTATGTACCTAGAATTTACAAATATGCAAGTCAGTTTAACTTCACAAATTACCCTTTGGTGGCACCTAAAATTATAGTGCATATATCACAATTGATGAAGTTTCAGATTTTATGTAAAAATAAACACAAACTTAATTTTTACACTCATTTCAAATTGTGTTCTAATGCAGTCTTTAACTACTTACATATTAGAGTACAAATTTACCATTATCTTATTTTCTGCCTGCACTATGCTGGATTCTTTGTTTATTTGAAATTACACGTGACCATATGTGGTTATGCCTATGAATTTCCTTCCAATGTTTGAAGGGAGTACTGAATATTCATTATGAAAGTGGGCCTTAGGGGAGTAGGAGCTGAGAAAGGCTGCTGTTCAGCAATGACCACTCTCTTCACTTACAGCTCTGTGCAGTACACACAAGATGCATGATGGCTGAGAAGAGACAATCCGAGGATCTGCATTTACTGACAAAAATTGAACTGCTAATTAATATTCTTCTAAAACAGAGACCAGCAGGTCCAGGTGGACTCCTGAGTTCTACCAAACATTTCAGGAAGAAATTATACAAGCTGTCTAGGAAGATTGCTCACTAAGCAAATTGCTTGCCATACAAGCGTGAGAACTAGGGTTTGATCCCCAGAGCCCACTGTTCCAATTCAACATACATAAGAATGCATATTTTTAGAGTTCTCACATTAGCCAAAATCTACAACCCAAGTAAGTTCCACTGCTGGCATAGTTTTTGTCTTAGTGACACGAAGACAAAAGCCTAGTTCCTTTAAAACGTGACCGATCTTTAAATATCTAAGGACTTGTTCCCCCAAGGTCTCCTTTTCTCAAGTTCCAACAGCTTCCTACGGTTGAGCACTGTCTCTCTTGTCTTTGGATCACCTGCAGCTCCGAAACAATGTCTTAAATAGAGAAGGCAGCCAATAATGAACCATGGGTGGAGCGGAAGGTGAAACCCTCTCACTATTCTGGTCCCTTTCCCAGATACATGTTAACTTGAAGAGGCTTCAACTCTAGACAAGAACTATCGGTCTCTAAGGATGCTGAGAATGGGACAAATAGTGTTCCCAGGGAAGAGTTATTCAATATGGACCGCCAGCCCTGAAAACATACACACACAAGTAACATTATATGGACAGAGGAGGTTGTATTTATGTAGGAGTACACACACACGTACCAAAATTAAAGAAACAGAGGCCAGAATTGGGGGGCGGGGGTAGAGGAAAGGGAATAGAGGAAAGAATGGTAAGGAAGAAATGATGTAATTATAATCTCAAAAATAATAAAAAGTTATAATAAAATTATATACAAAAAGAAAAAAAGCTTCTTAAAACACGACTTTTAATTCCCTCCTGTATCCTTGTCTTTTTGAGCTTCTAAAAGTACACTCCCAACTTCCCATTTTCAAAGCCATAATGTCATCCAGAAACTGGCTGTCTGGAAAATGAAACAAACCCCTGTGCTCTTGGAGGCTGACATGGCTCAGGACTGAAGAGCGTTCTGCTCTTGCAGATGACTGGCGTTTGATTCCCAGCACCCATGTCAGATGGCTTTCCATCACCTGTAATTGCCCTAAGTACAGTTCCAGGGGAATCTGCAGACTCTGGCCTCCAAGGGCACCGGTACTCATGTGCACAATCCCCTTCCCCCACATACACATAATTTAAAACAAAATAAAACATTTTGTTTCCTTTCTACTCCAACAAAGCAACTGCCTTCTCATCTACTTGACAAAATGCTTCTGGGCCCTGCAGAACAGCACCTCAGGCATGCTATAAAAGATGTTCTGATCCCAAAAATAGTGAGACAAGGACAGAGAGGTGAAGATTTTACTAACTGTTGCAAGGATGCCAAAATCACTATTTTAGTAAAGTGCCAGAAAGAAAATTCTACATTGAAAGGGAGGAGTGATGAGCAAAGGGTCAAGACCAGGCTGGAAAAACCCATAGAATCAGCTGACCTGAACAAGGGGGAGCTCATGCACCCCAATCTGATAACTAGGAAACCTGCATAGGGCTGATGCAGACCCCCTGAACGTGGGTGTTAGTTAGGAGGACTGGGCAGTCTATGAGGCCTCTGGTAGTGGGTCAGTATTTATCCCTAGTATACAAATGGACTTTGGGAGCTCATTCCACATAGAGGGACACTCTCTCAGCCTAGACACATGGGGGAGGGCCTGGGCCCTGCTCCAAATGATATGATAGCATTTGAAGAACTCCCCTCCTCCCCCTGATGGAAGGCCTCATCCTCTCTGGGGAGCAGAAAGGAGATGAGATAGAGTGTCCATAGGGGGCAGGGGAGGAAGGAAGGGAGAGGGAACTGGGATTGGCATGTAAAACAAGCTTGTTTCTAATTTAAATGAAAAAAAAATATAAAAAAAAATTCTGCATTGAGGGAATGTCAAATACTGACTATAATCACTCAGCCTTTTATGAATAATACAAACTGGAATATCTCAAGGAATGGGAAGAATTTAGAAAAACAGGAATTCCTACTGAGAACAGGCTACAGAACCTTCCAACAAATATGTATGCAAATATTTAAGTGAGTCATAAATTTTCCTATTTCTGGAAACCATTTATAATGTCAACTACAAGTAGCAGACAGAAACAATGTTTACTTTATCCTCATCATAGTAGGAGGAAAAAGTAAACTAATAATAACTTTCTGGTGTCTACTCACCCACCTAGAGCGCCCATCCACTCACCCTGCCCTGTACACTGTCCATACCATGATGCCTTTCCTGGCCCCACACCTTCCTTGGCCATGCTGACTTCTCAGTCTTCCCGGGATAACTGACCTTCTTGCCATTCAGCCCCTACATCTATCACGTTGATACAAAACTCCCAATACTAGACAGATCTGACTCTAGGTGTTCTTCAGGCCTACACCACTTGCTGGGAAATCCACCACTGAAAAGACTGGCAGGGAGACCTTGCTGAGCAACGGTAGTGCATCTGACTCCATAAGATATCTTGAGAATACCAGCTCTGCTACTAATCTGTGTTACTGATCTCAAATGGCTACTCAGCATTGCTAATAAGCCTGTGATACTAATCTCACTCAGTTCCCATCCTGGGAAAGTTCAGACCATGTCAACTTTCAAATATTTACTCTTTATTTCTTTGAAGACAACAAGCTGTCTCTTTCATAAGAAAATATCATGAGATTCAAAGTCTGTTAAGTCCCTATCACTCCAGGAACTATGGTACAGACCTAATAATACGCTACCCTAATGATGCACACTCCCTCATATCTCTGCTATTTCTAAAACTACACTATAATCTCAACAATAAGCCATACAACTATAAAAAAGCATACAAATGTTTATGAAGAAAAAGGATCATAATTCAGAAGTACAAAAATGCCTATGTTTTTAATACACAAATCTCTTTTCTAATTTGCTTACTCTTCTATTGGTCTAAGATTTTCAAATATGTAAAAATATAGTCCTAAAAATAGTAAAAGGAACTTGTAAATCTTATCACACCTGACTCTCCTACACTTTACACCTTCACAGCTCAGAGTCGGGTAAGAGATGGAGAACATTCTTGAAGGGGCCCAGAGATTTGGTCTAGGATGATAAAGTGTGCTAGAAATGAAAAGTTCTGATGTTTTATAACTACATGAATGTACCTAGGGCTACCAAACTATATACTTGAAATGGTTAAATAGTAAATTTTCTTATGTATTTCTGTTTTTAAAAGTCCCATAACAGCAATAAGCAACACCCAAAAAAGAAGCAGAAAGAAACGGAAGACACCCACAATGTCTTCCTATTCCGATGAACAAGACTATAATTTGACTCCTACCTAACTCTATCTTTGTCTGACTCCTAACTCTTTGTCTAGAAATCTTGGTTTAGCTTAGAATGTTCAGCTGAGCTAGACTTCCTTTAGTTCCTCAAGGACACAGTGGTCTCTCTTGTTCTGGCTTTCACACATAGAATTCCCAGTTCCTGAACAGGAAGGAAATAGATTTGCTCACAGGACGCTCTGAGCTGTCATCACTGGTTCACTCTGGCTCGCTCAGTTATCTCACCCCTCCCCTCCTCCTCGAACCCTCCCATGACATTCATCAAAACTGCAGTTACCTAGTTAGTGCCTGTGAAAGCCTGGATTCTTTTTGTTGGTTTTTGAGACAGGGTTTCTCTGTGTAGCCCTGGCTGTCCTGGACTTCACTATGTATACTAGGCTGGCCTAGTATGAGATTTGCCTGCCTCCTGAGTGCTGGGATAAAAGATGCACCTCATCACTTACCCTGCAAGCTTGGATTATTTTGATCGCAGAGCATATATGATGACTAACACGTGGCCTGGCATATATGAGGTAACCTAAAAACAGTTTTTATTTGTATAAATATTATACATACATACATACATACATACATACATAAGTTTTGCCTAAATGTATGTCTGTGCAATACAAGTGTGCCCGGTGTCTGTGGAGGCCAGAGAAGGATGTCGTATCCTCTGCAACTGGAATTACAGATGGCTACTAATTGTCATGTGCGTCCTGAAAATTGAGCCAGGGCTCTTAACCACTCTCTAGCCCCCGTAAAAATACTTTCTGAATGAATGGATTAATTAAAAATAAAGTCCGAGGCAGTAGTAGGTAGGATGAGATGACCTCATACACCAACTCAGCATAGGATGATTCAAAATCAGAAGTTTGTTGGAACTGAACTACAGACACTACGTTCTCACATCTCTTCAGCACCAACCTGATTTATCAAGCACAAATGCAGAATCCATCCTACATCTTATTTAACTATTCCTCAAACATACCTTGAGTATTCAGTATACTAACTATCATTTCAGATCCGAGCCATCTGCACGTAGAATAGATAGTCCTGTATTTAGCCACATGAAGAACACCTTAGGACACAGTGCTGGAGATATATGGAGGGAAATATGACCTTGACCATGCTGTAACTGGACATAACACCTTGAGTACATGTTACAATCTGCATTTCCACTCTCAAAAACGTTTAGACAAGTAATCCTCCTAAGTAGTGCAAGTGGCACAGAATGTGATGTCCCACACCGAGGACTGAGCCCGGCATCTGTGCATGAGAAGCAAACATAGTCTCCCCAGCTCTCCCTAGGATACTTTGAGCTTAAAGCACAGCATAAGAAAGGACAGATGTCTTCCCAAGGCACATCTTTGTTTTCAGTTTCAGACAGTGTCTCACTATGTAGCCCTGGCTGGCCGAGGGTTCACTGTGTAGACCAGAATAGCCTCAAACTCAGAGATCCACTTGCTTCTGCCTTTTGAGGGCTGGTATTAAAGGCGCGTGCTCTAACATCTGGTTCCAAAGCACACACTAAGGAGAGTGCCTGGCTGGATTAATCACATTTTCTTCTTTTGATTATAGGAGTACTTATTAAAGCTGCCACTTATGAAGTCTCCCATGTTGAGAGAAAACATCAAGAAAAATGGGGAGAAATACAAAAGAAATTAACAAGATACAGCGTAAGCGATTTAACCCCGAAAATGCACAAGGGGACTAAGTGGGCTCTCAAACTTCCCTTGCTTGAACAATGTCAATTTATTCCCTGTGCTTCCTTCTCCAAATCCTGTGTGTATTTATAGCTTTATCTAAATAGAATTCACCAGAGTGACTAACATATGGCTTTTGGGTAAGGGTACCCTGGTTGAGGAATCCCCTTTGCCTCTCAAATGGGGTAAGTTCTTTCTTCAGATTAAATCTGCATTAATATGCTTCTTTAGGCCATTACTCGGGAATTTAATAAGCTTTTTAAAGACAAAGTAACATTCTTTCTTGAGCATTTCACTTAACTTTATTTTGAATGCAGCATGACATTTCAAATATAAAATATGGGTCTAGGATGGAATAACGATTCACAATTTGCATTCTGTAAAATTATAGTGTGAAAATTACACCTTTCCAGAATAAAAATGTGATGGAAGAAAATACAGCCTCCCACAGCCTAACTTAAAATGTCAGGAAATGCCTGAATCTGAATCAAAGCTTATGGAACCACAGAGCTTTCAAGGTAAAGAAATAAAGGATTAGAAAGACTTCTGAAATGGATGTAGAAGAAAACATCTTCAAAGGGCTACATGGGCTCTTGCAGAGAAGCTGAGTTCCGTTTCCAGCACCCAAGCTGGATGGCTGAAACACCAGCTCCAGAGGATCTATTCTGGATCTATCCCTATTCTGGCCCCCTGGGTACTTGTATTAACATATGCATATATCCATTTACTTACTTACTTAATTACACACACACACACACACACACACACACACACACACACACACACACACAAAGGAAAGTGCCTTTGAGAATCAGAATGTTGGCCTTGAAATGACTTCATCTAGCAAGTAGGATATAGAAGATAAGCTTCACAATCACACATTTCACAAGGGTAAAATATCTCTCTTTGGGATAGTTTGCATTAATAAGTGAGTACATACCTCAGTGTATGGCAGATACACTGACACTAATCAAGAAACAGATAGTAGGAGCTGGAGAGAGGGCTCAGCAGTTAAGAGTACTGGCTTCTCTTCCAGAGTCCCCAGGTTCAATTCCAGCCCCACATGGCAGCTCACAACTGTCTCTATCCCCAGTTCCAGGGGATCTGACACTCTCACACAGACATACATGCAGACAAAATACCAATGACATAAAATAAAAAATAAATTAAAAAAAAAAAGAGACAGTAGGACAGACACGCAGATTAAACGTTTAGCCTGTTCTGGTTGCCCAATAGGAAATCTAGAAACTAAATATCAAGTAAACAAACTTTGGCATCTGCAGTGTAGGAATCACCACTCAAGTTTTTTGTTTTTTTTTTTTTTTTTTCTTTGTTTCAGTAATACCTAGACTCATACCACACAGACCTATCATGGGAACAACACAAATATCAGGAAGGGTCATGTATGGGAATCATAATTCTGTCTAAAAGGGACTGAGACTCTGAATCAAGATGGTTTCCCAAAACAAAAGCATCACAGGCAAATAACAAGAAGCAGAGTGCAGGAAGGCTCCTGGACACTGACACCAGGCTCCACCTCTCTTCATTTCCGGGGTTTCAAAGAGAGTGGCCCCAAAGGCTGCATTTGAATGTTTCATGCTCAGTTTGAGATTGCAAAAGCCCACACCAGGCCCCATCTGCTCTCTGCCTTCAGCTGCGGGTCAGATGTGGATGTAAGCTTTCAGCTTTTGCTCCAGCTCGGCACTTTCCTGCCTGCTACCTCGCTCCCAGCATGATGGTCACGGACTCATGATGGTAGCACGGCCCTATTAAACGCTTTCTTTTATACGCTGCCTTGGTAATGGAGTCTCTTCACAGCAATAGAACAGTATCTGGGACATCACTGTCCCACCAAAACCTGCCTCATCTAAGCCTGACAGCCCAACACGGTCAAACGAATAGCAGAACAACACACCTCCAGGTAATACTCATCGCAAGAGTAGGTACATTTTCTTTCATCCTTGACAAGGACTCATTATGCAGACAAGTATGGCCTATAGCAGCTCTACTGCAATGCTTCCCAAGTGCTGGAATTAAAGGCATGTGCCACCACACCTAGCTATTTCTTTTACATTATATGTAGGTCACTCATACAAGCTGTTGCTTACAGAAATTCCTTCAAGCTACAGCAGGTTTGAAAACCACTGGAGTAAGGAATGGCTAACAGTGTCTAATGTTTAGTTTTAAGCACCTGCAGATAAAGGCTTAAGGAGAAAAATTATCTTACCTGATGTGTGCATTGCAGTATCTTTCAGCGTACTCGATCCAAGTCCCAAATTTTTGTGGGAAGAGAGCTTCAATCTGCATAAAAAGCTGTAACAATACAAATGTTCTTAATATATTGCAATATTTTCAAGGAAGTTATTATGATGATAAAAGAAATGAATAAGAATAATAAGAAGTATAAAAAGCAAAACTACTTCTTCAAGGCCTTTCCTTTTTCATCACCCCCACCCCATCCATTCGTCAGGGATAACAATTATTTGTTTCTAAATGTATATGTGTATATGTGTATATGTATCTATTTGTATGTATATATGTATATATATATATATGTACATATATATATACACTTATATATTTTAAAAGATTTCTCTCCAGCCCCTGTACATATAATTTATTCACATATAGGCAATTATAATATTATAGTACAATGAAAATTTTACTACAAAATGTGTCAAAGGTATTATTTTAATTTTAAGAAATAGATAAGCAAAGTACTATCATAATAAAGAACTTTTTAAATCTTGGAATCTCGGCTGAAGATGGGGGCATGCTTATTGCATACAGCTTAATCAAGGAGGTAGTTATCACACACTGATAAACAAGGAGGTGGGGTATTATACACAACTGAACAAGGAGATATGCTTAGTTAATCTTAACAGGAGCAGTCTCTGTGGGGAAGCAGTCTTCTGGACATAAGCATCCAAGAGGAGAAAGCAATGGTAGACATTTTCTGCACTCTGTCAACATCTGCACTCAGAGCACAGGTAGGTTTTGTCATCGTTCTTAGCCTTATTGGCTGAGCCACTATCATGGGGCAAAGTTATAGGTACTTGACATGGCCATGCCTTTGTCAAGCAGTATGAAAACAACACATCCATTCAGGACTTCACTTACTCCCAACATAAAGGAGAAGGAGAACACACTAGGGAACAAAATGAAAATGTGTCAGAACAAAGGTTCCTTTGGGACTGAACAGCAGCTTAAAATGCTTGGGCTGTTTCCTTGTTTCCATTATAATCAGCATATACTCTTCCAAGATTTATCTTGTGAACAGAAAGTAAAAGTTCAAAAAATAAACAAAAAAATTGGAATGTTTACACCTTCCATATAGTGTTCCCTTGTGGACGTGGTTTGCAATGCTTAATTGAAAGCCTGACTAATTTTTTTCAAGTAGACATATAAGAGATGAAAATAAAGAAAGAATGTATAGGAAATCAATTGCTTTACAGCAAATTCATGGTAATATTTAACCCTAGTTTATACAGCTCTATTTAGTTTAACTTGTGTAAGGTTTTGAATTCTGTCCCAAGCACTTCAAAACAAGTAAATAAATCATTGATTGAAAGTGAAAGAAGACAATTGAAATGTATGTAAAACAATTTCCTATACCTGTTTGTATTCTTAATGATGGGACTTGAAGGACTACAAGTCTAGGCAGTCATAGAGAAGGCACAAAAGTCCATGAGGATTTTAATGATATGTGACATTTAGGGCATCAGAGATAGAGCTTTCTTTCCAAGCAAACCACGTGCACAAGAAGATAGACTTAGTTTTCCCATTACACGTAAAGCAGAGAAATCCTGGTACCTCCTCAGGCCTTCCCAGAGCAGGGGTCCCTGTAAGAAGAATGGCTCGCTTGGCTCTCTGTACCAGGGGCAGGAGAAGCTTGCTGCGGGCGGCAGTTCTGGACTTCATGTAGTGTGATTCGTCCACTATCACGACTTGGAAGTTCTGGCTGCTCAGTGCATTGATCAAAGTTTCTGCATCGTTGGTTATGAGACCATAGCCTAGAACTGTCACTCTGCTGGTCGATATTCTCCTAGAAAAGAAAATACACCTGCTTAAAAAAATCTCTATCTCAGCAATGAATCTATCATAAACAAAACAACACTCCTGGTGAGGAAAAAGAGAAGAGAGAGAGAAAGGAGAGAGAGAGAGAGAGAGAGAGAGAGAGAGATGAAATGGCCCTACTGCTAAACATAAACTATTTACATTATTTAGATTTTACATTTCTCCAATACATTAAGCCAAGACGTACAATTCTGTTCAAGCGGTTTTTGGAAAATTTAATGACTAGAAAGCCACATTTTACTAGGATAAGAATGTTAGTCTATGACAATGATTTCTTCCATGCATTCATTTTTCAACCTGGGTGCTGTTGGTGTTTTGTCAGAACAACACCTGACAGAGATGCCCACTGCACACCCCAGTCTTTGCAATCTCATCTAACATGGCTCTCAGGAACTGTGGTGCTGGTGTGATGGAGAAGGACCCTCCCCTTAGACAAGGGCCACCATGCTAAAACAAAGTGACTCTCTGAGCTTTGGTCTCTACAACACCCACCTTTGCAAATGTCTTTAATCACTATTACAAATTTATTCCTATGCACATTTTCTTACTATGTCTGAGACCAGGGAGGAAAGGAAATGTGTTTTATTCATCTTTGTACACATAGTATTTGCTCCTAGTGTAGAAGTAATGAGACAAGCTCATGAACACTAAAAGGTTCAACTTTTCAGTTCCTATTATCACTAACAATACACGCTTTTACCTGCCACCTTCATATTCTGTGCATGTATGCATGCATACATGTGTGGGTGGGAAAGAATGTGCTTGTTTATATACATATAGATGCCAGAGGTTGATATGAAGGATCCTCCTGCATCACTCTCCAATTATCCAATATCCAAGGTATCTTGCTGAGCTCTCCAAATTGGCTAGTCTAGATAGCCAGCTTGCCCTGGGGCCCCTTGTCTTTCTTCTACAACTCAGGGACTGGGATTACTGGCAGGCTAACATGCCAGCCCAGCTTTTATGTCAGATTCCCTGTCTCCATCTCTCTGGTACAGGGAATGAATGGAGGCCATCATGCTACCACATTGGAGCTGGGGATTAGGAGTGCTTTACCCTCACAGCTCCCCCCCACCCCCCATTTTCTGTCTTCCCAGGAAGAAGAGAGAGCTGCTAACTTGTGAGCAGCATTTGAAGGCCTAGACACATCTAATTAACACAGAGGGCTATGGTTTCCTCCATGTGCTCAGATAGCACAAGAGCCTGCAGAAGAACAGTATGGGATTAGTATTATGAGCTAACTAAGGTATATTGTGAGGAATAATATCCTTACATATCAGGACTGAGTGATGGCTCAGCAGCAGGTGGTACTAGGAGTAATCGCTATATACAGTAACACTGACACAGGTTGGCACATATCCAAACCTGCTTCTCTACGGATGTAGATGATACCAAGTAACTTTTATGCCCTTGGTTAACACCCTCCAAAAATGTATACTCCCGGATTTGTGGCCCTATCTAACACACCCAAATATTATATAAACAAAAGCCATGACCACTATTTAATCACAAGAGTGTTGCCTCCTAAATAATAATGAAAAGTAATTTAAATGTCAATATAGACATTTAAATTAAGGTAAGAAAGCCTTAAGAATTCAACATTCTTTAAATTTGTGTCTTTACAATTTTATGAAGTTTTTCTGGAGAAATAACCAATTAATAATTGTAGAATTTTCTACAAATTATCTACATTTTATATAGTAATGCAAATAGGGCCTAAAATTTTCTTGGATTCATATATATAAATAGTAATGAATTAGGGCCTCAAGGTTAAAAGAGGTAAAACATCCTATATCTATGTTGTTTGCTTCCTCCTTCTCCATGCAAGCCAAAGTTATCCCTATAAACACTATTTATATTCACAGTGTTAGATATACATTTCAGAACAATATTACCAAGAATGATCTAAGAACTAATAGATAGCTATTGAGTGGTGGTGGTGCATGCCTTTAATCCTAGCACTCAGGAGGCAGAGGCAGGTGGATCTCTGTGAGTTTGAGGCCAGCCTGGTCTACAACAGCTAGTTCCAGGACAGCTTCCAAAGCCACAGAGAAACCCTGTCTTGAAAAACCAAAAACCAACCAAACAAACAAAAAAAACCCCAAAAAACAAAAACAAAAAGAAAACCCAAAAAACTAACAGACTAACAGATATTTATTTCTGGTAGAGGCGTTACTTTTAAAGCTCAGAAAGTTCTAATTCTGTGTCATCCATCTGATGGGGGTTATCTTTCTGTATATGTTTACTTATTGGTTGATGAATAAAATACTGTTGGCCAATAGGGTATCAAGATAGGTGGGTGATGAGGAGAATTCTGGGAGGTGTAGGCAGAGGATTCGCCATGTGACCTCAGGAAAAGAGGACATGAGTCAGGCATTCTCCAGTAAGATAATTTCATGAAGAAATACATAGATTAGTAGTTATGGGTAATAATTCCAATAAGAAGCCCAAGTCATCGGCTAGTACAGTTTCATAATTAATATAGCATCTGTGTGTTCATTTGGGGCTAATGCTATGGGACCAGGCTGGTGGGAAGAACCATCTGCAACATCCCTCTCCTTTTTTCCTCCCAAGACAGGGTTTCTCTAAGTAGCTCTGGCTATCCTGGAACTCACTCCGTAGACCAGGCTAGCCTTGAACTGACAGATCTGTCTGGAGTGCTTGGATTAAAGGCTTGTACCATCCACCCAGCATTCTGAGCCTTTGAAAACAAGATAATTTGCATCATTCAATTTTAGATATACAATGCAGTTACTTATATTCAAATAAATTGACAGCCCAGTGTCTATAAAGTAAAATGGGAAACAAATGAAAAACTAGAAATTATGATACATTTTTAGATCAAGGAGTATAATTACAATTGAGCAAATGTTTTCAAGATATAAAATATCAAAATTATAAGTTAACACCCCAAAAATCCGAACCCGTTAAATTGAGTCATACATAAAACTGGAAAGCAAACCATGCCAAGACTGTCGCTAAAGATCACACAGCGTCAGGTCAGTCTTGACAAACTGATGGAATTATTTTTGATCCTTAAACTTATTTAAGTATATTCAAGACATATAGAAATAATTACATCTATAAAAGTACACATATTTTTCATTTCCTCTAAGAGTATACCATAGGTATTGGGTTTTAGGTAAATAATTAATATTTTAAAATGGAAAACAAAGCTCCTCACATCACCTCCTTTTGATGTTAGCAGACGGTATTTCATTCAAAGCATGAATACAGTATCCGGCTCTGAATTTGATCATTAGTACCAAAAAATCAAAAGCAAACCAAAATATTGTGTGAACTAAATGCAAAGAAAACATTTTTTAGGGGGTGGGGCCTTTCTTTTTTCCTTAAACAGGTCTCTCTAGTGGTACTGGCTGTCCTGGAACTTCTTCTGTAGACCAGGCTGTCCTGGAACTCAGCTACCTGCCTGCCTTCGCCTCCTGAATGCTGGGATGGAAGGTCTTGCCACCACTACGTCTGGCCATACTTTTTCTTCGAGACAAACAAGTTCTTCTTACCCAATGTCAGTTTTGTTCATGATAACATTTATGTCCTCTGGCTCTAGCTCTGGGATCCACTTTTCTAGCTCTTCCGTCCAAGGGTACCTCAGCGATGAAGGGACGACTATCAGGAGAGGCCACTCCTCTTTGTAGAAGTACGCAACTGCAATTGCCTGGATTGTCTTCCCTAGCCCCATCTAAATAGAAATTTAAAAAAGTGCATGTTACAAATAAAGCCTATATCCTGAAAGAAATCATCAAATACTAAAAAGTGTTACATCAAGGATTTTATTATATCAATTGGAATAGTTAATAAAAAGTTCAAGACTCCTAGGAACTTGAAGAGTCATTAAATAAATTATACTATTTTTTAAAGATTATTTGTGATTAGAGGCAGATGACCCCTAGATATAATATTATATTGATTTCATTTGTAGGTCTTTTTTTCCTTTTTGAGAACACAACAATAAATGTATTCATTACCCTCCCTAGCAGAAGATCATGTTACTTAAAGTTTAAATAACTATGAGTCATACATGTTGTCCAAAGAAAAAGTAAGCTAGAGAAGTTGAGTTATTTAAACCACAGCTAAGTAATACAAAATCAGGATGAAATTCCGGGTCTGTGGTGTCTTTTTCCTTTGACCTTTTTCCATTTTCCTTTTCGATGCTACGCCTAAATGCAGTGTAATTTCCCCTCAGCGGCATGCCTCCTGATGCAGGACTGGAATGGACAGATTCTGCAGTGCATCTGTTTTCTAAAGATAGTTTTGTGTTTGTTCTCTCAACATGGGGATTTGGCTGGGGCTTGTAGGAGTATGGAAGCAGAATCAGCATTCTAAAATATGCTGGAAGTAAAATTTTAATTAATCTTATTTCTATATAATCCTAGAGCCCTTAGACAGGAATTGCTATTGAAGATATCATACAGCAAGACTACAGTGTATATTAGGTATATATTAAAGGTAATAAATCTGTAACATGTTTGTTTCTCCTTCATCTATTTTACTCTCACACATAATAATTAAAAATTAAAAAAGAGAGCACACACAAAACAAGAAATAAAAGCAAGTTAATTCACCTAATTTACCCACCTGGGTGAATTCTACCACAATGGTTCTTACATTTACAAAGAAGAAATGACTATGGTGAACAGTTGTGAAGAAAAAGACATGGGCTTTTCAAAAGAAAAAAAAAAGACATAAATCTAAGAGTAAGTTTCAAATGCTGAGAGAAGAAAAGAGAAAAGGCACTTTGGAAATTTTAGCAAGTCTATTTTATAGAAACTTTATGTTTTTCTTCAACATGTAAATGATTTTAGTTTTGGTTTATGTGCATTGATGTTTGCCTGCAAGTGTGAGGGTGTGAGATCCCCTGGAATTGAAGTTGCAGACATGTATGAGTTGCCATGTGGGTACTGGGAATTGAACCCAAGTCCTCTGGAAGAGCAGCCAGTGCTCTAAATCACTGAGCCATCTTTCCAGCCCCCTGTGTATTTCCCTTTATTTAGTGCTATTAAGAACAAGAATCTTGGTTAGCTCACTCATGATAACTGTTCCAACGCCAATCATTTACCTGTGGATTTTACAACTTCATTTTTCTTAACAGCCAAATAACATTCAATTAGTATAACCCAGATACAGGAAGAAAATCACTACAGACACATATGTTTCATTTGGAAAAAGAGGGCAGGAATCTAGCAAAGGGCAATGGGGAGGGGCTCTCAATGGAGAGGAGATAGAATGCAGTGATATAAAGGGGAAAAGAGTACTGAGCTACAGCAATGACTTTCCTGGCAAGATACGGCCACCAGTACAATAATGGCACAAATTTTACAGGAGTAACCAAACACAAGATAGAACTCATATTTGGGACTATTTTAGGATCCAAAATCCTGTAATTAGATAGGTCATAGACGCCAAGACAGAACCTAGTACTACTGATACTGAAATGGACATAGTGTTAAACCAACTCCTGATTTATCACTACACTCATGGATTGGTACATCTGTTAACCCTTGATCAGAGAAGCTTCTTTTTTATTTTTAATCTAGGACCCAGCGTTCAAAGAGAAGTTTCTTTTTGTGTTAACAAAGGGACCCACAAATGGTCAATGGACAGAGAATAAGAGACTTGGGAGTACTTGGCACTAAATGGGGCATCTGTATCATACCCTTCCCCAAAAGGCTCAGGGACCTTCCAGGAAAAGGAGGAAAACTCTAAGAGCCAGAGGTGGTAGTTGATTACAATGAAAATTTTGAACACAATAGTGCAGTTACATTTATAAGTATTCATAAGGCTTGTGCCAACTCAAGCCAGATTCCAGCATGGGAGAGCAGGTGAGCTCACCCATGGCTGAGAAAGGGTTGGCAATTGATAGCTGATGCCCCAGAGTAGGCCTCACACCCAAAATTATCTGGGCAACACAATTTGACTCAAAACAGGCTAGAAGTTGGGTGGGTGTAGACAGATATTGTAGGACTTAGGGGAGGGGGGCTGAATATAATCAAATGATACTAAATGAAATTCTCAAAGAATTATATATATATATATATATGTGTGTGTGTGTATATATATATGTGTATATATATATATATGTGTGTGTGTATATATATATATATATATATATATAAACACATTCAGTGGGTAGAGCTTGTCTATATGAAGTGATGGGTTCGATTCTCGCTGCCGAATAAAATGGGTATGGTGAAATAACCCTGGAATATACATTTATGAGCTAGAGGCTAGAGGAGCAGGAGTTCACTGTCATCCTAAGATACACAGAAGGTTCACATTGAGTCCAACCTACAGATGACCCTGCCTCGAAAACAAAACAAACAAGCCACCCAAACAAAAATGAACAATGACAATGATTCAATTAAAGTTAAATTTATAGCAACCAATCTTGCATATTAATGAGAAAATTAGTGTGATCTGTTTAAGAGAATGTTCTTTTATAAGAAAAAGATTACAGGGAATAGAATATAGGAAGTCATGATTGTGACTTAGGACAGCGCCACTGCCACAGGCATTATTTGATTGCCTGAGTGAATGGAGTTGATAAAGCAGAGATGAGCAGGGAGTTTGCTGTTCTAAATGGGTGGCACAAAAGCTTTAATGCCACTCTGCTTCAGGCCACATGACAGAACCCGGGTCCCTTCAAGCCAATTGAGGGAACTCAAGTGTAACTACTTTTAACACTGAGGGAAGGTCAAGCTGAAGATAAAAATGTTTGACCTAATCTTTTAAGGCTAAAATTGAGGTAGCAGGCACTGTGGTGCAGGCTGAAGCAGAAAGGCTCTGCGTTTAAAATATCCTGGTCTATCTTGCAATTTCAAAGCCAGACTGGGTTACAAAGGCAGTCCCATTTCTAGGACAGGGAAAATTTGTTCTAGAGAAAAAAAAAATGCTAACAGGAAGATGATGGTATGTGACTATGATTTGCTGTTTTCAGATACAAACTTTTAAATCACGGACTTAGAAAGCAGAATATTGAGGAGAATTTAAAACAGCATAGTACTCAAGGCAATGAATGACACACATCATTTTGGTGTATGGAAAGACCTACACTCAATAGGTAGCGCAAAGCTTTTGGCTTTAACAAAATCTCAATTAGAATGGATTTCTCCAGTGTTTCTTCACTGAAGTCTAAATCACTATTAAGAACCGAAGCTGACTCAATGACAATACAGACGTCTACATAAGAATTAAATAGAATATATGAACTTTAACATAGCTTTCATCAGTGCTTTCAAAATAGTAAATCATCATTTACTTTGGAAGAATAATTTCAGCTTTTCTATTAAAATTAAAAAGAATAAATAATGGTCTCAATATGGAACTTTAGTTTCAATTTTTTATGCTGTGATCGCTTTCATATAGCAATTTTTAAACACAGACAGTGCCAGCTACTAAGAACCTTTTGAATTTGTATAAAAAATTCAAGTTTTAGAGTTAAAAGCAGCTAGCACCTCTTTAGTGTGGAAATGGGGGAGAGAGGTTATTTTTAAACCAGATGTCCTATTTGTCCTGGAAGAGGCTCCCTGGGGAAAACACTTATATTTTTGGTTGTGAGCCTAGCCTTTAACGGCTGAGCCATCATCCTTCCAGCCCTTGGGAAGCCATTTTAAGTAAGCAGGTTTAAAAATCTTAAGAGAGTTAAATTAAGGAAACCCACGTAGGGAAATGTAAGACTTAAAGTCTGTGTTTTTAAATTAATTAATTTGTTTGTTTGTTTGTTTTCAAGTGTGTAGCACTGGTTGTCTTCTGAAAATTTATTCTGTAGCCCAGACTGGCCTCGAACTCAGAGATCCGCCTGTCACTGCCTCCTGGGTACTGAGATTAAAGGTATGCATGCACCCACCAGGCTATTATTTATTACTTTAAGGCGCATATGTTTTAGTAGACTTTGTGAGTTTACTTTTGGATAACTAACTTTCCATTGTCTTTCCTATTGGGAGTTTTAGGTGGCATATGTGACAATCACTGTTCTTAGAACTTGTGTGTCTCCTAGAAGACCTGCAGGGGAGCACGCCCACAGGACACATCAGGTCCCACCTCTTTTTCTCAATACTGAAGAGCCACTGAGACCACGCTTCCGGAGATCTACGGACATCCGTGGACACTGCACTGCTGGTCATCTCACCCTTTGGCAGGGACAGGCCTTCTCTTAAAGAGAAACCATTGATTAAAAGGCAAGGGCGGGGGCTGGAGACATGGCTCAGAGGTTAAGGGCACTGACTACTGTTCCAGAGCTCCTGAGTTCAATTCCCAGCAACCACATGGTGGCTCACAACCATCTGCAATGAGATCTGGTGCCCTCTTCTGGCCTGCAGGCTTACATGCAGGCAGAACACTGTAAACATGAAAAAAAAAAAAAAAAAAAAAAAAAGCCAGGGCTGTGCAGGGTTAGCAGCAGGGAGGGAAAAATAAAAATGCCTACTTCTCCCCGCCCCCTTCTAAAAGCACTGCATTTGGTTGGTTGATGAAAGGTCTCAAATACCTACAGATTAGAGACTCTCTGCTGGGCCGTGCAAAGCAGAGAGAAGGCGATAGGAAGGCCATTTCTATTATTGTTTTTGTAATAATCTAATTTTAGGTTCATTGGTGTTTTGCCTGCATGAGGGCATCAGATGTCCTGGGGCTGAAGTCACAAACAGGTGTGAGCTGTCATGTGGGTGCTGGGAAATGAACCTGGGTCCTTCGGAACAGAAGCTGGTGCTCTTAACTGCCATCTCTCAAGCTTCCTAGAAAGGCCGTTTTAAAGGTCTGTCAACAAAACTGTCTGAGGAGAAGTCACTTCTCAGAGTAGTCAGATGTTACACTTTTATAGGATGACATTCCTACCTCAAATTTCTATTAAAGCCCCTTTAAAAATGGGTTAAAACGGTAGGCATGGATAGACAGATAAAGACAGACATGCATACATACATAACAGACAGAGGATAAAAATTATTCATGTCTTTTCAGCTCTTCTGTAGCTGTGAAATTCCTTCAAAATAAATGACTGGAAAGCTCAAAGACACAGTTCTAGAAGGCACCATGAGCTGTATTTAGAGGAGAGACAAGGGCACTGTCCTATCATGAGTGGCCAAGAAGAAAGAACACTAAGCTATTTCAGACACTGATCAGAGGAAGTTTCCATACTCTTTCAAAAGTATTGTAAAAGTATTTTAGTAATGCTGATACTAAGGCAAGAAAAGCAGCATAAAAGATAGAGATAAATTCTGTATGTAGGCATCGGTAAACACATTTTGTAAGCATTGGTAAAAACATTTAAGGTAGACTATTAAGATACAGAATTCAGTAAAACGTTAAAAAATATCCTAACTGTGGGTGTTTTTATAGGAATGCCCCCCCCACCCGTCATGTATTTGAATGGTTGGTCCATAAGGTCACTCCTAGGGAGCCATGGCTTGATAGAGTAGGTGTGGCCTTGATGGAGGAGAGTGTCACTGTGGGGGAGGCCTTTGAGGGTGCAGATGCTCAGGCCCAGGCTCAGTGGCACTCAGTTCTTTTCTTAGTACTTGCAGATCAAGATGCAGATCAAGCCTGCATGCTGCCAGGCTTTTGGCCATGACGATAATGGGCTAAACAAAGCTCTGAAATTGTTAAGCCAGCCCCAATTAAAGGTTTTTCTTTCTAAGAGTTGTCATGGTGTCTCTTGGCAGTAAAAAAATCTTAACTAAGACACTGACCAAGAGTTCTAGTTCAAGAACTGTTCAACACAAGAAAATCCATTACTACAATGCATCATATTAGTAGCGAAAAGGAAAAATGTGTGTGTGTGTGTATGTGTGTCACAAGTATGTGGGTACCTTTAGGTCACAAGAGGGTGTCAAATCCCCCTAAAACAGTATTTCTCAACCTTTCCAAATGCTGTGATCCTTTAATACAATTCCTCATGTAGTGGTGACCCTCCACCATAAAATAACTTGGTTGCTACTTCATACCTGTGATTTTGATACTGTTATGAATTGTATCTGATATATCTGATATGCAGCCCCAAAGGGGCTGTGACCCACAGGTTGGTAACCACTGCTCTAGAACTAGAGTTACAGGTGGCTGTGAGTCTCCTGATGTGAATGCTAGGAACCAAAATGGGACCCTCTGGAAAAGGAAGACGTGCTCTTAACAGCTGCCGGGCTATCTCTCCAGCTCCCATTTGATAATCTGTAAAAATGTTCAACAGGCAACTAACAAAATTTAATTTTCATTCCTAAAATTTTAAAAAGCTCTTAAATTTCCAAGCAGTGGTGGCACACACTTTCAATCCCAGCACTTGGGAGGCAGAGGCAGCCTCTGTGAGTTCAAGGCCAGACTGGTCTACAGAGTGAGTTATAAGACAGCCAGGGCTACACAGAAACACCCTGTCTCAAAAAACCAAACCAAACCAAAAATCCTCTTAAATTGCTAACTACTATTACTAAGAAAGAAGATAATCTATTCATATGAGGGAAAAGTATATATCGTAACCAAAAATAATGAGGATCCGAAAGGAAGATTTATAAGAATGGTGATGAGGCTGTATTTTGGAGATCAGTAATAATTAAAATAAAATCTAGGAAACAAAGAGCAGACACTAAAAACTTGCATTTGATTATTAACATCCATAGACCAGTTCAGCTAGAGATTGTATAAAACATCATATGCACAGTACTATGAATAATCACAGTATGATGTGTTACATTCTTTTTGATGTGGCAACACTATAATTAATTTGAACATAACATCAGGATTAGGAATAAAATATGTCATTCTGAAATTCAGATCTGTCTTTTAAAATAACATTTTTTTGTGGTTATATATAATGACACATACAATTATGGTGGAATGAAGTAAATAAAATTGAAAGTTATTTTTGCTTTCAAAACAAGAAGTCAAATGCAAGTTAATCAAACGTTTAGAGACAAAATGTTTCCAAGGCTCTTAGGATGCCAGTAGCTGAACAAGTACTTGGACTCATCTGTCAATTCGTGTGTTGATACATAGCAATCAGTTTACAACCCAAAAACCATCTTGAAATTTCAATTGGGAAAGTTTTGAAATTTTAGATTAGGAAATGTCAAAGATTCACTATGCAGATTCAGAACTAAGACCCGTTAAAAAATGAGACACACACTCAGCCACCACTGAAGTGGAAAAGGAGGCCTTGGTTAAAGAGAAAGCATTAAGGGGTGGGAGGGATGGCTTAGTGGGTTATCTGACACCTTCTGGCCTCCATGGGGACTTGCACACACATGTGCATACCTAATACAGATACACAATGAAAAGTTTTCTTTCTTATTTTTAATTATAGAAAAAGGATGAGAAGAAAGGCAAGAATTAGCTGGGTGTAGTAGCACATGCCTTTAATCCCTGCACTTGGGAGGTAGAAACAGACAGATCTCTGTGTGTTCAAGGCCAGCCTGGTCTACACAGTGAAATCCTGTCCACCCCCACTTACCCAAAATAAACAAAACCAAACAAACAAAAAACAAAGCAAAAGAAAAACATTAAAAATTGATTTGCATAAATGGTTACAAGTTAGGGATGTATCTTAGTTGGTTGAGTACTTGCCTAGCATGTAGGAAGCCCTCTGCTCTACCCCCAGTACTGCATAAACTGGGTAAGGTGGATCATGGCAGTAATCTCAGCACTCAGGAGGCCAAACTGAGCTACATGAGAGACCCTGTTTCAAAGGAAACATTTGGGGGTGGACTACATGGGAGATGTTAGAGGAGGCCTGTGGTGGGTGGACACGATCAAAACACGGTGTATATACATCAATGAAATTCTCAAGAAAAAGTAAAATTTTTTAAACCCAGAAAGATGAAAGCAATAAGAAAATAAAATGCAGCTGTAAAACTGTCATAACTGGCTAGAATGAAACCCCAGTTTCTGGATGTATCTGTAAGGGCCAAAGTATAAAGGAAGCCAGGAAACCCAAGGCTCAAATAAGAAATGAGGGCTGTCAAAGAAGTCAGGCTGTAAAATCAACTCCCTCATCCTAAAAACAAGGTTATGAAACATTACAAGTAGTAATATTTCCCATTTAAATGGCTAAGGCTGAATAGGGAAACAGACAAGAACTTGACACCAATGGAAAAGAAAGAGAAAACCAAAGCATTTAAATTCCAGTTAAAATTAGATATCATACACTTAGAGCATATTTGCACAGTATTTTGTTTGTTTTGTTTTGCCTCAAAGTAAACCATGTCAAAGCAGACTTTTGGGGGTCAAAAAAGGATAGTTTCCTTCTTTATGAATACGTATGAGAATATGAATAGGTTACCTTGGTGTTAGTTTTTAACTGTCAACCTAACACAGATTAGCATCACAGTCCTGTGCAGGAAACTGTTTAGAACGGGTTGACTTAGCAAGTCTGAAGAGCAGCATGCCTTGTTTATTGACATGGGAAGATCTGGCTCTCTGGGGGTAAGGAGCATCATTCCTGGGGTATGTAGCATTTAGTACTCTCTGCCCTTCCTATGAGTACAACCTAACGGGGTGCTTTGGCTCTTCCCACTTTCAGTTCTGTTAGGATACATTGTAAACTGCAACTCTAGGCTGAAATAAATCTTTCTCTCCTAAATGGCTTTTTTTTTGTCACAGCAAAGGAATAATCACATCTGGGTTAGACACAATCACAGGCAATTTCTCCTATAATGGCAAGTCATCATGAATTCATCTTGTGTCTTGAAATCTATTTTGTTTCTGATATTTTTCCTGGGGAGGAACACCCCACTATTTTCCAATATTACTTAATAGATTATTAAATAACTTCTCTTTTCTTTAGTAGGATCAATAATGGTTTCAAATTTCCTAAACAACTCTAAGTGGAGAATTGGCCCAAAAGTGCAGTCTATTGATCCTTACTGAATTAACTCAAATTGATCTATGAAAGTAAACAAGATATATCAAAATTATAAGGTCATTGAGTCTTTTCAACTCTTGACTGCGAAATTACTTCCAAATAAATGACCAGGAAGCAAAGAAGCTAGCCAAGGTACTCATTTATAAAATATTATCCACGTTAAAAAAAAAAAAAAAAAGAAAAAGAAAAAGAAAAAGAAAAAGAGACTGGTTTTGGGGAACCAGTTGAATAGAAAATAGAAATAGACCTGAACTTCAAAAGAAAATGTTACATGAAAAAATCTTCCTAAGAAATAAATTTCAACTTGGTTTAAATAAATGTTATTTGAAAAGTGTTAGCAACTGTAATACAAACCAGTAATAAGTGTATATGCGTTCATGCACTCATGTTTTCAGCCTGCCTGAACCATATTCTGAGTTCCAAGAATGTGAGCTACAGAGTGAGACTGTTTCAAAAAAACAAAGGGGGGGGGGGGGAGGGGGAGGGCTGGAGGAGGAAAGGAAAGGGAGGAAGGAGGGATGGAGGGAGAAAGGGATTTCAAAGAGAACTTCCTTTAAATACTAAGTTCAGGGCAAGCTTGGAATATATGAGAACCTAATCTCAGAAAACGTTTTTAAAAAATTAAATTCATACTATGTCATAAAGTAGTAAGGTTTTAAAAGTTATGAAAACATTGAAATAAAAAGTAATAAATGATAGGAGTTAATGATAAACTTAAAACGATAGCTAATTCAAGCTCTGAGTTAATAATATATTATGAATTAAACTAAAACATAGCTGTGGCACACGCCTTTAGTCCCAGCACTTGGGAGGCAGAGGCAGGTGGATCTCTGTGAGTTCGAGGACAGCCTGGTCTAAGAGTGAATGACAGGACAGCCCGGGCTTCATAGTAAGACTCTATCAGAAAACAAAACAAAACAAACAAAAACCAACCATAAAATGCAGATCTCAAATAAGTATTCTACGGTGACAGACACTTAGCAGACACTTAATCATATATCTATTCTACTACTGCTTATTATTGATGGGTTTAGGACGAATGTCAGTAAGATAAAAGACTCATGGTAGTTTGACTCATAACTCACTTAGGGAAGAAAACAACTGAAGAATAAATAAGAGACATGGAGCTTAAAGCAGCTAAAGAGATTAAATAAGACGTCTCATGTACATCAATAGCTGAAAACCCTAAGTAATAAGAAAAATCACATTATACTCAGCGTACAATGCAGAAAGAAGCAGGAACATACCAAAAATCATATCGAAAAATCATTGCAAAATTATGGTCAAAAAAGTATTAAAGAGCTGTTGTAAAAACTTTTGACTATTGGTTGTGATTTGAAGTAGATTCTCCCACTCGAAAGACACAATGAAGTCCTAACCTTAGAACAGCAGGATTTGACCTGAATCGGAAATATATTTGTTGCAGATGTGCAGTAATTAGTTAATCTGACTTCACTCTAGAGGTGAGTCCTTAATTCTAAATGGTTAATTAGGATTTGTGTAAGAGAAGACACATAGACACGCAGAGAGAGCAACTTATGAAGATGGAGTTAGCAAATGAAGAAACACCAGGTCCCCAGCCCTTACAGACAGGTCATCCGTGGGCGCTCTGAAAAGAACAGCCAGGCTGACACCTATCTTAGGTTGTACCCTCACCTCCAAGCCACACTGACTTCAGACTTCTAACCTCCAGAATGCTGACATAGTCAGGTTTAAAATTATCCATTCAGTAATACTTTATTATACCAGTGATAGGAAACTGATACACCATGAAATACAGCAATTTCTTAACTGTCATTCAACCCATGCAAAAACTGATGCCCATAGGATAACCTGAAGGGACCCATCACACCCATATTATGAGCTACACCCCTAATTAGTAAACCCTAGAAGAACCAAGATGTTGCTTCACTGGGATGAATAGAAAAAAAATTCTCAGGGGCTGGAGAGATAGGTCAAAAGTTAAAGCTCAGTGTTGGTGGTGCACGGCTTTAATCCCAGTACTCGGGAGGCAGAGGCAGGCAGAGCTCTGTGAGTTCGAGGCCAGCCTTCTACAGAGCAAGTTCCAGGTCAGGCTCCAAAGCTATAGAGAAACCCTGTCTTGAAAAAAAAAGAATGCTCAGTGCTTTTCCAGGTGACTTGAAGTCAGTTTGCTG
This sequence comes from Cricetiscus sungorus, assembly GCA_030556225.1. Taxonomy (NCBI): domain Eukaryota; kingdom Metazoa; phylum Chordata; class Mammalia; order Rodentia; family Cricetidae; genus Cricetiscus; species Cricetiscus sungorus. The sequence goes on along the minus strand of JANBXA010000367.1, from coordinate 12,044,149 downwards.
GTGGCTCACAACTTCCTGTAACTCCAGCTCCAGAGTATCTGACACCCTCTTCTGGATTCCACTGGCAATGTACTCATGTGCACACAGCCACAACACACACACACACACACACACACACACACACACACACACGAGAGAGAGAGAGAGAGAGAGAGAGAGAGAGAGAGAGAGAGAGAGAGAGAGAGAGAGAGAGAGAGAACAAATGATGTCATTAAATAATAATAACCATGGTTTGGCGGGGGTGGTGGGGGCAGAGAAAAGGCTCAGTGGTGGAGAAAGGCTGCTCTCCCAGCACTGTAACAGCTCATAACTGCCTGGGGACCTAATGCCATCTTCTAGCCTCACAGACACCAGGTACAAATTTAGTACAAACATATGTTCAGACAAACATTCATATAAAAAAATAAAAAATTATCAAAAAATGTCTGAAAGAAGACAAAACAGCTAACATGCAAAGTGCTGTGAAACTGTAAATAAGAAAGAGCAAAGCAACTCATGTTTGGAAAAGACTACCAGGTGAGAGTTCATAATGATTCTGTAGACAGGCTAACGTCCACCGAGAACACCAGACACTGGGTACTTAAGAAACCGACCAAATGTTTGTCTTATGCCACGGAAAACTTTGTATAGTATACATATGTGTGTGTATGTATGTATGTATGTATGTATGTATGTATGTATGTATGTATGTGTGTATGTATTTGTGTATGTATGCGTGTATGTTCAAATCTCCATGCCATCAATGTGAAGGCTAAGCTGGTGGCTTGAGTGAGAAAGTCTTCCCATAGGCTCACATATGCAAACAACTGATTGGTAGTGCTGTTTGGAAAAGGAATGACACCAAAGGAAGTACATCACTAGCGCCAACTTTGGAGTTTTATAATCTGGCCTCACTTCCTGTTATCTGTTTCCTGTGTGCAGATGAAATGGAATCAACCAACCACATCACCCCTACCTGTTACTGTGCCTTTGATGGGCCTGATATACTGGACCCCTTTGAAACTGTAAGTCCAAATAAACCCCATGTCCTCTAAGTTGCCTCTGGTCATGATACTTTATCACAGCAATGGGAAAGTTACTAATGTGGACAAGAAACAAAAGTATGCTGTGGCTGTGACCTCTTCCAAAGACTTCCTTGTGAAGACTCAGCACAGTGTTAACTTTGTATTTTATGTGGACAAAACTGATTGTATTTGAAAGTTTATATACAACACACACAATTATATATACTGTGCACAGAAGTATTTCAGAGGAAATGGCCCTTATACAAGTACATTTATTTCTGTTCTTGTTTCTCCCATTGCATAAATAGGTACATGGTGAGAAAACAGGTAGATAAAATAAACAAATATGATAGTTAACACTAGTTTTAGAAAAGGCTCTAAGGTACTCACTTCGTCAGCCACCATACACCTGGAAAAAAGAAAAAATAACAAATTAGTTTCTTAATCATCAAAGCAAAGCATATTCAGAGTTCTGATACAATGATAGCCTACCACAGAATACTTTACAAAGGCTAAAGGATTGGGCTAGAGAGGAGTCTGTAAGAGCATGAGAAAACCAGACACAGATGATCTCAGCTCTGTAGCTGCCAGTAACACAGCGTATGTGGGAGGGCCAGTGCTTCAGGTAAGTTACTGCCACTGCTCACCACGAGGGAGCTGCAAAGCCTCGCAGGACCAGGCAGAATGGCAAGATATTGTGAAGAATGTCTTCTGCCTCCACCTGTAGACTGTAAGCCTGGCCGTTCCTACAATTGAGAATGCCGATGAAAGAACAGTGTACTGGCGCACACCTTTAATGCCAGCACTTTGGAGGCAGAGGCAAGTGGACCTCTGAGTTCAAGGCCAGCCTAGTCTACACAGTAAGCTCCAGGGCAGCCAGAGCCACATAGTGAGACTCTGTCTCATTAATTAATTAATAGGTAAATTAATAAGAAATGAAGGACTTTCTTTTTACTTCTGTGTCTGTAATGAAGTACCCTGACAATTTGAGCGTAGTCCATCACAAAACGGAAGTCAAGGAGACAAGAATGTAAACCAGCCATATCCAACCACAGGCAAGATCAGAGAGGTATTACAGTGTGTATGCTTCCTCCTCAGCCAGCTTCCTGTACACACAGTCCTTCCTCACACAGTCCGGGCCCCACACTAGCAAACAGTGCTGCTGCCCACTTTCAGGCTGGGGCCTTTCACATCAATGAAGGCAATACAACAAACTCCCACAGTCAGGTCCACAGGCCAACCTGATCCAGATTCCCAGAGACTCTCTCCAGGTGATTCTACATGTATCTAGTTGATGAAACTAACCATTACACTGATTAGCCAGGTATCATGGCTAATCCCAGCAGCCTGGTCTACATAGTGAGTTCCTGGCCAGTCAGAATCAGTAATGAGACGCTGTCTCAAAACACAACAAATCCTCTAAACTGCATGTGTTGACCCATGTCTGTAAATCCAGCACTTAAGGGGTGGAAGCAAGTAGGCCAAGCAGCTCAAGTTTATCCTTGGATACATAGAGAATTCAAGGTCACCCTGTACACCATGACACCCTGTGTTTGTTTGGTTGTTTGAGACAGGGTTTCTCTGTGTAGCCCTGGCTGTCTTGAAGCTTGCTTTGTAGACCAGGCTGGTCTCAAATTCAGATCTGCCTACCTCTGCCTCCCAGGTGCTGGAATTAAAGGCGTGCACCCCCACTACCCAGCTGACAAGCCATCTTAAAAATAAAACACGAACAGAAAAGATTACCCAAGAGCAGAGAAGCACAGAAAGGAGTTAAGGGCATCTGAAGAGAAGCAATGGAATGAATGACGGACGGGGTAAAGGTAGAGAGTTGAGGCTGCTGTGGGGCTGGGCAGAGAGGGAGGTAAGGAGGAGCGGCTGGAGGAAGGCACATTCTGAAAGTGGAGCCGGTAAAACTAGCTGGTCAGTTGGAATGTGGACAGGTAAGAATAGACAGAAAGACAGATCAAGAATAAGTCAAGCGACCAAACGTGAAAAATGGTGGTGGTGCCATTTACTGAGGCAAGAATGACTCAAAGGGAGTCAGCTTTGGAGGTTACAATAAAAAATTCAGCTTCAAGCCACGCAGCGTGGGATACGCTTTTAATCTCAGCACTCAGGCTTTGGGAAACAGGCCTCTATGAGTTCTAGACTAGCCTGGTCTACGGAGCAAGTTTCAAGACAGCCAGGGCTGCTACTCAGAGAAACCCTTGGGACTGCAATAGCTGCTAATTATCCAAGGCATGGACATTGCTGAGCAGACCACTGCATCTATGGGTCAGGGACGTGCTGAGACTGGATACATTAAGTCCGAGCATCAGCAGGATGGAAGCGATACTGGAAAATGAGGGTTCAAGATAACCTGACTGTGGCCTATTCCTCTCTGTGCCCAACTCCAAGCTTCCGAAATCTGTAAAAAGTTCAAAGTCTGTGGACACACATAGGCTAGTGGGTGAGATTAGGCTCTGGTCAGGGACCTTCAGAGAAAGCAGTAAGCTGCTAACTTTTAGATCACATGGCTGGGATAGCCAGGCTTTGAGGTATATAACATTAACTTGAATCCCTCTGAAAATGCAACATCCTTCCTAATGAGAGGGGAGATCCCCCCTGTTTTGGGAAGTATGAGAATCCAAGTAGATAGAGAACATCACTAGTGCAGCCAACTGCTCTTGAAACTTCAGCCACAAAGCATGTTTTCAACCCTGAGAAGGTTTTGTACTGTTTTGTTTTGTTGTTGTGTTTTGTTGTTTTGAGACAGGGTCTTATAGAATAGCCTTGGCTAGTCTGGAGCTATGTAACCCATTCTGGTCTCAAACTCATGGTGATTCTCCTGTCTCAGACTCCTGAGTATTGGGATTATAGGCATGACACTTGGCCAATTTCTGGAACTCTTACTGTTAAAGATGGTTCAATAAGCACACTTGATCCCCACCTTGCCATTATCAGAACACAGCTGGTCATGAGAGAAGCCCTATATTCACCAGAGGTCAGTAGGAGTGAAATCAACACATATCCAGAAGAAACTCGAAAGGTGTGGGGGATCTGCATAAAGCTGTGAGACAAAGTTTATTGCAATTACACACATGCCTCTAAAAGCTTAAAAACTTGATTTTCAAACCCAATAAGATTTACTGTTTTTCAATAAGATATTCTCTTATTATACATCACTAAACATCAAATTGGTGCTATACTCCAGAGTCTTGTGTTGGCAACTTGGTGAATCAGGTTTTACTCATCAGCTTGCTGCACTGTTTCTTTTTCAGAAGCATAGATAACATCCAAAATTTTTCCAACCTTCTTATTTTTTAGCTGCTGTGGCTTACTGAGTAAGTGAAAAACAGCTGAACCCAAAACAGGTTCAATTTAATTTCCTCTAAGTATCAATTCATCTTTCTGGGCTAATGCACCGAACAAGCAGGATATGCTGTCATCCAAATCCTGTGATCTGTTTTCCACCCAGGAAATTTCAGATATCATGGAACTTGTGAATAATAATGCTGACGGGAAAGTGAATGGACACAGATCCCCATGTCGTAACAGAGCACACTGTCACTAATGCCCCTGGTCACGGTCTGTTCATGACGACAGGTAGTACAAATAGCAGTCATTTGTATTTCCCAACACTTGTGAATCCAGAAACAGACCTTTTTCTCTCCCAGGAGACTGCGTTCCACACTGATGTGACTCAGGTCCACCAGAGTGCCAGAGGAGTGGAGACAGCAGCAACAAGACTATCGTAAGAATGGAAGCGTGAGGGCACCTTGATTCAAATTTAAATTAAATAGGGGGGGGAGATGAACATAAACGCCCTTGCTGCTCTACCATGAGGACTGAAGTCAGACCATAGCACTCTCATCAGACAGCTTACAAATACCTGTAACCCCAGCTCCAAGAGATCCCAACGCACATATCTACATATGTACATGCCCAATCTTTTGTTTTTAAACATATGGAAGAAGCCAGCTGAAATAGGGACAGGAGACCTTCCCCACCTGGGCTACACGAGACAGAGAATGCACTAAAATACCTATAAAACCCAGGAGAAGCATCTGCTATCTAAAAGATCTGTAAAGGGTCATCCGCATCACCATGCAGTATTTTTGAGCATAGGCCTTTCCCTGGTTCAGTGTCCTACCCACATTCTCAGGGATATCTGTGTCTATTACCTTACCGCGTGTCCTTGGTTTGATCCTTTGTCCTGGGATACAGGAACCTGGGAATCTCAGTGCAAGCCCTCCAAGCTCAGGCCTGTAGTGATTAACTTCTGCATACGTGACAATGCACGACAGCTGCACGCAGCGATTTCCTGCACTGGGGGCATTTGTGCTGGCTGAGGAGTCCTCTCTCCCCAGCTACTGTTGCTTTTCAATCTAACCTAGTAGGAAGGAACACTGTAAATCCTGTACGTTTCTTCTTAGTTTTATTTACTTCCTGAGCTTTGTAAGATTCCTTTACTTCTGAGAAGCAGCCATTCGGGAATGGAATGCTTTATTTAATTCAAAGGAAACAGCTACAAAAACAATTTCCAAGTAAGCATCTTATTGACTTTAGGAAGGTGACATCGGGCGGGCACGTATAAATGTGAATCAGGAACGGAAGAGACAATTCAATTCAAGACAAAGAAATAAATGAGAAAGTCACTACACGTGAAGGTAACAGGAAAGCAGAAATGGACAGGATTCTCAAGTATAGTTTGTAAAAACAGGGGAAGGGAGGTGGCCTGGTTCTTAGCCAGAATCTTAAGAATGAATTTTTTTTTTAAACTTGCTTTAATTAATTGCTTGCTTTAATTAATTTGGCCATGATGATTTTGGTCAGCGGTCTTTCTCCTTGAATCTGTGGGGTTTACACAGACCAGCTCTCTTATCTTATAGATAAGAAATTGAAGCTCAGTCACGTGAAGAGGTTTGCTATGAATTGCATGGTGGGATAGAGACTTTTCACTTGTAGTCCCCAAGTTTTACATCTGTCCCTCATCTTTTCTTACTAGGACTGATAATGAGAGATGGACAGAGCAAATGGAGCTCATTACAAACCAAGAAAAAAAGAAATATAAAGGAGAACGAGAACAAAGATCTTAGTTTAAAGTCGGTTGCAGCAGACTAAATGTGTTTGCAAGAATGCTTCATAGGATTCCATATAAAAACTGTCATTAATAGGAACCTTGTAAGCATCATTCAAAAGTGGCTAAGGAAACAGTGAACAGCGGAAAATGGAACCAACAGCTGTAGTCTGGTTCAAAGGAAAGATTTAAAATGGACTAGCAGACACTTAAACCAGGAAGCTCATTGAGCCCAGGGACTCAGGAGCAGCCTGCGCAACACTGCAGTGAGGAAATGATCACCTCATATATACATGCCCAGCCAATCAAGATTCACTGAATCTAAATAAGACACCCCCCATGGCAGCCTCTCCATCCTCAGAAGTACTAGGCTCCCTGGCAGAGGAAGATGGCATTGATCAGACACCACCACGCCTCCAGCAGTCCAGTAGCTCAAGCACACACCATGACTAATGCCTCTGGGAGGAAACTCATTCAGGCCTTGAGGGCACTCACAATTCCTGCCTTCCAGAGTCACCACGTTTGCTTTAATTGGCAACCTGTTCTGTAACTCATTCTTCGGAGGCCTGTTCTTGGTTGGCATCTTGAGGACCACTGAGAACTCAGAGCTGTACCACCTCCTACAATCACTCTCCATTGGTGTCTTAGTCAGGGCTCCAATGCTATGAAGAGACACCATGAGCACAGCATTTCTTATAAAAGAAAGCATGTAATTGGGGCGTGCTCATGGTTTCAGAGGATTAATTAGTCCATTATCATGTCAAGGAGCATGGTGGCAACTCCAGTTCCAGGCCTTCTGACACCCTCACATGGATGTACATGCAAGCAAAACACCAATGAACAGAAAATAAAAAAATAAACTATTAAAAAAAAAATCCTGTCGCGTTTGCAAAACAGTAGGTATGTCAACAGCTCAACAATTCTATTGATTTTACAACTTGGCTTTCCACTATTTAAAAAAAAAAATTCATTGTTAATTGGTTGTACTGTAATTTATCCAGCTTGACTGAAGATATGAAAAAGCCACTTTGTATTTCGCTGAGCTATTTCCAAAGCCTGAGACTCCTCACACTCATCATCTACTTACAGTACCAGTATGGACACCAGTGTTCCCAGCATCCATATCTTAGGGTGCTCACGTTCAGTGTTGGCTATTTTTTAAACTGAATGCAGATACAGATAGGAAACAGAAAAGAGAATAGTATTATACTTTTTGAGAATCGTTTTACATACTATCCAGTTTTCTATTTAAAGACATGTTTAACTGAATGATTTACATCTGACTTGAAGCTTTTCAATTTCTTGACATAAGAAATAACTTTTCTATCATCGCCATTATCTCTTTTCAATAAATTACATCTATACAAAAACAGCTTGACTCTGCAAGAGAACACTGTAATTCCACAGAAGATTCTGTGAGGAGCACAGACATAAAACGGGAATTGTTCCTCTGTGAGGAATCCTAAGTACTCTGAGCTTGTTACCAAAGAACAAGACATGTTTAATCAGTTTCATATAAACTTGAGCCTCAGAAGTAGGCTATTGTTGCAGGGAAAATTTTTGTCTTGTAGGCTCTCTTATAAAATCATTCCAGTTAGGTAGTAGCAGCACACACCTTTAATCCCAGAACTTGGGAAGGAGAGGCAGGTGGATTTCTGTGAGTTTGAGGCCAACCTCATTTACAGAGTGAGTTCCAGGACAGCCAAGACTGTTTCACAGAGAAACCCTGTCTAGAAAAAAAAAAAACAAAAAACAAAAAGAAACAAACAAAAGTGAAAACAAACAAACAAAAAACAAAAAAACATTCCAATAGTAGGCATCAATTCCAAATCGTGTGCATGTATAAATATATGCATGCACAAGCCTACACTCATGTACATTTGTGTTCTTAAAGTATTTTTATCAGTTCTAACATAGTAACATAGGTGTTCTATAAGAGGTGATATTGTCGCCCCTTCAAGGCCAAGTGAAAGTTTTTGGAAGGGGTGGAAAGAACATGAGAGTCTAAAGAAGGGAAAACTCCCATGAAACTGTTTTCTGGACATGTTATGGCCACTGTACTCGCTAACTCATAGAAGATATGATTTGACACTGTAGTTATCCAAGACTCTTCCAAATTCTTGTGTAGCATTCTAGAAATATCATCTATACATGTAAGTTATTACATATCATAAAGAGCCTATCAGCTACATCTTTCCTACTTTAGTATAAAATGTGAAATATATAAAAATACATAAACAATATCACGGCATCATGAAAACTAAGATAAAGAATATTTTGACTGAAATAAACAAATGATCCCTGTTTGCCATTGCTCTGGCAAATGGAAATATGCCCTGCCCCTCCCGCTTCAGCTGCCCTGAGCTTGTTGTGTGAGTCTTGGACAGAAGCACCGTTTCTCAGGAATGTGTGCATGCACTTGAGCATCTCTCCTCCTCCTCGGAGCTTCTGCTTCTTCCTCTTCTCACCCTCACTGGTGTTCAGCCTTTACACATTTACAATCCTGTTCGGGGCCTGGGGATGGCTCAGTGGGTAAAGTGTTTGACATGCATGCCTGAGGATATGACTGTGATCTTCAGACCTACATAAAGCTGGTCAGGGTAGCACTAATCTGTAATCCCATTAGTCCTGTAGAGGGACACCCCCCCCCCCCCCCCGCCACAGAAGATGCAAGCCAGACAGCCTGGTACACACGGGGGAGAACAACAAATAAGAGAAGATGTCCCAAACAAGGTCTAAGTGAGGATAGAAACCTAAGGTTGCCTTCTGATGGCCACATTCATGTCTTTACACACACACATACATATGCTGTTTAGGAGCATGCTCTCTTAACCTAGACACTCTGAAGTAATCACAACACATAATGGATACTGATTATTTGACAAAAAAACATGGATAATTATGTTTAAAATTCATAAAGAATTATTTGAACAATTGAGTCTGAGATTCTTAGTCTTTTCTCAGAAATTTCTATATCGAAAACTATGAAACCTGGTATTACTTTGGATGAATAGCAAATTAGTTGTTGTATTTCTGGAAAAGCTCAAAGAATATTTTTATTTTCAAGCTTAGGATTATAAATACCTTACTAAGACCCTTTATGAAAAAAATTATTTATTCATTTTTATGTGTATTGGCACTTTGCCTGCATCTATCTGTAAAGCACAGGCATGCAGTGCCTCAGGAAGCCAGAAGAGGGTGTCAGATCCTCCGGACTAGTTACAGGTAGTTGTAACCATCTGGATATTTGGAATCATACAGGGTCCTCTGGAAGAGCAACCAATGCTCTTACTTGCTAAACCATCTCTCCAGATGGTTTCAGAATCTCACACATTTTGTAAAAATAACTGGGTAAAATACATCAAGAGATGATCAAGTGACAACTGTCCTTTGCAAATTAAGAGTACCATAAGCCCTTATTGTTGCATTGATGGTGATACTAAGACCTGTTTGGCACAAACCAATAGGCTATGTTGCCTTGCCCAAGGATATCAGCAATGGGTATATAGGAGTAGCAGAGAATAGTAGTTTCAGACTTAGCTAATATAACTGAAAAAAAATTGACTTAAAAATAGTTTTTAGAAACTGTCTCAATTATAATTCGAACCAAAAACCAAAACCAAACTCAAAATGGCTCAGTAGCTAATGAGACTTCATTATCCTATAACAAGGGACAAGAGTGGGGCAGTCCAAGGTCCATCAATTCTGCAAGTTCTGGTTTTAACTGTCAACTTGACCAACCTAGAATCCTTTGGGAAGAGAGTCTCCTCAAAGAGACTGTCTAGGTCAGGCTAGCCTGTGGGTGTTTGTAGGGGATTGTCATCATTGTTAATGGATACAGGACGACCCAGACCATGGTGGGCAGCACTATTCCTTAAAATGGATCCTGAACTGTACAAGAGTAAAGAAAGCTAGCTGTAAATGCAAACAAGATACTCTCTCCTTGTTCTTGCTGTGGATGTATGTAATGTGGCTAGCTTTTTGGGGACTTGCCTTGAATTCCCCAAATGATAAACTATAACCTGTGATTTTAACACAGAATAAACCCTTTCTCCACTAAGTTGCTTTTTGCTAGTGCATGTTATCACAACAACAGACACAAAACTATAACAGGGGCCTTATCATCTCATCCCTTTATTCTACTGGTCCATCAACCTCAGGAGCACACGGAAGGCATACCCTCACAATGCTAAGGAGAGGAAGAGCTGAAGCAATTTTAATGGCTACCCGCTAAAACCTTGAAAAACAAGTTAAAATAGCACTTAGTGGTTTTGTTCATTTAGAGCTTTTTGCCATTAATATCAGTCATCTACAGGAAAGTTATAAAAGCTTCTGGAGATTCTGAGTAAATGAAGAAAAGCAGGGTAATGCAAGTAAGTCTTCTGTAAGTCCTGAAAAACCTAATGAACTTTTAAAAGAAATTGCCTCTTCTGTTTATTAGCGTTATAAAAATTAAACTAATCCTAATACTTGGTAATATTTGGAAAATATTATGCTTCATTAATCTGACCACATCAGCACAAAATTGCCATGTAGCCTTTACAAATAACTTTGTAAAAGAACAAACAAGGAATTAGTCTCTGTGTCCTAGTAGACAGCTGGAGGAAAAAGGTGTATCTCACCCATTTTGAGAAGATACATACACAGAACTTTCCCGGGGGCTGGAGACATGGTTCAGTGGAATCTCTTGTAAAGGACACAGGTTCAGTTCTCAGAAGCCATATAGCAACACACAATCATGTGTAACTCCAGTTTCAGGGGATCCCACACCCTCTCCTGACATGTGCAGGCACTAGGTACATTGTGGTGAACATAATACATATGGTAGCACCACACTCATACACACAAATAAATAAATAAATCTTTTTTTAAAAAAATTTCTCCTGAGCCAATAAATAGCTTACATTGCCTTTTACACAATTATTTACTTTTGTTTATAAAAAAACAAACAAACCAAAGCAGTTGCCTTTGTAACCTCTATGTAACAATTCATAGAGATTTTCATAGCCCAATTAGACAGTAACATTTATTTGAATATTATGGAGTTAAAAACAAAGCTATAGTTACATAAAAGTATTAAGGCCAGTAGGGAGATAGCTCAATGGTCAAAGGCTCTGGCTGCCGAGCCTGACAACCCGAGTTAGACTCCCAGGTCCTACATGGTGGAAGGAAACGCTCTCCTCTAACGAACATGCTCCTGCCCACCCTTATCCCCCCCAAAATGTAAAAACAATTTTAAATAAAAGTAATTCAGGTATGCTAGATTGAGTCTATGGAAATTCTGTAAGTAAACTAAAACAACTACAGTAAAGACAGACAACTTCAATAACTTCAATTTCATGGGCAGATATAAGGATGAGGTAGACAGTGTTGGTAGAAATAACAGGGTCACTAAGCTCTGTGACTTTGGACACAATGTGACCAGCCTCATGCCCCTGATAACATGTCTTCCCTTCCAGGACAGACCTTATCCTCAAACTGTAGCCCAAAATAAACCCTTCCATCCTTAAGTGGCTTCAGTTACATATTTTATTACAGTGATGAGAAAAGTAACTCATACAAAAGAATAAAGTTTACATTACATATATTTTAACACAATAATTTTTTAGAAGTAATAAGAGCATGTTAAAATGCCAAATTTGAGGCTTTCAGAAAGTCAAGGATCAGACATGAGATATCCTGAAAGGTACACAAGGGATACTTATGAATAAAAAGTTTAGTTATTTCCTTCATCATTTACTTAAAAGTGGGTTAAATGTGTGCACCACCATGCCTGGCTTATTTTAAGACTTTTTAAAGATTTATTTACTTTTATTTTATGTGCAATGGTGCTTGCTTGCATGTATGTCTGTGTGAGGGTGTCAGACTCCCTAAAACTGGAGTTACAGTTGTGAGCCGCCATGTGGGTGCTGGGAAGTGAACCCAGGTCCTGGTGATGTTCACTAAGGACAAAGAAAGAAAGACAGAAAAACAGAAAGACAGAAGGAAAGGAAGAAAGAAAGAGAGAGAGAGAGAGGGAGGGAGAGAGGGAGGGAGGGAGGGAGGGCGGGAGGGAGGGAGGGAGGAAGAAAACCCCCAAACAACCAACCAAACAAAAACGACCATTCAGCAACATGGGAAGGAAGTGTTAGTAAGCTGTGGTACACTCCTAGAACAGAATCTTGTAGAGCACTGAGAATTGGCACTCTGTAGTTACACAATATGACAGTATAAAGCCCAGAGACGTCATCAGCTGAGCAGTATGAATTTTAGGGGGAAGCCAAACGTAATGCATCCTGATGTGATTTTACTTACAAAATATTCTGAAATGAAAAGCAAAGTAACTTCAGAGCTGGAAAAGGAATGTATGAGATCACACCCTGTTCCCTGGCCAGTGGTTCTCATGGTCCTGATGCTGCCACCCTTTAATACAGTTCCTCTTGTTGTGGAGACCCCAATTGCAAAATTATTTTCATTGCTACTTCATAACTGTAATTTTGCTACTGTCATGAGTCATAATGTAAATATTTTTGAAGCTAAAGGTTTGACAAAGGGTCACAACCCAAAGGTTGAGAACCACTGAGTTAGGAAAATATATTTCTGGATTCAAATCCTGGTAAATCCTTTTATGAGAAATTCACAGAGCTATTCATGTGTGTTTGGAGTGCTTTCTGAGCACATGACAAACTTTAGTTAAAACTTAAATTGGGAAAAGCTAAGCATAGTGACATAAACACTATGGAATGCCAGGACACCAGAGGCCAAGACATGAGGACAGCAACTTCAAGAATAATAAATTCAATGTACTGTTGAGATACATCTGAGAACTTGTCTCCAAAAAGAAAACCAGCAAGCATGGATGGTGCACGCCTTTAATCTCAGCGCTCTGGAGGCAGAGGCAGGCCAGCCTAGTCTACAGAGTGAGTTCCAGGGCAGTCAGGGCTACAGCGTGAGACTCTGACTTAAAAAACAAATTTTTTTATTTATTTATTTATTTATTTATTTATTTATTTATTTATTTATCTGTGTGCATGTCATACAAGTGGAGGTCAGAGGATAACTTGTATGTGTTAGTCCTATTCTTACACCAGGCAGATCCTAGGGACTGAAATAAGGTCCTCACACTTGGTAGCAAGTGCTTTTATCAGCCGAATAATCTCACTTAGTTGTCTTATGACAGCATCACCTGTATCCCAAGCTACCTTTAACCTCTGATCTTTCTGCCTCCTTTAAAAAAGAGAGAGCTGAAGTGTATGGTGTGGCTCAGTGATTAAGAGCACTTGTTCTTACAGAGGGCCCGGGTTCAGTTCTCAGCACTCACATGACAACTAACAACCATGTGTCACTCCAGCTTCAGGGGATCCAATGCCCTGTTTTCCTTCAGTGGGCAGTGCACATATAAGGCATACATACACACATACACACACACATACATACATACATACATACATACATAATCTCTTTTTTAAATACAAGAGTTGGGGAGGGTCATTGGACACTCACTGGAGTATCCAGCAACTCTTCCTTATCCCCTAAAAGAACAGCATAGTAGCTGAAAAATGGTGGCACACCCCTTTAATCCCAGCACTTGGGAGGCAGAGGCAGGCAAATCTCTGTGAGTTCAAGACCAGCCTGATGTACAGAGATAGTTCCAGGACAGCCTCCAAAACCGCAGAGAAACCCTGTCTCGAAAAAACCAACCAACCAACCAAACAAACAAGGAATAGTGTAGGGCAGTGGTTCTCAACCTGCGGGTTGTGACCCCTTCGAGACTTGAACAACCCTTTCATAGGGGTCACCTAAGACCATTAGAAAACACGGGTATTTATATTACAACCCATAATAGTAGCACAATTACTGTTATGGTTGGGGCCACCACAACATGAGGAACTGTATTAAAAGATCACAGCATTAGCAAAGTTGAGACCCACTGCTACAGAGTGAAGAATAATGACATCTACCATTCTCAGCATCCTCTTGCCCTAACTCCTTCTACTACTGAGGTCAATACTGATAAACAATGTTTCTATTTCAATTGCATCATTCATAAAATACAGGTATTATCTGTTGATTCCTTCAGAAAGAGAAAAATCACAGACATATTTTTCCTTTCATCCTTATGAAAAAATATTTATGCTGAGGCCAGAGCCTGAATAAACACTGGTTATGAAGAACTTTTGAAAACAGGAGACAGATTTTTAAAAGTCAAGGTTGGCTGAGGCTGAGTCAGAGACCTATACAACTATCAGAGTTCAACCCCCGGACTCACACAGTACACAGAGAGAACAGCTTCTCCAAAGTGTCCCCTGACCTTCACACATGTGTTGTGGGACATGTACAAATGCATACGTACAAAATAAATGCACATAATTGTTTAAGTTAAACCCCAGGTCTCTGAATTCCCAGTCTAACAGATATTATAGTTTGCATATTATAAGGTAGCCTAAGCTTACAACTTACTAATTAGCCAAGGACAGTAGTGTTCAACTTTCGATCCTCCTGCCTCTACCTCCTGAGTGTGCGTATTCAGTCATGAACAACACACCCAATTTATGCGCCCTTGAGGACCGACCTGAGTGCAGTATGCATGCTAGGAAAGCATTCCATAACTGAACTGTATATATAAAAGATACTTCTTTTACTTTTCTCTCTGGAGTATTAGTAAAATGAAATTAGAACATTTATGCCTTTCTTTTCTAGATGTGAATAACACCCACGTTTTCACAGTTCAGAAAGGCCCAACAGTGCAATGGTAGAATCAGGAGTTAGATAAAACCCTGAATCACTCTATCTGAGCCACTCTTTTTGCCTTATTCTTTTATCAATTAAAACTTATACTTAAAATGCTTTGGGATGCAGTATCATCACTGTAGCAGTAAATTAATCTCTTTATCTAGTTTTGAGACATTTTCCTCACACTCACAGTGCCCAAATTATCCAATAAGAGCTCAGGCTCAAATCAGAGTAATAAGAAAAAAAAAAAAAAGTCATTCTCTGGCCAGGGAAGAATGATTATCACATCATTGTAATTTCCTCTTACTATTAATGCCCTATTATTATTCTGTCAAAGGAAGATACAAAGGGGAGAAAGCACGGTCCTTTGTCCCACTGGAGAATAGTATTTGTTTTTTTGGGTTTTTTTTCTGATTAAAAAAAAAAAATCCATTTTGTCATACACTGCTTGTCATTTAAAATCTGAAAAAGAAAAGATCTAAAAAAGTGAGAATTGAACAAAAGCCAAAGAATTCATCTGCTTCCAGCACTTACTGTATCTGTAATCTCTCCTCAGAAGGAAAACCTTGTAACAATGTAGTTAAGTGTGGAGGGGCTGATCTGGACTGTGGCAAGCCTTCTGGAACACCAGTTTTGAAAACAAATGTAAAGAAATCATGTTGATTTGATTCACACTAATTTGACAATAAATATAAGAATTAAAAAAAAACTCTAAGTGACAAATTTTCTGTTATTCGTCTCAAAGATTAGTCTAAAACCCTGGCTCTTGGCCTTTTCCTGCCTTCCTCACTCAATGATGTGGCTGGCGTTCCTTACTAAATGAAGCTACCCTTCATTGAAAGGGGAATGTATGAGAAAGAGCGTGTGATGAATGCGGAGAAGGTTAGGTACATGAAAACTTCAAATGTCCCTCCCTGATGTGACTCAGAATTCTTATGTCAGTGTTTGACACACCCAGCCACATAAAATAGCTATACTCCAGTGATAACTTTAAGTTCTTCTGTATATAGTGTTGAACGTTATTAAATTATGCTTCTTGTCCAAATTGCAATTTCAGAAACACATTCAATTTAGTACTGTATTTTGGCATTAATATTTCATGATACAATTAATCCCATGTAAACTATAACTCAATAGAGCTATACTGCCCAACAGGGTAGTCACTAGTCATTTGTGATTAATTTTAAATCCAAAAGAATTGAAATGAAATGTAGTCCTTCTGCCATGCTCTGTAAGCACAGTACCATTAGGTGCCAAACAGACACCAGAAAAAGTCTGTCATTATAAAAAGGTGCAACTCAGAGGAGGACTAAAATGATTATGGAGGCTGACATTCCCAGTAAGAGTGAAATTTCTCCATGGGTACCATTATCATTCTTTTGTTATGTTATATATAAATAAGAATGACTGGCAACACTGGTTATAGCTTTACAAACAAAATTAAGTGATAAGCAGCATACATATAAGATAGGCTTGGCAGTAATTCATACATCAGCATCTTTGTGATAATAACCATTTAGGACTAAAAATAAGTCTAAAATTATGGTCCTAAAATGGGAAACATTGTACCTACATTGAGAAATAGTGCTGGAGAATGATGAATTAATTATAAATTCAAATATAGCTTTCATTACTTTCTTGCTAAGAAACCTTAAATTCACTGAGGCTAGATCCTTCACTCAAAAAACCATAGCTATCAGTGCATACCTCAAAAGGCTTAGCAGGATTAAAATTTTATATATATAAACCATTCAGCAGTTTCTCTTTGCAAAGTGAAAATTCAGTGAACATGGCTAGAAGAGATTACATTCCAACAAAAGGTTCCTGAATTCTAGAGGAAGAGGATGGAGTGGTGTTAGTTTTAAAGATTAAATGAAAATAACACGTGAAAATTACATAGAAAAAAAAATCAGTGGGCCGGGTGGTAGTGCATACCTTTAATCCCACCACTGGGCAGGCAGATAGAGGCAGGGGGATCTCTGTAAGTTGGAGATCAGTCAGACCAGCCTGGTCTACAAGAGCTAGTTCCAGGACAGCCTCCAAAACCACAGAGAAACCCTGTCCCAAAAAATCAAAAAAGAAAAGAAAAATGTTAAACATCCTTACAGTATGCATTGCTAAGTTCTTTCTAGAATATTCAGTTTGATCACACCCTGACAATGATAGTGATGATGATAACTGTTTCTAGACCTGAAAGTTTGGACTTTTAAAAGGTTTTCATTCAAATATTCCTGGGGACAGCAAGATGGCTGTCCTAGTTGGCTCTCGTTGCTGTGACAAACACTACAGCCAAAAGAAATCTGGGGAGGGGAGGCTTTATTCATGTTATATTTCCAGGTCACGGTCCTTCCATCCCTAAGAGAAGTCAGGGGAAAAATCTGGAAGCAAGAAGTGAAACAGAGGACATGGAGGAGAGCTGTTTACTGGCTTGATCGCCAAGGCCTGCTCAACTGCCTTACACAAACAACACAGGGCCAGCTGCAGATGGGCATCAACACCCACAATAGGCTGGGCCCTCCCACGCCAGTTATTATTCAAGAAAACGCTCACAGAGCTGCATACGGGCCAGTCTGATGAAAACATCTTCTCAATTGAGGTCCCCTCTTCCCAGTTTGTGTCAAGTTGACAACAAAACAAGAAAACCTAGCACAACAGCTCAGTGGGTCAAGGTGTTTGTCACCAAGCTCAATAACCTCAGTTTGGCTAGGGTCCACACTGACCTGCACAAGGACACCTCCAAGTTACCGGGATGGTCTCATATAAAAAGAAATTCCGGAATGAAGAAAAACATAAATTGAAAAAGGAATCTGTGTATGATACATGTATGTGAGGGTACTTTGTGTGTGTGTGTGTGTGTGTGTGTGTGTGTGTGTGTGCGTGTGTGTGCGTGTGTGTAGATTACAGAACAACTTCATAGAGTAGATCCTCTTTTCTGCCATGTGGGTCCTGGGGATTGAACTTGGGTTCGTCAGGCTTGGTGGCAAGCACTTTTACCTGTAGAGCCATCTCATCAGCCTTCTAATATAATTTTAAAGAAAGATAATCTAGATACTAGCAAGGAAATAGCCATATACCATGGGAATATGTATCTTATTGGATCAAAAGCAATAACTGACATGAAATAACAACTTAGAATTGAGAGTGTTATACAAGAGATATTCTACAAATAGAGCCGGCCATCTAAATTAGATATTTGAAGAGGGACATCAGTTAAATGCTGGTGACTAATAGGAATCTGGTAAAGAATCTGAAAACCAGGATGCGAAGAAGAAATGAATAATCACTGCAAGTAAAAATGTTTTAGATGTGCGTCAGGCATGACAGCAATCCTAAATATATATGCAAAGGCTCTGCAATCCCCATTTTAGAAGGTTCCTAAAATGAGAGGAAATGTAGTGTGGGTGAAGACAGGAAACTGTGAGGTAAGAACGCGTAGTTTGGGGTGGGGATAGCCAGTGAGTCAGCGCTTTCCCCACAAGCCTGAAGACGAGTCTGATGACCCAGAATTCATGAAACGAAACAAAACAAAAGCAGCTGAAGCTGCATGCCTATAATCTCAGCGCTAGGGAGGTGGAGACAAGAGGATCGCTGGGGTTCCATGGTCAGCCAGTCTAGCCAAATTGGCAAGGCTCAGGTTTGCGAGAGACTCTGTCGAGTCAAGGAGGAAGACAGCCTACATTAATTGCTGGCTCTCCACGTGTACAAGTGCATAGTTGTATGAATACATATAAACACAACTGTGCATGCCAGAAAAAAAATAATTTTTTTTAATGGAAAGACCTTGCTGTTCTACCAAAAGCTACGTTTGGGAATCAAGTAATAACTATAGGCACTACTTTTCTCTTCTATTAAATAGTTCATAACATTATGCAAGCTTTGGGATTCTATAATTCTGCTATTTGAAAAGTGACTACAAACACAGTTACTTAGAACAAGTTTACATATATATGTATATATATATATTGCATACACACACATATATTACATATTTTTTTGTTGTTGTTGTTCTTTTGTTTGTTTTTTTGAGATAGGATTTTTTTTTTTTTTCCTGTGTAACTTTGGCTGTCCTGGAACTTACTCTGTGGACCAGGCTGACCTCAAATCCCAGTGATCCATCTGCATCTGCCTCCCCAGTGCTGGGATTAAAGGCATGCGCCACCACTGCCAGAAATGCCTTTGCTATTTCTGTGGGTGTCAGGACATCATTCTTCCTTGATGGCTTTATGTGTCAATCAAATGCTTCTTAAGGTTTCTTGTACTCTGGCTTCACTCTTCCTAGCCTGATGCTGTGCCAAGCAGGTTTCATTTTCTGCTCCCATGCACGCACTTAAGCAGAGCATCAGTCTACTTCTTTACACTAGGCAGATACAGCTTTCTCCATTAAAACCCTCAGAAGCCAACTCTCCGTCTAGTTGTAAAGATTCCCAGGAGACTTTCAAGAGCACTTTTGGCAAGTTTGAGGGTCATATGGGTACAGTAGACTCCCCGTATCTTCAGGGATACGTTCCAGGAACCCGAGTGGATGCCTGAACCCTCAAACAATACCAAATACTAGATAAATGATGTTTCTCCTATGTATACATGCCTACAGTAAAGCTTATTTTACATATTAGACACAGTAAGATATTAACAACTAATAGAAAAACAGCAAGTGTTAACAACATGAAATAGTGCTCTTATATACTCTCTCAAAATTAATTACTTAAATACGAGCACAGTAATTCTGTGACAATGGCTCTGATAACCGGCATGGCTAATAGACAGATAGTGTATACAGTGTAGACACACTGAACAAAAAGATCATTCACATGCTAGATGGGTTTGGGTAGCATGCTGCAAGACCATGTAACTTCAGGGTGTCATGTGATTTAATATATATGAATTGTTTACTTCCAGAATTTTTCATTTAATAATTTTAAACCATAATCGATGCAATTGAAATTATGGGAAACCGTGATAAGGAAGGATTGTCTTCTGTCAGTGACAACTTAAAGTACTATGTGTTCAAGCAAATCAGTCCAAAAGCTGACCCAGAGATAAACCAAATCACAGTTAATTTGGCAGTGCTAACCTTAGCTCTGTATCTACACCGCACGCATGCCCGTTCCTCCTAGGTAGTGTCGCTTCAGACACAGTCTAACGTGGTACTCCAGAGCTCTCTTCTTACATTCTCACAATAGCTCAGTATTCACTATCTCTTCTTGGAGCTGCTTCTCCTTCTCTTTTTGTTAGCACTCACACATCCTAAGCAGTGCCACTGTAAAAATAAACAGAAGCCTCTCCTGGTCCTTTCTTTGCTTCTCCAGCTTCCAGCTGCTCTTCTCCAGTCCCTCATAACCAAGCTTCCAGCCTCATTTTCCGCTTTTCTCGGTCCCAGTTCTCAGACCCACTGAAGTATGCTGAGTTCTTTAAGTCGGGCTCTGAGACCGAATGGATGCAGCTTGCAGCATTTCTGATGGTAAGCACCGCTGGATCAGCTCACCTCTGTGCCTTAGTTTTCTAGTACATCAATGGGGCTGCCAACTTACCAGATTATATGTTGATAAATGAACCGATGCATGTTTTTAAAATATGCAGTAACAGTGATACCAGCACTCATGTAGCTGAGGCAGATTGCAATTCAAGGCCAGCTGGGCTACAAAGGAAGTTAAAAGCTGGCCTAAGCAATATAGAGAAACCCTGTCTCAGACACACACACACACACACACACACACACACACACACAACACGTTAATTCTTCACTATAAACTTAGCAGAAAATTAGGCATCTCATCATCTGTTAGTACCTGATAGTCAGTTGTATCATTTGTGAGCGCCATCATTAATGCTCAACATTAATCAGACATGGATAGAAAAGCAATCAGTACAAACACAGTGTGGTTAAGGTTGAACAATCACAAAGTCTTTCTTAAAAAGAAACAAACAAAGCAAATTATTAATATTCTTAACAAATATCTGTGGGCTGGTGAGATGTAGGTAACAGTGCTGGCCACCACCTTTGATGACCTGAGTTCAATCCTGGGATCCTACACGGTGGAAAGAGACTTAATTCCACAGAGCTGACCTTGGAACTACACACATCTCCTATGAGACAGACAGACAGACAGACAGACAGACAGACAGACAGACAGACAGACAACACACACACACACACACACACACACACACACACACACACACACACACACACACACGATGTAAAAAAGGCTATTCTACAAAAACAAGGAAAAAAACCCTAAGATACATATATTCCTGTGTTCCTTTTTCCTAAAACAATTTTATGAAAATCCCCTTCCTATATCTTACCTTACTGAGCTAGTGAATGCATATTTGACCTGCAAAATCCAGTTTGTAGCAATCCCCTGAGAATTGTTCCAGATAACGTGTTTCTGGCTACCAGCTGCAGCCAGGATGCCCCGTATACTGTCAACACACTGCCACGGTGGCATCTGTCAAAGTATGACAGTTCTTTTGTGTATATTCTGCACCTGGAGAATAAATAACTTCTTGAATATAAGGCAATGTCATTCAATTCTACATCCCAACAGCCTCTCTGGGGCCAATACACAGAGGGTCATACACTCATTTGAAGTCATCCCAGAAAGAAGGCAAGGTACTTCAACCCTAATTTGAGAATGCAGGTTTAAGAAACACATCCATCCTTTGCCAGGTGGTGGTGGCAATCAGGAGGCAGAGGCAGGTGGATTTCTGTGAGTTCAAGGCCAGCCGGGTCGGGTCAACAGAGCAAGTTCCAGGACAGCTAGGGCTGTTACACAGAGAAACCCTGTCTCGAAAAACCAGAGGGAGGGGAAAAGACATCAAATTCTAGAAAACTCTCTCCTGCCTCTCTTATACACACACACACATACAAAACCATATACACATATAATATCTTTAAAAGAAAAATCACTGATAACATTCTATTGCCCAGAACCAAACACTGGGTACATAACAGTAAAAGCTGCTTATATAGTACAACTTGGATTGTATGCCTCTTAGGACTTCTAATGGGTATAATATTGTTATTAATCTTTTAAACTTTCAGTCAAGTTTGTGTTCTCTAGGATGCAAATCCTCGAGTTAATGAGCATGTGCAATTTTGAGCCCGTAAGAATGACAAATGGGAAAATCTAAGACCTGTCAATGGGGTCTTGGAATAGGCATTGAAGGAGCTATATTTCTCCAGCAGTAGGGTCAACATTCCCACACAAGCTTTCAGCATATCCATAAGTGTACCCATATCCCTTAGCACCCCTTAGGATTAAGAAGGAAGAAATCCTTGAGGGGATTAATGTACAGGGACCCAACAGCTGGGGTACCGCACTAACTACAACATGAGAACATACACAACAAGCAGGCTTCATATGCAACAGGAAGGCAACTATGCTTCTAGGTGAGTGGGCACAGAAAGAGGGAGCCAAGGGCAAACTGGTTCAGACCAGTGACTGCCAAGATGGGTACTCATGTGGCTGAGAACTGTCCGTGAGCCTCATTAAAGCCTCTATGTAATATGTTAGTTTTGAGTCCCATGTAAAGGAAGCATTCACAATAAAAGTCCCCTCCTTACCAAGAAAACCACCAATACTCAAATCTTTCCTGAAAGAAATGTCCACCTTTTCTGTGCAGCTACTCTGCCAGCTGTGTCCACACTCCCTCAGTTGCTCTGTCTATGATGTAACCATCCATGTTTCTTTTCTGTAATAAACTTGCACTTGAGAGTAACAAAAACAGCCAAAAAAACAAAACCCAACCAAAACAAAACAAAACAAAGGAAAATTCTCAATATAAACAAAACCATTTTTGTGAATTTTTTTTTTGTGAAATTTAACTTAAACATTGTTGGGGGCAATAGAAGAAATATAGTTAAGATGATTTCTACCATGTAAAAGAGTGCCTTTATTAAATGTGTGTGTGTGTGTATATATACATACATATACACACACTCCTCCAATCCCATCCCTCCCCCCCCACTCCACAGGGAGGGTGAGATCCCTTCCAGGAGGGATCATCAAAATCTGTCCAGTCATTTGGAGTAGGGACTAGGCCCTCCCTCCTGACTCTAGACTAAGAGAGTATCCCTCCATGGGGAATGTGCTCCCAAAGTCCTTTCCCGCACCAGGGATACATCCTGGTTCCACTGTCTGAGGTCCCTTAGACTGCCCAGGCCTTCTAACTGAGACCCACGTTCAGGGGGTCTGAGTCGGTCCAATGCTGGATTTCCAGCTATCAGTCTAGGGGCCCATTAGTTCCTCCTTGTTCAGGTCAGCTGTCTCTGTGGGTTTCTAAAGCCTGGTCTTGACTCGATTTTTTTTTATCACTCCTCCCTCTCTGCAACTGGATTCCAGGAGTTTGGCTCACTCCTTAGCTGTGGGTGTCTGCTTCTGTTTCCATCAGCTACTGGATGAGGGCTCTATGATGGTGGATAAGTTAGTCATCAATCTCATTATCAGGGAAGGGCATTTAAGGTAGCCTTTCCACTGTTCCTCAGATTGTTAGTTGGGGTCATCCTTGTAGGTCTCTGAACATTTCTCTAGCGTCAGTTTTTCTCTTCAAACCTATAATGGCTCCCTCTATTATCTCTCTCTCTCTTTTTTTTTTTTTTTTTTTTTTTGCCTGCACCTATTTGTCCCCTGACTCAGTCTTCCCAGTCCCACATGTTCTCCTCTCTTCCCCTTCTTTCTCCTAACTCCCTCTCTCCTCACTGCCCCCTGCCCACTCCCAATGTGCTCAGGAGATCTTGTTCCTTTCCCCTTCTGTGAGGGACCTTGTATGAATCTCTTAGGTACCTCCTTGTATCCTAGTTTCTTTGGCGGTGTGAATTATAGGCTGGTGATCCTTTGCTCTGTGTCTAAAATCCATATATGAGTGAGTACATGCCATGTTGCTCTTTTTGTGACTGGGTTACCTCACTCAGGATGGTTTCTTAAAGTTCCATCCATTTGCCTTCGAATTTCAAGATTCCATTGTTTTTTTTTCTGCTGAGTAGTACTCCATTGTGTAAATGTGCCACATTTTCTTTATCCACTCTTCACTTGAGGGGCATGTAGGTTGCTTCCAGGTTCTTGCTATTACAAATAATGCTGCTATGAACATAGTTGAACAGATGTCTTCGTTGTATGAGTATGCATCTTTTGGGTATGTGTCTAAGAGTGGGATTGCCAGGTCCTGTGGTAGACTGATTCTCATTTTCCTGAGGAACTGCCGTACTGATCTCCAAAATGGCTGTACAAGTTTACACTCCCACCAGCAATGGAAGAGTCTATTTGGTGTTCAGTATGCTTCTTGTACTTTCATAGGCATGTCCTTGTTCAGATTGGGAAAGTTTTCTTCAATAATTTTGTTGAATATGTTTTCTGCACCTTCTTTTATACCTATTATTCTTAGGTTTGGCCTTTTCATGGTATCCCACATTTCCTGGATGTTTCGTGTTAAGGATTTGTTAGATTTAAGATTTTCTTTGGTTGATGAATCTATTTCCTCTAGTTTATCTTCAGTGCCTGAGATTCTCTCTTGGATCTCTTGTATTCTGTTGGTTATGCTTGCATCTGTAGTTCCTGATTTTTTACCCAGTTTTTCTATTTCCAGCATTCCCTCAGTTTGTGGTTTCTGTATTGTCTCTATTTCAGTTTTCAGGTCTAGGACTGTTTGAATTGTTTCCTTCATCTGTTTGATTGTTTTCTCTTGGCTTTCCTTATTTTCTTTAAGAGATTTGTTCATTTCTTGAATTTTTTTGCTTGGTCTTTTCCTCTATTTCATCCAATTTTTTGTTTGTTTTTTCTTCCATTTCTTTAAGGGATTTTCTCATATCATTTTTGAGGGCCTCTATCATTTTTAGAAAGTTATTTTTTAAGCTGTTCTCTTCTGCTTCCTCTGCTTTGGAGTGTTCAGATCTCGTTGCTGTAGAGTCTCTAGATTCTGGTGGTGTCATACTGGTCTTTCTATTGTTGGGTGTTTTCCTGTATTGCCATCTTCCCATCGCATCTTCCAGGGGGTGCAACTGGAGTCTCTCTCTATCTCTACTCTGTTGTCCTGGTGGGTGTAAGTGGGTCAGGAGTTCGATGTCTGCAACTCTGGATCATCCAAGCTCTCTTGGAGGTCTCTCCTCCGGCAGAGGGGAGGCAATGAGGTCCAAAGACCAGGCGAGTGTGGCCTCAGGGTGGTCCCACAAGGACAGGCGAGTCCAGTGTGCTCAGAGCAGACCCAGGAAGTTCCACAGAGGTGGAGGGGTTGTTGGACCTACACTCTGGCCCATTGCTCACCTGGAGCACCGGGCCAGCAGGACAAAGGGTGGGTGGAAGGCAGACTCTCACCTTTATTAAATTTATTAAATTTAACTCTCAAAAAGGGTGATTCTGAGAAGTGAACACTATGTAATACATTGTCAGTAAAATAGGTTGGTCTGTTTTTCAGACTGGGGATCTGACGTGCTAAAACATTATTTAATTGTACTGACATTTTATTTTAAACATATCCTAAAACACTCTCAATGTTAGTTTGCTTTATTCTCTGGATTTTAAGTTAAAAAAAAAAAAAGAGGAAGAAAACTTGAGGCATAGCAAAATGCTTCAAATTTGAAATAGGCCTTTTGTCTTATATTCATGTTCAAGAGTTAAAATATTTTAATGTGTAAAAACAGAAAGATATTCACCAAACCAATGCAGAAGTTACTGAAATTTGTTCAATGAACACTGTTTCATTAAGTGGGCTGCTGGGACGTGGCATAAAGAACAGCACATATTGGCTTCTTCTAGTGTGGGTATCCTGGTATCCTCGGGATCTTTCACCCACTCATGAGTCAGCTTTACATAACACAGAAATGTATAATTTCCCTCCTACTCCCAAGCCAACACTTTGGAGATAACATTTTATCCGTGTTATTTAAAGAATATGGTAACTTGGAACATTTTAATATTTTGCAAAATGTATAAACAACCAAATTATTATCATGTCAGTAACAAAGCTCTGGCTTCAAAGAAACATGCCCAGTGTATTTTAATGGTACAATGATTTAGGAAAAGGTATTTGAAAAATATATAGATGGTTTGTAACAAAATAAAATGTTAATTTTTAAGTTTTCTATTTGATTCTATGTAGTATGTTCATTTGAGTGCTGGTGCCTGTGGACAGTGTTGGATCCCCTAGATGGGGAATGACAGGCAGTTGTGACTGATGTGAATACTGGGAGACAAACTCGGGCTCTCTTGAAGAGCAGCAAGTACTCTTAACCACAGAACTATATACCCAGCTCCAATAACTATTTTCTTAATCTAGGTAAAATTGGTCATTTTTGGTCACAGAGAAATCAAGAAAATACGCAGTAACTTAGCAATTATATATTTAATGGAAAATTGTTCCCATGACTACTAAAGTAATAAGGTTCCAGAAAAGTAGGACTGAGGGCAGGAGGGCAGGAATGACTTGGTTTTCTCCACAGTATACTATTTACTCCTTTCTGAAGGGCAAAGATATATATGTGTATGGGTGTGTTTACCACAAATAATAAATTAATATCTAGATCATTCTGTTGTCTATGCTAAAACTCCTATACTCATAGTATTACTAGAATTTCTTTCCTTGACAAAACTTTGGAAATCATGACTATATCAAGACCTTTCTCATTTAATTATATATCACAGTGGGAAAAATTTCAGTTTTCTATTATTAGAAGGAAGGAAGAAAGGAGGGGAGAAGAGAGCATGTATAAATAAAGGGAGGTGATT
The DNA here is from genome assembly GCA_030556225.1 of Cricetiscus sungorus. Taxonomy (NCBI): domain Eukaryota; kingdom Metazoa; phylum Chordata; class Mammalia; order Rodentia; family Cricetidae; genus Cricetiscus; species Cricetiscus sungorus. The sequence continues at coordinate 12,017,654 of JANBXA010000367.1, read as the reverse complement.
TAGAACAAAAGATAGGTTTAAGAACAGAATTCATCCCTCACAGATGGTACAGACTCAATTCATTGTAAAGAAAGATGCTGTCTCAGTTTTATTACTGCTGTGACAAAATACCTGACAGAAGCAACTTACAGGTGAAAGGCGCAGTCCATCATTTGGAGAGGACATGATGGTAGGAAAGGGAGGCAGCTGGTCACCCTGTAGCTGCAGTCACGACGCAGAGAGAGAGATGCTGATACCCAGCTCACTTTTCCCCTTTTCTTCAGTTCAAGACCCCAAGCCATGGGGAATGTCTTCTCACTTCCATTAACCCAATCAACAATCCTCACAGGATTGTCTAGCACACCTAGATGCTAACAATCCCTCGAAAGTATGCTTGGAAGCTTGTCTTCTAGGTTTACAACGAACACTGACCAACACAGGAATCAACAACATCTGATGGGAAACTGACTACCAAACTATAAACTGTTGCAGCAGATGGCATCACAGAACATGAAGTGTTCACATCTCACATGTCCTACACAACATAGCTATGCCTTGCTTGAAGGCAGCAGTGGCTGGGATTGTCTCAGGGAGATCAAACAGCCAAGAGCAGATTTTTTTTCCTCTGATGAAGAACCATGACACACATTCCATTATAATCTACAGCAGCAATTTTCCCCTGGAAGGCAGGCTGACTGAGCCAAGGAAGCAGGGATGGAAGGGAGGGAAAGAAAATGGAGAAATCAACCAAAACAAAATATGTATAAAGCTGCCCCCCAAGGTCCAGGCGGTGGTAGTGCAAGCTTTTAGTCTAAGCACTCGGGAGGCAGAGGCAGGCGGATCTCTGTGAGTTCGAGGCCAGCCTGATCTACAGATCAAGTGTCAGGATATAGGCTCCAAAGCAATACAGAGAAACACTGTCTCAAAAAACCAAAACAAAGAAAAAAAGAAAAATGACCCCAAGGAAACCTGCCATTGTGCATGTTAGTAACAAGGAAAAGGGAAATAGATGAAAATCTAAGCTATATCTTTTGTGAACTTAAAACATACTATCCTGAGAGTTACAAATTGAAAGCTGGGGCTGGTGAGATTGCTCAGTGGTTAAGAGCACTGGCTACTCTTCCAGACAGACCTGGGTTCAATTCCCAGCACCCACATGGCAGCTCACAACTGTCTATAATTCCAAGATCTAACACTCACATAGACATACATGCTGGTAGAACACCAATGCATATAAAATAAAAATTAACTACTGAAAAAAAAGACATGGAAAGTTATAATAAATTTTCTATAATTAAATCTCTTTGACCTTTAGTTTCTTTATAGGAAAATGAGAGTTAGTCATAAGTATCTGTCTCTCTGAAAGGGTGGTAGCCTTGCACAACAAAGGTTCTACAGCACTGGTTTTCAGCCTTCCCTAACGCTGTACCCCTTTAATACAGTTCATCATGTTGTCGTGACCTCCAATCATAACATTATTTTTATTGCTACTTCATAACTGTAATTTTGCTATTGCTATGAATCATAATGTAAATATATAGGATGGGGGGAAGGGTTGCAACTCACAGGTAGAGAACATGTGTTGTAGTGATGGGAGATGTCATTCTGTAAATATGTTTCTCATATTGGTTAATGAATAAAGCACTGTTGGCCAATAGGAAAGCAAGATAGGCGGGACTAGGAGACAAGGAGGAGAGAGGAAGAAGTAGGAAGGAGATTCAAGATGTAGGATGGAATACCAGCCCATCTAGCCGGTAAGGTAAGACCACATGGAAACACTTAGATTAATAAAAATGGGTTAATATTTAAGACAGAACTAGCCAATAAGAAATGCTAGTAATAGGCTAACAGCTTTATATATAATACAGTGTTTCTGTGTGTGTTATTTGGGGCTGGTGCAGCTGTGGGACCAGGCCAGCAGGAAAGCATACAGTTGTAGAACATAACAAGAAGCGTTACTAATGAGTATATACAATATGGTATGGAAGTGTCTAACATATCATAGTTTCATTTGAAAATTAAATTCACTTTCCTAACTCATTTGATATACTAAGGAAGTATCTTTCAATATTACTAGTACCCTTAGTTTCCTATTATGGTAAAAATATACCTAAAACCTACTATTTCAATCACTTTAACTTTGTAGTTTGATGTCAATAGCCACAGCTACTTTACTGTGCAATTGTTGTTACAATCCATCCATTAAACCTCCTTCTATTGTCTCAGACAAACATTTATTTTCTGTCTGTGCAAATGTCAGTATTCTATGTAACTTACTAAGAGAAATCCTATTTGTCTTTCAACTGTACATTAAGTATCAAACAGTCCAGCAGCATCACATTTCGTAATGAAAACTTATCCTCACCCCAAATATGTGTATACAAACAGTATCAAAATCTTTATATAGGTTCAAAAATTTGGGGTTGGTAAAGGACATTCCTTTGTAGGTCAATTTTATGGTGTACATGGGATTCAATACTCTGTAAGTGGTAAGTAGCACTATTTCATAATACTCAGGTAATATATATTACCTTTGTTTCAAGACTGGAAAATCCTTTAAGAAAAAAAAAAGAAAGAAAAGAAAAGAAAGAAAGAAAGAAAGAAAGAAAGAAAGAAAGGAAGAAAGAAAGAAAAGAGCTGGGCAATCATGCACACCTTTCATCCCAGCACTTAGTAGGCAGAGGTAGGCAGATCTCTCTCTCTTTCTCTGAGTTCAATGCCAGCCTGGTCTACAGAGTGAGTTCCAAGACAGCCAAGGCTATACAGAGAAGCCCTGTCTCAAAAAAAAAAAAAAAAAAAAAAAAGGAAAGAAACATAGCAACAAAGTAATATAAAAATACATGTTGCTTTCATTATTTTAAAAAAATACTTCATCATTTTGGTAACTACAAGATCACACACAGTATCTTCATATTTGTCTTAGTAGTATCAAGGTCAGTGTCAGATTCTGGTACTATCTACACTCCCATGGCATTCTTTCTGCTGCCACCCACCCCAGCAATATGTCCCCAGAGTAATGAAACCCTTTTCTCAGAGCTCCAGACTTCCCAACACAAAAACATCCCCTCTTATAAATGAACCTCATTCACCTGACAGGAAAGTTAACACTTTACAGAGCTACTGGAAGATGCTAAAATCTAGAAGTTAGTATAGGTTCATCTAAGTTGAAGTAAAGAATATGAATTCACACGATTCTTCCATGTTTGCCCATATTATGAGCTTGAACTTGTTAGAATGGATGCTTTTTTAGTAGGGGAAGGCCTCATGAGGCCCCACCCACTTTCCCCCACCATGTAAGAATCTATAGGAAATAAATGGTTGCTGAGAGGAAGGACATTTTCTTCACTGGCATGTGGAGGCACTGATAAGATCCTGCAAATAATCCTTCACCCATGGTCCCATAAGAAAGTCACTGGGACACACACATAGACTCAGACATGAAAGCAGAAGGGGCTGCTTGGAAAGAGAAAGGGGATCGGCAGAAGCGGGAAACGCGTAAGGGAGGGAGATTGGGGCAAATGTGATCAGAGTACTAATAACCTTTTTAAAAAAGACAATCGATGGTTTGAGAATGGAGACAGGGCTCAGCGGTCCAGGGGACACAAGAAAGGACAAGTGGGGTCCCAGTTAGCACAACCTACATATAGGGTCTAGAATCTTACAGACTAAGTACCTAGAGCAGAAATGAAAGTTGAAAGTCTTGCAGAACAGATAAATCAATACAAAGTCAGAATCTTAACCAATAATCTCTGCAGGACTCAGCATTAGTTTTTCAATCACTCATGTACTTAAATATGTATTATTGAAGTACATATTGTGGATGACCTTAATTATAATATGACTGATACATTGTCTAGAGGCACAATTGGAAAATTCAAAAATAACTGATGGAAAAAATTGCTAATAACCCGTATTATCAAGCAGCAGACTTTGTTTTTTGTTTTGTTTTTATATTTAAATGTGAAACAAGGTTGTTTTACCTGTCAATCCCAGTTCCCTCACCCTCCCATCCTCCCCTACCACCCCCACCAAACCCAGCCCATCCCCTTAACAGCAGACTTTGTTAACACTGTTCAGTCAGCAAAATGTCAAGTGTGTCTTAGTTTCTTTTTCCCGGAAAATGGTGGGTGTGACCAGCTTTAACATTGGCTGCACAGGCAGCCAAATCACAGCTTCCTATAATCTCAGGAATTTGGAAGCTAAGGCAGTAAGATTAGTGTTTAAGGTCATTCACAACTACTTAGAAATTTTGGGATCAGCCTGAGCTATATAAGATAGCATTTCAAGCAACAGAAAAGACAGAAAGAAAGAAAGAAAGAAAGAAGAGAGAGAGAGAGAGAGAGAGAGGGGGGGGAGGGAGGGAGGGGGGGGAGGGAGGGAGGGAGGGAGGGAGGGAGGAAGGGAGGAAGAAAGAAAGAAAGGAAGGAAGGAAGGAAGGAAGGAAGGAAGGAAGGAAGAAAGAAGCTGCAACACACAGAAATGAGGAAAATGTTAGGCAATAGCAAATCAAGAAAAAGAGGCATAAGGATTACCACCAAGGCACCCATGCTCCTGGACTGCCAAGATGGGAAGGGAGAAAAAAATACTGTTCCTTCACTATGGAGGAAAAGCTGGGAGCTGGCATCTTATTTCCTATTGCTATGAAGAGACACCATGGTCTCTTCATGGTTATAAAAGAAAGCATTTAACTGAGGGCTTCCTTATAGTTTCCGAGGGCTAAACCATGATCACCGTTGCGAAGCGTGATGGTACAGAGGCATGGCACTGGGGCAGTAGCTGAGAGCTGACATCCGATGCAGAAGCATAAAGCATGCACACACAGAGAGACGGGGAGGGAGGGGGAAACAGATACAGAGTGGTGTGGCATGAGCTTCTGAAACCTCAAAGTCCACCCCAGGGCCACACCCCCTCCAACAATGCCACACTTCCCCATCCTTTCTAAACAGTCCACCTACTGGGAAGCCAGTCTTCAAAAATACTAGCCTATGGGAGCTATTGTTCAAAACACTGCATACAGTAAACAAAAATGAAATTAAAAAGAAAAACACTGCAGTGAAAGAAGCCAGAGCAGGGTTGCCACAGTTAGGAGAGGAGCTGATTAGGAACAGTGTAATGTGGGTGACAGACATATTCTGTGTGTATAAAACCTATCAACACCTTAAAAGTACACACATAAAACCTAAGCATTTTATTAAATTAAACCTTACCTAAATGTTAAGTCAAAGGAGCAAAAGCATCTGGCATGATTTGGTAATCAAAATTCAGGGTTATAAAATGCTAGGTGAAGTAGGGAACATATGAGAGCCTAGCATTTGGGAGGCAGAGTTGGCAGGTCAGCAAGACAACCTGTCCTCAGCTATATAAAAAGTTCAAGGCTAGCCTGGGCTATAGAAAATCATGTCTGAAGCAAACAAAAATCAAAATCACAACCCTAAGTGTCCCTGAAAATGATTTTATATTCATGTTACATGGCTGACCTGGGAAAGCCCAATGGAAGAACTCAGTTTTGCTAATCTTCGTTATGAGAACTTTCTAATCACTGAGCTTTCTATACTTTAAAATTTTTAATTACTGAGAAAATTTATGGCACCAGAAAATACAGTAGGTATTCTAATCAGTTTTCTCTGTCAAGTTGATATGTCCTTAAGTCACCTAAGAAAGGTTGTGATTGAATGACTGACTACCTGAGCAGACTGTGAGTGTGTGTGTGAGTGTGTGTGTGTGTGTGTGTGTGTGTGTGTGTGAGTATGTGTGTGTGTATGTACCTGTGTGAGAGACACACACAGAGAGAGAGAGAGAGAGAGAGAGAGAGAGAGAGAGAGAGAGGGAGGGAATTATTAATTATGTAGGAGAGTCCATCCAACTGTGGGTGATCTGATTTGGAAGTGTAATCCAAATAAACCTTTTCCTCCTGTAAATTGTTTTATTACAGCAACAGAAAGGAAACTAGAACATTAGAAAACAAAATACATAGAGCACCAGAAAACAAAATAAAATAAAAATGCTCTAAATACACACAGAAATAAACACAGAACTAAAACGTGACACCAAGCACGATGCAGCAGACTTGAACTGGATATGCTAGGATTTAAAAATATACTGGTGAAATTAAGAGCAAAGTTCACAGTGATGCCATCTCTAATTACAGGAAAGGAAAGGACTGACTGTTCTTTGACATTAGTCAGCTAATCCCTGAGCTGGACACAGAAAGGCAGCCAATCCTTACCCACTTCTTTTACGAAAGTCTCCATCAGGCTTCCCAAGGCCTGGTGTGATGGCGACTGTTCTGTGCAGAGAATACTGAATAATCCACACTAATAGTTTCTGTCTCAGGGTAAGAGTAGCAAAAGGTAGTGAACTAGAGAGACGGTAAGCACACACAAGTGTATGTGAAATGCACACACATGGGTAAATATAGAGGCACATCTACACACTTATGCTTATATATACATAGGAAGCAAAAACTAAAAATAAAGAGAGGTAAGAGATATAAAGGACACGAAGAAAGGTCTAATACAGATATAAACAGAGGAGTAAAGAATAGAACAAACCCTGGGAACTGGCCAGATGGCTCAGTGAGTCAAGTCACTTGCTGTCAAGCCTAGTGTGATTCCCTGAGATGCCACGAAGTGGAAAGAGAGAACAACAGTCCCCACAGTGTCCTTTGACCCAGATAGTACATTGCTGCATGGGCATGCATACACACAAACAAAATAAATAAAAAATATGATTCTTGACAATGATACTGGGGCTAGGCAGTGGTGGTACATGCTTTTAATCCCAGCACTCAGGAGGCAGAGGCAGGCAGATCTCTGTGAGTTGAAGGCAGCCTGGTCTACAGAGCGAGTTCCAGGACAGCCAAGGCTACACAGAGAAACCCTGTCTCAAAAAACCAAAAGAAAAAAAGACCCTGGTACAGGCAAAAACTGTAAAATCTTTCATGTGAATGCATTCTATCACCAAGTCAGGAAGTAGGCACAAAGGAAGCAATACCAACTAAGACTTCTGGATAGTGAGAAAACAGAAAAAAATTACAGCAGAAAGACAATTTATACCAATGAAGTACCTTCATTTCCTAAGAATAACTATGGTGATTGGACCGAGTTACTGTAGAATACAGAAATTATGTGCTTGCGGGAAAAGATGCTGGAATTAAAGTTTCCCTTGTAGGCCTGTGAATGAAAGTTGGAATCACAAAGAACAGATTACTCCAAAGCCAGAGGGACAAGAAAATCCCCAGATAGACAGAATGTCTGTCATCTAGTAATCAAAGTCTGCTGAGAATGTGCAGGGCGTGGGAGATCTACCCAACGTTAGTAGGAATATAATTAGAGCAGATACCATGGAAATGACCATGGAGGCTCCGCAGAGTACTAAAAGGACCGTCAGGCATCGAGAAGGACGTCTATAATCCTTGTGCACCAGAGGCAGGGCAGGAGGATCAGGAGTTTGAGCTCAGCCATGGCCACATACCAAGTTCCAGGACAGCTTGGGATCCTCTCTCCAATCAGTCAGTTAAATAAACTCTACAGAACTACGAATATATCCCCATATGATCCAGATCTACCACATCTGGGTACCGAACGTAAAGAGTCAAAGATAGTAGACAGGAAAGATATATGCACATTCAAGTTTACCGAAACACTATTCACAATAGCCAAGTCACAGAACCAGCCCAAATGCCCAGCAATGGATGAAATGGTAAATGAAGTGTGGTCTATAAGCATAATGCAGTTCTATTAAACCATAAACACCAAAAATAAGTACTTTGAAGGCAAATGGATGGAACTAGGAATTACCATGTCAAGCAAAGTAAGCAAAACTGAAAAAGATAAAGATCGCATGACTTCTTTCACAGGTGGAGTCTACATGAAAAGTAGAAAGGAGACTGAGAAGAGGAAGGGTGCCAAACTGGGGACCAGGCCAGGCAGGGAAAAGTATTTGCCATGCAAACTTAGCGACTTGAGCTCAAGCCCTGGAACCTATATATAAAGGTGGAAGGAAAGAACCAGCTTCACAAAGTTGCCCTCTGACCTCACACACATGTACCTTAATTAGTAATTAAATAAAATAAATTTTAAGATTAAAAACAAAGTCTAGGGAGATAGCTCAGCAGTTAGGAGGACTTCCTACTCTTGCAGAGGACCTGAGTTCTGTTCCCTTCACCCTAGCAGCTGTTTTTAACCCCCCAGCTCCAAGAAATCTGATACTCTTTTCTGGCCAGCTTGGGCACCTGCACACACATGTTATACACACAGACATGCAGGCATATACATATATAAAAAAATAACCGAGATTAAGATTGGTAGGCTAAAGAGATGGATGGCTCAATGGTAAGAGCACTTGCTCTACAAGCACGAGGGCCTGAGTTCAAATGCCCAGAACCTGAATAAAAGACCAAGAATGACTGTGTGTCTGCAAATTCAGAGTCGGTGGGGACAGAGACAGGAGGATTGCTAGGACTTACTGTCTCCTAGTCTAGCATCAGGTTCAGTAAGAGGCAGTGTCTCAAAGGACTATGATGAAGCAGGACATCAATATTCTCTCACCTCCAGGCATGCATGGGCATGCACACGTGCACACACATATACTCATGCATATGTACACACACACACACACACACACACACACACGTGCACATGCATGTGCGCACATACACACACACAAAATTCAAAAATAAATTTAATAAAAGGTTCTTAACAGATAGAATAAATGTACAACTACATTATAATACATCATAGCCAGATAATACATATGGCTCTTTAAATTTAAATTTAAATGAATTCAAGCTAGCCAAAATGTAAAATGCATACTTTCCTTGCATTAGCTACATTTTTAGAACCCAATAACCATGGGTTGCTAAAATAGGTATTGATTGGAATTGTCTATGTACAGAACATTTCCATCCTGGCAGAACATTCCATTAGACAGCACTCAACTCGAAAAAGGACCCTGACTTATGATGGTGATAATCAGTGCACAGCAGTGGGTTAAGTTAGCCTTTATATTAGACTGGGAAAGGTCAATTGAATGTGCACATATAAAAGTAAATGAAAAAATAATTGGCCCTGCACTTTCTACCAGGAATAGAATTATTCCAAGTGGGCTGTAAATCTAATTGATATGAAAAGTGAAAGCAAAAATTCGTCAGAAGAAACTACTGGCAAAAGCTCATTCTCTCACTGAATCTGGATCCCCATCATGTCATGCCTTGGACAAGGCAGCTCCTAGTTGTTCAGGATTCAGAGGCAGGATGCCTTTCACGAGTTCCCTGGTTCTCAGGTCTTTGGAATCACAGTAAACTGTGTTACCCATTTTTCTGGGTCTCCAGATAACAAGATAGCAAGTGCTATATTGTTTCTGTACAATTTGAGATCCCTTACGTTTGCTCTTATTCTCCTTAATGAAACCATCCCTAAGCTAAGACAGGTGGCCTGCATGCTATCTTCTTCATTACTGGGCAGCAAGTAAAAGTTTCTAAAACAAAGATGTGCAAAAAACTGCAAACCATAAAAATACTACTGAAAAAAAAAATTACTTAAAATGGTACTAGAAATGGAGAATTTTGGATTTTGGAGAGATTGGCTCAGTCGGTGGGTAAAGATGCTTGCCACCAAGCCTAGTGACCTGAATTTGATCCTTGAGACCCATAAGATTGAAGGAGAGAAACAACTCCAGCAAACTGTCTTCTGACCTCCATGCATGACCCATGGCGCGTGCGCGCGCACACATACACACACACACACACACACACACACACACACACAGAGAGAGAGAGAGAGAGAGAGAGAGAGAGAGAGAGAGAGAGAGAAATAGTAAGTAAATCTACAAAGTAATAAATATGATTTTTAAAATTTAAAAAAGGGGGAGGAAAAGTAAGTAAATGATACGATAAATGAGTGAAAGCAGCTGCCAAGCCTGACCCCTAAGTTTGATGCCCAGGTTCCACATGGTGAAAGAAGAGAAAAAGATTTCCAGAAGGTACCCTGCAACCTCTACATGTGTACCACAGCACACATGCACTCGAAAATAAATAAATGAGATTTTTTTTTTTTGTACAAAAATAAAGGGCTAGAGAGATGGCTCAGTAGTTAACAGCAAAGGATGTTCTTCCAGAGGTCCTGATTTTAATTCCCAGCACCCACATGGTGGCTCACAACCATCCATAATGAGATCTGATGGCCTCTTCTGGCCTGCAGGCATACATGCAGGCAGAACACCCCCATACATTTAAAAAAAAAAAAAAGGTGTAAATAAATAAAATTATAAACAATAAAGAATTTATGCTGATCAGGAAGTAACATTAGGACAGTAGGGTGGGAAGCCACAGTGAACACACCCACACACAATAAATAAGTAAATGAATAAATAACATTTTAAGAAATAGGGAAAAGGTTATGACAAGCCTGAAATAAATCCTTTCTTCACAGCACTCAGAAAACCTGGCCAAAATCTTGATTTTGGACTATTAACGTCTAGAAAGTGAGAGACAATACATTTTTAAGTGGTGTTACATTTTTAAGTGGTAACCCATACAAGCCATGCAAGTATTATTTAGTAAAGCAGAATATATGTACCTCTTATGATCCCAGCACTCAGGAGGCAGAGGCTGGTAGCTCTCTGTGAGTGTGAGGCCAGCCTGGTCTACAGAGTGAATTCCAGGACAGGCCCCAAAGCCACAGAGAAACCCTGTCTTGAAAGGCCTCCCCCCTCCACAAAAAAAAAAAAAAGGAAGGAAAAGAAGAAAGAAGATAACAATTTTGGTGGTCTGATTTAACATGGAGGATTACACAAATTGTTACAATTCAAACATGAAATGTCCCACAGGTTTGAATGCTCAGACGCTTGATCCCACTTAGTGGCGAGCTGTGGGTGCTGTGGGCCTTGCTGAGGTGGGGCACAGCTGGAGGAAGAAGGTTGCTGGGGGTGAGATTAGGGTCTCACTGAGCCACACTTCCCTCTAAACTGTGAGCCAAAATAAACTTCTCTTTTGTCAGGTATCTGTCACAGCAACAAGTGAAGGGTTAGCCAATACAGCTAAGTTTGAAAAAAAAAAAAAAAAAAAAGTAATATAAACACAAAAGGTTGCTATTTAAACTGAAAAAAGAATAAAATGTGATAGAGATGTGTGTGTGTGTGTGTGTAATGAATAGTATATACTCAAGAAAGCTATCAACATAAAATCCTAAAAGTACTTAACTTAGTAACTCAAAGATTTAAGATACCTGAAGCTGGGCACAGTAGCACATGCCTTTAATCTTAGCACTCGGGAGGCAGAGGCAGGTGGATCTCTAAATTCAAGACCAGCCTGGTCTACCAAGTGAGTTTCAGGACAGCAGGGGCTATGTAGAGAGACCCTGGATCCAACAAAACAAAACAATTATAAAAAGACAGCAGGCTGGGTGGTGGTGGCACACGCACTCTGGGGGCAGAGGCAGACGGATCTCTGTGAGTTCTAGGCCAGTCTGGTCTACTGAGCAAGTTTCAGGACAGCCTCCAACGCTACAGAGAAAGCCGACCTCAACAAGTATACTTTGGCACACACATACAGCAGGCACACAAGTACAGCAGGCATAAATAAATCAAATGTAGTTAAAACACAGCATTTTCCGGAGTATTTCCACCTCAAGTGTAAGTCAATTACAGCCTAAGGATAAAGTCTATTGCATTACAATCACTGACTATAGACAAATTGGAGATATTTTAAAAGAGTGGATAAAACAGAGCTTGGCTTTTTAGCAATTTTTTTTTTCCTTGTAATTTTCAGCATGCATTCTCAAAAGTACTTTACCTGCCATCTCTTCTGAGGGCAAAAATGATGCCATCTTTTTGGAAAGGAAGCAGCTTTTCTCTGAGCTTGTCAGGTAAAAAATCCAGCTGTGTATTTGATTCACTCGTTAAACAAGAAATCTGAGCAGGAGCCTTCTTTTTGTTACCAGCTGTAGGCATGATGAGCCTGAAAACAAGGAACCACAACAAACAAAGGGGAGGGGGAGCATTATTAACCACACTGCAGAATCTCACATGCATGAAACTATGTCATTTAAACCTAGCTCTGGGATACTGGCTACACAAAGACTGGTTAAACCACGTTCCCTGAGTACGCTGCTAAGAAATCTCTGGGCATGGAGTCCAAAAGTGATAGATAATAATTCACTGTACAAAAAAAGCGCCTCTGTTTCGTTTTGGAATGTAATATAGCCATACCCATTTCAAGCAAATAAACACAACATTGAAAAACAGCATATACCAACAGGATTGTATTTTGGGTTTTGTTTTTCGAGACAGGGTTTCTGTGTGGCTTTGGAACTTCAGAGTCACATAACTAGACAGCTCTACCTGGCTAACAGGTGTCTCAAAGATCCCAAAAATAGAATCCTAACTCTTCCCTAATCCTTGTTTCACTTATGGCCTTATTCATTGTATGCGTCCAGGGTACTCACACCCCATTCTGTCTAAAACTGCACACCCATCTACCAGAGACTCCTGTTGACTCTACATTCTAATTATATCCAGAACATCACCACTTCTAATCATTTACAAATCTACGTGCCTGAACTGAGCCACCACTGTCTTTAGTCAGAACTTCTGGGAAATTTTAACTGGTATTGCCTGTGTCTACCTTTGCCTTAATCCCTTTTTTCAATACAACAGACAGTAAGGTACTCTGAAAAAAGAGCATTTGATCAGAATAGTCCTTGCCTTTACTCAGATCTCAGGCCCACTACTAACTTTCAGTCTCTTCCACCATCTGTCCACCACTGCCATTACCTCTCCATCACTTACCTACTTTTATCATGCTAATGTTCTTGTCTGACTATCATTCTACCCCCAGATACCAGCATGGCTGCCTCCCAGTGCCCTTCACATTCTTCTAAACCGTCATTTTACCAACAAGTAATTTAGCCACTCTACTTAAATTCTAACTCATCATAGCTCTACCCTGCCTCACGTTTTTTCTACTTGACAGCCTCTATCAGTTTACAAAGTACTATAAAATTTACATCTTTTGCTATTCATTCTGTAGCTTCATAAAGGCAGGGGTTTATTGGGGTTTGTGCTTTTTATGTAATGAGGATTGCACTGTGTAGGCTAAACAGGCACTCTACCACTGAGTTGTATCTGCAGATTTCCTTTCACCTTTCATTTCAAGAAAAGGTCTGACTAAGTAGATTAGGCTGACCTTGAACTTGTGATCCTCCTGCTTCATCAGCCTCTGTAGTAGGCAAATCCAGCAACTCAAGATTTCTTTCTCTTTTGTTTACTAATATTAAACACCCAGACATGCTTGGCTCTGAGTGCTTACTATTATTCTTCTCTTTAAAGTTGCAAAGCACAGGCTGGGTGTGGTAGTGCACACACCTTTAATCCCTAGGGAGGTAGAAGCAGGCAGATCTCTGAGTTCAATGCCAGACACTACAAAGTGAGTTCCAGGAACCCAGTCTCAAAATATAAATAAATAAATAAATAAATAAATAAATAAATAAATAAATAAATAAATAAATATCAACCAACCAATGTATAAAAATAAAGTTTCAAAGGTCAGGAGGACCATGCTGGGTCCAAAGGTAGGACAGGAGCTAAGATGAGAAGATATAAATTATGGCTGCAAGCACGCACACAGCTAGTGTGCAACTAGTATATAAATAGAGTTCTTGGGAGATGCAGCAGGGTGGAAATTAAGAGACACAGTACTGTGCATGCTTACTGCAGTATACAGAAAGTATGTACTAAATTCAAATTATAACAAATAAATTAGTTCACTTTGCAGAATAATTAAGATTAGAGCCAGTGCTCTTAATAGCTAAGCTACCCTCCAGATCTAATAGAACTATATTTATAGGTCATCAGTAAACTAAAGGCTAAATGTAATAAATTGGAATGTTTAATTGGCAAAATTTAATATTATAAAATAGTATATCCATTACAATAAACACAGAATTACATAACATTTTCTGACTTAGAAAAAAAAAATCAAAAACACTATCACAAGGCTTCCTAAGCTGGTATATCAAATATCAATTACTTTAAAAGCTAAGATACCTTTCATTCCATAGGCAACTTTTTTCAGAAGAATGATAAAATAACTCCCATTTATTGGAAGGCAGCTATGCTCATCAATATACCTTCAACAACACACCAACTTGCTTATTGGGTAATCTTTTCATGGAGGAACTATGCTAAAGAATCTTATAAAACCTGTAATTCCCAAAACAACTTACAAAGTAGATACTTGTTTTTATATTTATTTATCCTCTGGTGTGTGTGTCCTCGGTAATACTGCAGCATCTGTATAGAGATCAGAGAAGGTTTGGGGAACAACTGTCTTTCTACCATGTAAATTCTGGGAACTAAACCCAGGTTCTTAGCCTTGGCAGTAAGTTCCTTTATCCACTATGCCATTTCACTGGCCTACAAAATATTATCTGCATATTAAAATTGATTCTGAGCTATTAAATAATTTACACAAGCCTTAGGACTGACTAGTAATTACACCAAGTCCAGGACTTAGACTGGCTGATGTGAAAGCCTGAATTTTTCCATTCTACAACATTGCTTCCAGATCGCTCATCTGACAATATTGAAGGAGTGCCTATCATGTGCCTGTAATCCCAACACTGGAGAGGTAGAGGCAGGTGGACCAGGAGTTCAAGGTCAGCCTCCGCTACATAGAGAGTTCAAAGATATCCTGAGCTACTTAAGGATCATCTAAAAACAAAACCAAAACATGACCAAAAGCTAGTTCAGTGATAGAAAGCAGAAGCCCCATGTTAAATCTCAGCACAGCACTTTATAAAACAATCCCAGTTTTGTTCTATATACCAAAGAATAATACAAGTAACTATAAAATATGGGAAAAAATTAACGATATATATTTTTGTACACTGGAGAAGGGAAAGGACTTTTGACACCACTGTTAAATTTGAACACTAAAGTAATTTAAACTCATTTTGGAAAAAACACATTGAAGACTTTTTAACTTTTAAATATGTGACCAAAAAAAAAAAAAAAAAAAACCTAAAGTATTTCTTTAAAATTATGATGCTAGGACAGCAACAGGCTACTTACAAGAAACTAGACATCAACAGATAATATGTATATACATATATAGAACATATTCAGCATCAGAGGGATTCAAATAGATACAACGGGTTATCACTTCTACATCAGATTAGACCGAGTAAAGAGACAGGAAATGGGGACTGAGGTCATGGCTCAGTGGGGAGCATGCTTCCTGTACAAGCCTGAGGACATGAATTCAGACCTCCAGAACACCTATAAAATCAAACTGTAACCCAAGCACCGGGGTGGGATGGAGTGTGTCCTGGCAGCTCCCAAGCCAGCTGGTCTAACTGATTCCGGAAGCTTCAGGTTGGTGGGAGGCACTGTCTGAAAGTATGGTGGAGAAGGGTATGGGGAAGACATCGCAGAGTCAAAGTCTAGTCTCCACATACAATCACACAAAGGAGTTCAGCTGCATACCGCACATACACAAACACACAAATACATGGGAAACAGGTTCTCGGGAAGAGTAAAAAAAGCCGGGCATTGGTAGCACACATCTTTAGTCCCAGCACTCAAGAAGCAGAGGCAGGAGAATCTCTGTGAGTTCGAGGCCAGCCTGGTCTACAGAGCGAATTCCAGGACAGGCTCCAGAGTACAGAGAAACCTTGTCTAATGGGGGGAGGGGGAGTAAAGAAAATGGAAATATTTCTTCTGGAGAACAATTAGGAATTACTGAGACTCTACGGTTAAACATATTTTCAAAAAGTTGGGCAGGAGAGATAGATGGCTCAGTAGTTAAAATTCCTGCTGCCAAGCCCAATGACCTGAATTCGATCTCTGGCCCCAGTGAGTAAGAGAGAATTGGCTACCCCAGTTAAGCTCTAATCTCCATACAGAGTCTACAGTTTAGTTTGTGTACACACATAAACAAAGACTTTGCACACCCATGTTAGTTGCAGCACTGGCCACAAAAGCCAGGAGAGAAAAGCAACCTAAATGCCTGCCAATAGATGAATTCATTTACAGAGTGTGGCATGTAAGGACCAGGGATTCAGCACTGCAAAGGGAATCCTACACACCCTATGTGAATGAATTCTGGAGACATTAAGTTAAACAGAACAAGGTTCAAATGGCTTAATGCACTGTAATGTTCACACTTAAGAATATTAAAGATGGTAGATTTTGTTACATACTTCCACTATGGTATATTTGTGCTAAACCCTGGAATACAGGGAGCCATAAAAAGTGACAGTGATGTTGTTACAGTCAACCCACTGAGTTTTAAATAAAGCAGTAGCTTTTCATTAAAACAGGTCTTCCTGCTGAGAAGCTGGAGCCATGGGTGAGTGGTCAAGAAAATTTGATGCTCTTGCTGAGGATTCTGTTTGGATTCCCAGCACCTACATGGTTGCTCACAACCTTTTGAACTTAAGTTTCAGGAGATCCAATGCCTTCTTACAGGCCTGTAAGTGGTATATATACATACATGCATTCATAACACATAGAATAAATAAATCTTTAAAAAATAAAACAAAACAAAAACAGTGTTTTTCTGCTGGGCATGGTGGCGAATGCCTTTAATCCCAGGACACTGATGACACAGGAGAGCAGAACCCTATGAGTCATAAACATTTGAGGAGCAATGGTTTAGGGCTGAAAAATTAAACAGACCTAGACATGTAACTCAGCCTCAAACAGTCTTGACTAAGGGGTCAGACTTTATGAAGTCTTACTGTACTTACTGAGTCCCCGATTTCTTTAGTTATTAAACAATACCAAGGCTGAGGATGTAACAGTGATAGAGCACATACCTAGCAAATGCAAGGCCCTCAGTCTGTCTCCAGCACTCAAAAATAAAACTCAGACCTGTGTTTTGGTGGCTCATGCCTTTATCCCAGCATTTGGGAGGCTGACACAGGTGGGTCGTTGTGAGTTCAAGGCCAGCCTGGTCTACAAAGTGAATTCCAGGATAGCCAGGACTGTTACACAGAAAAAAACCTGCCTCAAAACCAAAAACAACAACAACAAGCCACATATGTGGCAAGGAAATATGTAAGCACACTTAATCAATTTTTATCTCAGATAAAATACTCAGTAATATGATAGTCATTATTCCTACTTATTGACTTGATTTATGATTTACTCTGGAAGAGTTTATTGGGGAGGGGGACCAATTAAGCTTTTAGGGATCCTAATGTTAAGCATCACTGGATATTCTAACTCCACGATGGGAATGGTGCCTTCTGCTTCCTGTGCATGTTGTACAGGAGGTGATGGGTTAATTAGCACACACACACATGCAGAAGTATTACATTAGAAAGACCTTTTTTTTCTTAAATAGAAAGTAAGACTGCATTGGCTGTCTGCAAGTTACAGATATATTTCTGCATCTAGGATTGCAATAGTTAGGTGTTTCACCTATATGGTGTATAAACACCTCTTATCAGTACTGGACGTAGACTTGACAATACTTCAGTAAAAATAATGTAAACAGACAAAGACAGTTTTTAAATCTACAAGTAGAAAGCAAAGAGAAAACCAAGTCACCACACAAAACATGACTATGAAGAGGATGGGATTTAGGGACCAAGTAACATTAATTTTGTTTAATCTTTCTCTTCCTCACTCCTCAAAGTAAACAAAAACAAAACACAACAACAACAAAAAAACCTTTGTGTGCACTATTGAACCCTTTAAATCTGGTATACTCACTACTAGTCTAAGTGTCCAATAAATATTTACAAGGTAAGTTGTAAGACAAGTCTCCATAAAAATGATGGAAGAGACTTTGAGTGGCATCAGGCTTGAGGTGACCAATCTAGCATGCCTCATTTAATAACTTTAATAGGTTGTGAATTCTGAAGCCATTTTTGATGATGTCTTTTTGTCATTGAAGTATTACAAGTGTCACCTGGTAACTGCTTAATATTGTGGGTGGGCTACTCAGATAGAATGGCAACAGGACCGTTCCATTAGTCTAACAACCCTGAGGTTTCTTCCTTCAAAGGCAACTTCTGAAGAGTCTTTGAATAAATAGAAGGAATTAGCTCAAATTGAGGATACAAACCCACGCTACGTCACGTACAGTGACTAAAAGCAAATTATTAAAGTGTCCTCTACAAACTCGAGGTGATTTACTAGTGAGCGGATCTGATAAGAGACATTGGATCTGCAGGAATAAAAAGCAGGATAGGAAATTACATTAGGGGTTCGGAATTACACCCATGACATTTCACATTCCTGGTGTGTGTGTGTGTGTGTGTGTTTATTTTAAACAAGGTCAATTTTGTAGTCCCAGCTATTCTAAAACTCACTCGTACTGCAGGCTGTCAACTCACGGCGATCTTTCGGCTTCCTGCAGTGAGAGGCATGAGGCACCAAGCCCGATATAATTCACTTTCCTATCCGTTGCCCGACACAGCACTCCCAGACCCAAAAAACCGCAGCGCTTGCTTTAGAATCTCCAACTCCCGCCAAGCTTTTTGCAAATGTCCCTAAGCGGAAGTGACGTCGGCATGACCTGAAAGTGAGAGTTCAAATACCCGCACTCTAAAACCCTGTGGTGTCCTGAGAAAACGCCTCACCCTTCTTTTATATTTTCGCTCCTCCTTCAATGAGGCTAGAAGACCTGACTAGAACCTTGCGACCTTATTCATAAATCCAAATTATTCAAATCTTTCCCCTTTCCCATCTGGAGAAGACGGGCACACGGTAACCTTTCAAGAACTACAATTCCCACGAGACGCAACAGGAAGCGAGGGGAGAAAACTGGTATAAGGGTTGCAAAGCATCTTGGGAACTGTAGTTCCAGAAGCCAAAGTGCTCAGTAGTCCTTCCCTCCACCACTGAGACTGGAGAAACCAGGTGTTCCGCTTGCAATCCGTTACCGCTAAGGGGAGGAGCCTCATCTTTAAAACCTTCCCACATCTCCCACATGAAGGACAAAATTGCCCTTTCATCCTTGGAACCTCTACAAATATTCCCTGAAGAAATACTGTCGTTTTCTATGTCTCCAGTGATTAAAATCTCCCGGCACTCGACTACCTCAGGGTCCTACTCGTGGGAAAAGGTGGTTCTTTCACAAGTGGGCAAAATGGCTGTCCTCCCAGCTTCCTCATTGGTTGTGCTTCGCGTCCTTCAAGGACGATCGCTTGCCAGGGATTGGCTCTTTCTCCTTTGGGGGTGGAGATAGATTTAGCCCAGTTCCACCGCGGCCCCGCAGTGGTAGGGGGTGGAGCTAAAGTCGCTTCTACGGGCTGATTGGATCACCTGTATGTCACTCCGCGGTCGTCTAGCGTATGAGGGAGCCGGCTACCCGTCAACGCGACCGGAGAGGCGGGACTAGTGCGTGGTGGGAAGGGGCGGGATCCTGCCGCCGCGGCTGCCGCTGGAGCCGGTGTCCGGGCTGGTGATGGGGTTAATTCCCTTCCGTGAGACTCTTCCTTGCAACCAGCCGGCCCCGCCGTCGCCCCGCCGCGCCGCGCTCACGCCGCCGCCTCCTGCTCCTTCTCCTCAGTAACGCGGGTAAGCGATGCCGTCCCCTCCCCCGCGGCGTCCCGGGAATAACGCGCCCGCTCCCCTCCCCCGCCCGGCCGCCCGCCCGCCGACCGGTAGCGCTAACGGAGCGGGAGAGTGAGGCGGCCGGGGAGGACGCGCTGAGGAGGGAGACGGCGTCCCTGCCCGCCCGCCCGCCCGCCCGCCCGGGGCCGTGGGGTTCGGAGGCGAGCACGCCCGCCGCTTCCACCGCGCCGTGCCCGCAGCCTCGCCGGGGGCCATGTGCAGCGCCGGCCCCCTGAGGCCTAGCGGGGGCACTGGGGACAGGTTCCCCGAGCGTCCCCGCTGCAGCTGCCGCTCCTGGGAGCCCTGAGGTCCGGGAGGACCGAGGGCACCAGCAGCCACCGCCGGGCCGGCCTGCAGCAGGGGCCGTTCGCGGAGCTGTTTTCCGGGGCCCGGCGCAATGCCCAGGGCTGCGAGCCCCGCTCCGGGGAATTGTCACACAGACACACACACACGCACACACACCGAAGAGGGAACGGCACGTCGTGCCTGTGCTGCTAGGAAAAACACATAGCGGAGAAATCAGCAGGAAAGTTGAATGACTGTCAGCCTTGCCCGCCGATGGCCCTGCAGGGACGTTATGATGATGCTCGCCCCTCTCACCCCTTTCCGTCCCTGTGGGTTGGGAAGCTTTTGCTTCCCCCCCCCTTTTTTTTTTCTTTGTGGTTATTGCGTGCAAGAGAGTGTCACCGTTGTTTGAACTTGCTTTTATAGATAAACCAATTGGGCCTGACTGTTGTGACCCTCGTGAATTGGGTCCTCAGATAGCATGTCTCCTAAACTCGTTAGAGATCAAGAGGTATCTTCACTAAATAAGTTGAATTTTTGAAGAGTAAAAAAAAAAAAAAATTCCAGCCTGAACGAATACACACGAACACGTATACCCCTCCCCTAAGGTTATACTCTCCCCGGGTGAGTTAAAAAATTCCACCCTCCTTCTTTTGGGGGGGGGGAAGGGTGTTAGAGTCAGGGTTTCTCTGTGTGTAGCCCTGGCTGTCCTGGAACTCACTGGGTAGACCAGGCTGGCCTTGAACTCACAGAGATCCACCTGCCTCTGCCTCCCAAATGCTGCGATTAAAGGTGCTGGCGACCACCAGCCAGCTAAAGAAACTCCTTAAATTTAAATGTAATAGGTTTCAAGAGCATTGAGTCATAACAAGATGGCTAAAGTCAAACTAGAAGTCCCTTTTTGTAATACTTGAATCAGTAAGGTTCATGTAGCTACACATTGAACTGAGCCAACATCATTCTCAAAATTATTTAGCTATATCTTAGGGAATTTTCCTATGGTTGTGTCAGGTTTTGATAGTGTGCCCATCTTTCCAAGTTCTACTCTGCTTTTTGGCCTAGAAGAATATGCTTTAATGGATCCGATAATCTATAATAGACATGGCTACAGACCACTAAGATTTACTAGTTTCCATAGTAAACATTGTTCTGAAAAGTCTGCTCTTTGGTAGAAGGTTTCTTCTTCCTAGAAGTTTTAGAAATCTGCCAGATTTTCAAATGATGCAAGTAAATACCAAAATGAAATAGATCCATTCATTTGGATCAAGAAGGAATCTGGTTGTGTTGTGTGTGTGTGTGTGTGTTTAATGTGTCATAGCTTTGAAAGGTAAGTTCCCTTAGCTCTTTCATGAAGTTCTTATAGCATATGTTGCCTAGCATATTTCCAGAAATTTGATAATTAATTAGTGAGTTCTGCAGTATTCTTAGCAGAGGACTTGAGAAAACACAGGAGGATGCATTCTATCCTAGTGGTTTCCTTTGTGAGGCCTGGTAGGACTCCTCATCTGTGTAATGGGGAGGGTAAGGCTCAGTCTATGAGTTGTGAGGCCCAGATAGAGAATCTGTGAAGCTGCTAAGATTGTCTCTCGTACGTATCTACTTTGTACCGTTCAATTTAATTTATGTTTTCTCCTTTATTTTTATATTTAATGAATGAATGTGTTGTTCATGTGCAGAGTATCATTGCCTCAAAATTTCCTCTGTTGCTGAATATTGTAGGAGTGCTCATTTACACAGTGGCTTAAAATAATAGCTTATATCCATTTTTTGTTTATTACATTTATTTAAGTGGGGGATGGCCCACACAAATGCCATGGCACATTTTGGGAGGTTAGAGGACAGTGATACAATTTCCAAAAGTCTTCTCTCCTTATAGCATGTTGGTTTAGGGATTGAACTGAGTCAGTCAGATTTGAAGGCCAGTACCCATATGCACTAAGCCATCTTGCTAGTCTCTAGCCATATTGTTTTTTTTTTTTTTTTTTTTGGAGACAGAGTTTCTCTGTGTAGCTCTCTCTTTCTCTCTTTTGAGCTTATGCTGGAATTTGCTCTGTAGACCAGGCTGACCTTGAACTCAGAGATCTGCCTGGCTCTGCCTCCCAAGAGCTGGGATCAAAAGGGTGAGCCATCATTCCCTGCCCAGTGCCTTATGTATGTATGTATGTATGTATGTATGTATGTATGTATTTATTTATTTAGCAAAAAAGTACATAAGACATTGGTCATTGGGTACCTAAGAGAATTTTTACTATTTTTTTCTTTTTGTTTAAAATTTTTGTATTTGGAATGTATTTCAAATAGATTGCCTATAATAATTTACTTTGTATTGTAGTAGTAAAGTGTAATATCTTCTGACTTAGTTAATGTGTTTCAAGGTCTAGTTTACAAGTTGCTCTCCAAGTCATTGCCCTACCAGAGAAGGCAAGTGACTCTGTGATACAAAGTTAAGTTTAAGCAAGTTATTTGAAGTTTTGGGACCATACCATACTGTTGATTTATGCTCTTCAGGGTTGTTGATTAGCTTTCATTTTGCTTTGGGTGTTTTGTCGTTGTTTTCCTTAGAGCTGGGGATTGAACCTCTAACCTCACACATGCTACCAGGTACCCTACCGATCCTCGCTCTTTAGTTTTGACCCATTGTTTAGCAGCCCCTGAATGTTTCTTTTCATACATAAGGTGTCCTTGGAGTTTGTGCGGTTGAGGCAGTTTAACCTTAGCATGCAGACAGGAGTATTTTGAAGTTTTGTGACAATGATAGGCAAGGTTGACAACATCTGAACAAATGGCACTTGGGTGCTTCTCTGAGGGGACTTACCAAGTAACAAAAGAAATTTTCTTTCTTTTTTTTTTTTTTTTTTTGTTTTTTGTTTTTTGTTTTTTGTTTTTTTCTCTCTCCAAAACAAGGTCTCTCTGTAGCTTTGGAGGCTGTCCTAGAACTCCCTTCCTCGACCAGGCTCGGCTGGAACTCACAGAGATCCACCTGCCTCTGCCTCCTGAGTGCTGAGATTAAAGGCGTGTGCCACCGCCAATCAGCAAGAAATTTTCTTTTAAATTGGTATTTTAAAATAACCAGTTATAGCTGGCCGGTAGTGGTACAAGTCTTTAATTCCAGAGTTGGGGGGGGGGCAAAGGCAGGTGGACCTCCGAGTTCGATGCCATCCTGGTCTACATACAGATCCAGTTCCAGGACAGCTAGGGCTACACAGAGAAACCCTGTCTGGGGGGGGGTAGGGGGGATATAGCCATTTGAGTTAATATTAAGCTTTAATTCTCAGAAGTAAAGAAGTGTAGTAAAAGTTGATAAAGTTTTTTTTTAAGTGTTATACAAATTATGCTAAAGATTATTGGGTCTGTAATACACTTTTTCTACTTGAATAGAAAACTTTCTTGCTAACAATTTCTGTGAGCTATTGTAAAAATATCCAGGAGTCATATGTGATAGAGGGGTGGTTATAAGTAGGAATGAAATTTTCAGATTGTTCTTGTTGCAAAACCACAGGACCAATGCTCTTGCTTCCACAGTCACTCTTACCTGTAGGAAGAATGATGTATTTACAGCTTTAGGTAACTAAATTGACATGGCAGATGAAAGAAAAATGTGTCAGTTTTTTTCAGTATAATACTAAACTTAAAAAATAAATTAAATTGCCTTTCACTTAATCCTTGAGGATCACTGTAATCTTTATTAGTGATACAAACATGTACCGTGCATCAAATAACATAAATACAATTTCTATCAAATTAACTTTGGTTCTCGTATAAGGGCCAAATTAAACAAAATTGCTTGTATCTGATGTTAGCCTACATATGAATATGTGTAATCTCCAAAATGTAGTTTACTTAGTCACTGATGGACAAGGGAAATAAGATACTAAATCATGGCTCAAAGGTAGTTCTCTCCTTGAATTTCCCAGCAATCTGATTTTTTACAGGTTTTGTTCTTTAGTATTTTGCGTTTACCTGTTGTTAGTCTTCACAGAAATTAACATTTCTTGTTTTCTGTTCTGTTGTAAGTTGACAGGTTTGAGCCTTTAAAACAATCATTTACTATTACTGTAGGTGTATGGATGCTTTGCCTACTTACTTCTATGTCTGTGTACCTTGTGTATGCCTGGTACCCTCAGAGGTTAGAAGAGAGTATCATCTGATCATCTGGAATTTGAGTATGGACTGTTGAAAGCTGCCATGTGCTGCTGGGAATTGAACCTTGTTTGTCTGATGGAGTAGCCAGTGCTGACCATCTTGCCCACCCTTGTGACTCCTAATTTTTACTGTAAGCCTACTTCTCTAGACAAAGTATATGTTTTGAGCCTCTCATTATGTAAATACTAGATCACTTAGCATTTTAAAAGGGTAGTTCTTTGGTCATCTTCACAATGTCATTTACAACTTGTAATTTCCTTCCAAAAGAAAGTAAGTCGAGGAATTGTTTGTTTGTATTCCTGACCTAAATAGGCAATTATCTGATGTCTGATGCAAGGAAAATCCTACCATTTGACTTCTGCCAGTTTAAATTTACTGAGTGATAAATTGAAGCTGCCTTTGTAGTAGACTAGTTGTGCAGTTAGCTTTACTAACCTGTCTTCTACATGAAATGGGCTCCATATAACTACATTCAGGCGTCACCTTGCAATTTAAGGTAGAAGTTTATTAAACTGAAGATTCTTCTTGATGCATTGGTCATCTTTCTAAGGGACAATTTAGAATACAAAAAAAATAAAATGAAAAGTTTTAATGTGAAGTTAAAATTTTTTTTGCATGTATAGCTTTCTGTAAGAAATAGCTTAAATGAGTGTTAAATACCCCTCCCTCCCCCCCTTTTTTTTTTAATCTTAGAAAAGGAACTTTCATATTGTAGAATTTCTGTTTAAAAGAAATAATTGGGCGGTTGCAGTTTTCTGGCTATAACCTCAAATGCCTCTCACTAAGTAAGTTAAACTGATGTAGCCTATCTATGCATGGGATAGTATGCAGTAAATTAAAACTGGTGCAGGTATTGGTACAGCAACATCTTGGATATATCTCAGAGAAAAATATAACTTAAAAAACAAGAATCTTGAATAGCTGCATACCATATGGTTCCACTTTTGTAGTTCTTGAAATGAGAAAATTAGGATGCTGATGATGGGAAAGAAAGCAGAATGGTAACCCAGGGCAGGATGGTGTGGTGATGAAACAGCTCTGTATCTTGATTGTAGTGATTATTGGCTACATAAACCTATACATTTAATAAGAAATTGCACCTGACTACATTCTCAGGTTAGAGTATGGTTTTGTTTTGTTCTTTTGGTTTGGAGTTGTGGTTCTGAAGCTCACTATGTGGACCAGGCTGGCTTCAACTAAATAAACTAAATAAGTAGCAACATCTTAGCTTTGATAGCAAAAGATATTACTGTAATGGTATTAGAGGGGAGCTAAATGAATGGTACATTTTAGATTTTACTATACTACTTTTTCAGTTTGCTGTGAGCCTATAGTTATTTTAAAGTTAAAATATATATGTTCTCATAATTTTATAGGTAACTTCTTTTTAATTACATGCCATCTGTTAAGATTTCTTTAGATGTTTTGTATAGTTTATTGCATGATTTTATTGATAAGCTTACCAAGTATAAATCATTTCAGGAATTAGTCTGTGCTTTTCTTTACCCTAGAATATAGTGGAGACATGGTTACTAGTTAGTGATTCAAGATTAATTAAACTCCCAAGGGATTCACTTAATGGTTTGTTTGTTATTGTTTTTAATTGTTGTGTATGTGGGTAGGGTTCTTCCTGTGGTGATGCAGGAAGGTCAGAGGACAACTTTCAGAAGCTGATTCTTTTCAACACAGTGGTCCTAGGGATAAAAGTCTGGTTAACAGACTTGGCAGCAAACACCTTTACCTATGGAGCCATCTCACTGATCCAGACTTCATGTTTTATTATTCCAGACACTGTTCTTAGAAGTACCAGTTGCATAAAGCTAATTATAAATATTCTTCAAAACTGCTCCCGTTGTCTCTTATGTCTGTCTCTCAGATTACTTATGGTAGAGTACAACTGGATGTTTCTCTCCCTCCTACCAGCTCCCAAATAACTACTCTGAGGCTTAATATTAATTAATTGTTTGACTGATGGCTTGGGCTTATTATTAGCTAGCTTTTACATTTAAATTAACCCATTTCTATTCATCTGTGTATTGCCAGGTGGCTGTGGTGCTACTTCATTTTCTACGTGTCTTATTTCCTGACTCTGCCCTTACGTCTCTGCTTGGATTTCCTGCCTAGCAATATTCTGCCCCACCATAGGCCAGAGCCGCTTTATTCATCAACCAACAAAAGCAACACATAATTTCATCGTACAGGAGGACATCCAACATTAGTAGAGAAAAAAAATAATTACCTTACTCGTGAACAAGTGACTGGCATATCATAAATTTTAGAGTTCTTTTATAACCAGGTAGCTGAGGTAATTTCTGATTTACTCACTATATAAAGAATAAACCTGTTGTGTTACAAAGTAATTGACTGTTACGAGCAGGTTTTTCCCTGCCGGCCCCCGGGGCCCACCACGCCTGCCCCCAATAACACGCAGAGACTCTGTATTTGATATAATTCTGTTGGCCAGTTACTAGTTTCTTATCGGCTAGCTCTGTCTTAAATATTAACCCATTTCTATTAATCTAAGTATTTCCATGTGGCCTCATCTTACCAGAGAGAGGACCCGGACTTCTGTTGTATCTGGTCTCTGTATGTTGACTCCTTACTACTTCCTCTTTCCTCCTTGTTTCCTAGTCTCTCTTATTTTCCTTTCCTATTGGCCAACAGTGCTTTATTCATTAACCAATACAAGAAACATATTTACAGAATGACATCTCCCATCAATTGACAACTATCATTAAATGTTTTTCTAGCCAACATCATGGTATTCAGTTGAGGAGATTCACTAGCTAGGTAAGTTTCTCTCTTGCAATCTCAGAAACAAAAATTACAAAGAGGAAAGGCTGTCTGTTGCAGGAACACTAGCAGCAGGAAAAGACAAAAGTAGGAAATGGAACTATGAAAAACACTTAGAATACTCCAAAACCATAGTTATTTAGGGCCACTTAAATTTTTCATGTACAAAGGATCACCACATTTAGTATATAACAGCCTGGTTTTGTTGTTGTTGTTGTTGTTGTTGTTAATGGTTGTTTGTTTTTTCTTTTGAGAATGATACAAAAAAGGGGAGGGCCAGCTTCAAAATATACTCATCTTTGATTTGATAACCAATTAGGAGTGTTTATGGAGTAGGCATTAAGTCACACTATTTTGCTTGTGAACATAGGTGTTTCACACTTAGCCAGGTTGTGTGTAATTGTAATTTTGTCTGTTATGCTGTGAGGTTTGAGGGGAAGATGTTTGTTTGTTGAGTTCAAGGAAATGTGTCTTTCTGATTCTGTTGCTTTTTTATTTTGAGTGGCATGTCAAAAATAATTGCTAACCTGATTTGAAAATGGAGTTTATTTTCTGATTCACTAAGCTTCAGATTTTCACTCAGTATTACATTGAAGATAAATGTTTATTTTGTAAGAAAATGACAGCTCATTTGTCAGTGTTAGTATTAACTGATTATAAACTGGGCATGGTGGTGTACAGCTTTAGTCCCAGCACTCTGGCGGCAGAGGCAGGCAGACCTAAGTGAGTTCATGGGCAGCCTGGTCTACAAATTGGATTCCAGGACAGGTAGGGCTATACAGAGAAATCCTGTCTTGAAAAACCAAGCCAAAAAAAAAAAAAAAAAAAAAAAACCCAAATAGATTATAAGTGACCCCAAACTGTTCAGTTTTGGTAATTGCAAAATAGCAAAATTAGCATAACTTGTTTATGCTACAACCAAGAAATAATTTCAGGCTATTAAGTAAAGAGGTGTTATTTGTACACATTTACAAATCCCAATAGAAGAGATTTTTCAGGATTGTGAAGTAAGAAAACCCACAGGGGTGTGTCACTATCTGCAATGTCAGCACTCTAATCCCAGCACTCTTTATCACCTGGGAATCTACGTTGTGGGCAAGCCTGGGCTACATAGCGGGACTGTGTCTTCATAAAGGGGCCGAGGTGAGTACACATACATGAAAACATAAATGTGTACACTGCAATAATTATGAAAGCATACCTGTGTCTCATGTTAATGGTGATCTAATGCAAAATCTTCACACTTTAAGTGTGAAGTTATCTTTGAGTTATCAATCATAACTCAAAGAGAGTGAGAAATTAAGTCTGGTTATTGGTGCCAGTTACTTTATCAAGCCCAAAATGCTGGATCTAGATGCTATGGTAATTAAAAGTTGGTTTTGGAGGATGTTGGTAGACATTTGGGCACTTCCAAAACCTAGATCAACTGGGTTTGGAGATGTGCTTGTCCAAGACTCAGGTGACTGAAGTAAGAGTGTTGCAAGTTGGAGGTCAGTCTGGGCCCGCATAGCAAGAGCCTGTCTAAAAACAGAGCTACAAAATAACAAAAGTCACCGGGAGTTTATCACTTGGCCTTACTGTTAAAGTATCTATAATGACTTTAAAAAAATAAAATAAAATAAAGAGTTTTTTAAAATTTGTGAACTAGACTGTGCTATTTAAAACAGAATTTAAACCTGGTGTGGTGATCCAGCACTCAGGAGGCAGAGGCAGGTGGATCTCTTTGTGAGTTCAAGGTCAGCCTGGTCTACAAAGTGACTTCCAGGACAGCCAGGGCTGTTACACAGAAAATCCCTGTCTCCAAGTACGTAAAAAAAAAAAAAAAAAAAAAAAATAACAAATTTAAGTTTTGAGAAGTAAGGCTTGTTTTTATTTATTTGTTGAGGTGCTTGAGATCAACCCAAAAGGGTGCATATGGTGGCAGGTGCTCTACCACTGACCTAGATCCCCAGCATTGTTTTTGGTCTTTTTAAATGAGGTTCCACTATTGCCCAGGCTAATCTTGAGCTTCTGAGTGCAAAAAATCTGCCCGCCTCTCCATCCTGAGTGCTGGGATTAAAGGTGTGCACCACCATCTCCCAGCTGAAAATAGTTTTTAATATATAATTTATTTTTATTTTATGTTTGTTGGTGTTTTGCCTGCATGTCTGTCTGTATGAGGGTGTCAGAAGCCCTGGAACTAAAGTTTACAGACAGGTGTGAGCTGCCGTGTGGGTGCTGGGAGTTGAACCTGGGTTCTCTGGAAAATCAACCAGTGCTCTACCACTGATTCATCTCTACAGCCACAAAAATGGTTTTTTATTTTGATGTTATATGCATAAGTGTTTTACCTGCGTGTGTGTCTCTGCACTAATTGTTGTATGCCCTGGGACTGGAGTCAGATGGTCATGTGCTGAATTAAACCCAAGAAGAGCAGCCTATGTTCTTAAGCACGGAGCCATCTTTCCAGCCCCCGCCCCCAAGCTTTCTTCTAATGGATAGCATGGTCAAGATGTAGATTATGGCTTGTCTTCTACTCATGTAGGATCCAGATAGGAAGATCAAATGCCTCCTATGATAATACTGGTTTTCAACTTGGTTAAAACATGCTTAGAATTAGTATTATTAAGTCATACTTCGGAGTATGTCTGTGTGGACATTTCTAGAAAGAATTAAGAGGGGAAGACCATGACTGAATGTGGGTGGTGGCACTGTCTAGTAGGATGGGGCCTCAGATGGAATTCCCTCCCTCCCTCCCTCCTTCTCTCCCTCCCTCCCTCGCTCGATGTGAGCTGCTCTCTTCTGCCATGCCCTCCCCACAAAGATGGACCAAAAACTTAGGAAACTGTGAGCCTAACTAAATCTCTTTCCTCAAGTTTTTTCTTGGGTATTTACCTCAGCAGCAGAAAGGTTGACTAACAACAGAAAATCAGTATTAAAGAAGTGGTTAGTACTGCTGCTTTTAACTAGTATATATAGTCTGAATTTAGAAAGAAGCAAACAAATAAAAAAGGACAAAATGATTTGAAGACTTGGGAGTGTGGCTAGGAAAGAGGTGCAGTTAGGTTAAAGTGTGGACAATTACAGCTTAGTTGTAAGAGAGATTAGAGCCATTAAAAGAAGTCAAGTAAGCTGGGTGACGCACACCTTTAATCCCAGCACTTGGGGGGCAGAGGCAGGTGGATCTCTGGCCAGCCTGGTGTACAGAGTGAGTTCCAGGACGGTTAGGGTTACACAGAGAGACCCCCTGTCTTGAAAAACCAAAGGGAGTGGGGAAAGGCGAGTATCTGGCGTTGGTATAATAGGAAAATTTCATTGAAGCGTCTTAGACAAATTCTAGGAAAAATTGGGAAGTAAGTTTGAAAAAGAGGCATAAATTCACCTGAAATTGGGGAACAACACCCTCTTCCAATAGTTAGTTAGACAGTTATTTAAAACACACATGACTGAATACTACTGATATCCCAGAAGAAACACAGTAAAGGAACCATGAGGGAATAATAAATTTTTCCTAGAATTTGTCAGTTCCTGACCACGTGTCAGAGTGATAGACAAAAGAAAATGCTTGTCCACACAACTGTACGTGTGATCCCTTTTCCATCTATCTATTATTCCCACCCTTATTGATATATTGTACTTTTTCTTTCTAAAGCAAATTTTTAAATGCTGCTTTCCCCTGAGACAAACATAAAAGAAGGAAGCTTTTTTTTTTTTTTTTTTTTTTTTTTAAATAATGTGTTTCCTGAATGCCTGGTGTCTGGAGAACAGAAGAAGGCTTGGGTGCTGGGTGGCCTGGAACTGGAGTTACAGATGGTTGTGAGGCAGCGTGTGTGGATGCTGGGACTTGAGTGCTCTGCAAGAGCAGCAAGTGGCTCAGCTGAGCCCTCTGAAGCTCCAGCACCCTTTACATTGTACCTTATCAATCTTTCCCTGAGATTTCTGGTAAGGAAACGTTATGTGTGGTAGACATAACAAAAGACAGAAGAGATAAAGGATCCTTGTATTAGTAATCCTAGCCTTGAATAAAGATTAGCTCCAACTCTTCTGTGAGTATGTATTATATATACATAGATCATTCCTTTCTCATATACAGTAGCCCAGCACCTTGTACCACAGTACTAATGCAGAATTAACCTGGGGTGTTTTGCTTACTATATAGGTTAGGGTGGGTGGGTAAGTACACACATATGCACATAATGTACACAGCCCTAAGTCTTAAAGAAAGAGCATCTTGATACTATGAATCAAGTTGGAAAGTTTTTATTTTCTAATGTGGTAGAACACCTGTAATGAGATTTACCATCTTAACCATTTTTTCCGTTATGTAATCATTTTTTATGTTAAAACTTGAATGTATTTAAGTTGTAGAAAAGTATATGTCCATCTGTTCACAGTTACTTTTTTATGGTTCAGTATATTAACTTAGATAGTACATTAACTATGCCATCATGATGCATGTTAGTTATCTAGAACTTCATCATATTTTGCAGCTGAAATTTTATATCCTTAGCCTAGTGTCTTCCCATCTCCCTGACATTTTGGCCTCTTTGCCTTCTGTAATCACCATTCTGTTGTGTTTTTATGAATTTGATTTTTATAGCTTAGATGTAATCATGACCATGTAAGTTTTTGTTTTGCTTGTTATTGTTTTCTGTGTTTGGCTTATTTCCCTTAGAGTAATATGTAGTGATATTTTGTTAGTAATGTACAGCTTGCCTAAAGATCAGAGTGCAGAGCTAAGCCACTAGTTAACCAAAGAGGACAGGCAGTGGTGGCTACACCTTTAATTCCAACACTCAGGAGACAGAGGCAGATGGATCTCTGTGAGTTTGAGGCTACCCTGAGCTACATGAGAGTGAATCAATCTAAAAGAGAAACAGAGCTCACACCTTGGATCCCAGCACTTGGGATGACATGCCTTTAATCCCAGCACTAGAAAGGAATATAAGGCAGGAGCTCAGGACAGTCTGAGTTTTGGTGGAGAGCACTGCAGTCTACAGTCATACTGAGTACAGGCTCGCCCTCCCCCTCATTTGGTCTGAGCCTTGATAGAGGTGAGAACTCCGTAGTGGCTTGGCTGCTTTCCTTTTCTGATCTTCAGGTTACAGTCGTCTTCCCTAACTCCTTAACAGTCATTGTTCAGCCTTCTGTCACTGCATGTAACTTCTTGGGGACTCGTATTATTGGAACCATACAGTATTTGTGTTTTTGTCCCTTGGTGATTTGTATACTATGATGTCCTCAAGGTTCATCAGTGCAGGAATTATAATTTCCTGCTTTATATAGGCTGAATAACGTTTGCTTGTGTGTGTAACTTGCTCCCTTCCTTTCGTTTACCCATGTTTTTATGTTTCAGATTTTGTTCTAGTTAGCTTTTAAACTGTCAACTCAATTCCCTAGACTCTGTCTAAGAGGAAAGTCTCAATCAACGAGGGCAGAGCCTTCCCACTCTTGGCAGCCTAGGCTAGGCAGTTGGGGAAGGCTATATAGCTAAGTGCTAGTCTGTGGCAAGCCAGCAAGTAGCATTCCTCCATGGTCCTTGCTTGAGTTCCTGTCCTGACTTCCCTCAGTGATGGACTGTGACCACTTTGAAGTGTAAGTCAAATAAACCATTTCCTCCCTTGATTGCTTTTGATCAGACTGTTTTATCACAGCAACAGACATGAAAGTAGGAACTAATGTGCTAATTTACTAATTTACATAGTGGTTATACCGTTTGACTTAGCCAGCAGTCCACAAAGATTCCAGTTTTCTGGATATCCTCACCACTGATTTTTATTTTTTGCATTTTTAGTAGTACCTATCCTAGTGGGGCTATGTTGGCATCATTTTATTATTTTAGCTTGTATTTCCTTTATACTTAGTGATGTTGGGATCCTTTCATGTGGCTGTTGACTATATATTTTCTTTATGGAAATTAAAGTTAAGTCCTTTTGTGCTCAATTTATAATTATGTATTTTACTTTTAGATTGTATTTATGTTGCTATGTTTATTGTAATTTTACTGTTTTTAAATATCTTTGTTAAAATTCAATATTAAGATCACATTTTTTAAAGATTCATTTATTTATTTATTATTTGTGCAGTGTTCTGCCTGCATGTATACCTGATGGCCAGAAGAGGGTAGGCACCAGATCTCATTATGGATGGTTGTGAGCCACCATGTGGTTGCTGGGAATTGAACTCAGGACCTCTAGAAGAGCAGCCACTGAGCCATCTCTCCAGTCCAAATTTTTCTTCTTAAGCATGTTAAAATGTGCTAACCATGTATCTAGAAACCTAAGTATTGAATACTTAATAAAGGAGTCATAAAATGAAGACTATTGGTATCTTTACTTAGCAGTAGTTGAAACAGTTTACCATAAATATAACCAGATAATGTTTAATTTCAGTGTTCCTTTAAAGGACTGTTAGACATACAAAACTACTTGTAGTCAATAAATTATAATTTTTCATCAGTTCTCAGTGGGTCAGTGTGAGACTTTAGTGTAAAGACTTCATATTGAGCTTAAAAGTAGTAAACATTTGAAAAATACTCATTAAAATTCTGATAGCTATGTCAACCATCTTATGAGTGTTTTAGTCTACATAAGATAAGTTCAGTGTTTTTTTAAAATCTTACCTTTTGTTTCTAATCTTCAAGATTTTATCTTTAGCAATTATATAGGGAGAGGTTTTGTATTTTTGTGAAAAATACAGTCATTAAGATACAAATGGCAAGAAAGGTGTAGACCAAAAAGATGAAAGCAGACAAAATATAAAGGTGAGTTTGATCTTTTGATTTTTGTGAACTGTAATGCTTTATGAGCTCCTGCATTTTCTTGCCCCTTGCAAATATTCATGGCAGTACTACCGGACTTAGTATGAGGAGAGACATTTTTAAAGGTATATGAGGGTTGTGTTATTTTTCCACCATCACCATTTTTAAATTACAAATCATATTACTCTTGTGTTTTAGCTATGTATTTACCCTTTCTTCCAGGAAAGGGCATTGTTTAATGACTGAAAACCATATAAAACAGACTGAGACCTAAGACCATATAGTTCCCCCTCCCTTCAGTGATTTTCAAACCCCTGCCTGGCTCTAATGAAAGGTCCAGAACGGGGAGTTTGGACATATGCTGCTTGGTCCCACTTGTTTTTTGGGCAATAAATTAGCAATAAAGCAACCCTGAAGGAAGTAGTTGTTTGTTGTTGACTTACTTCTGTCTCTTTTTCTATCTCTGTCTAATTTGGAGGTTATTATTCTCCCCCTGTGGTTATCCCCATTTAGCACATAGAGCTAGTATAGGTACATTCTTACTGTCCTTATAAAATAGTATGAAACTCAGAGCTCCTGTGGCTGATCATTCTACCTTTGTTCTTTTTACTTGTATGCAAAAGAAATCCAAACATCCTAACTCAGCAAAGGATGAATTTATTAATTCATTTGAATGTTAGTTCCCGAAGTTTAAGCTACAACTAGGCCCTGGTGGGGCCTAATCTTACTTTCATCTCTTCTTTGCAGGAGTAGTACAGCTTTGTTCTTGTTGTCTGGACAAATATCCAGGCCTATCTAAACTTTATGGTTCTAATGTAAGTAGAAATGAACTGATAACAGGAAAAATCATAAGATACATCCTGAGTGACCCAACTTAAGACATGTTCAATTCTGAACTATGACCTGAAACTCTGGTATAATTCATTTCTAAATCATTTTGAAGATCTAAGTTAGACTTAATTCATGTAAATGTGGTTGACATTTCTCTGGAATATGGCATTTAGGTGTTAGTCATTGTTCTGTTTTCACTGTTAGAGCAGAATCTAAAGAAACAAAGGGCCAGCAGTCCAACCACTAATGACTTTTTTATTGGACATCTTTGGTATATAGTACTTGATCCATTTATTGAATGTGTACACATCATAAATATAGAAGACAGTTAAAATATATTTGGGGGTATTACCAGCATATAAAAGTTGTTGCCAAAAGAGATGTGATGTTATTTTTTTAAACCAAAGTTTAGGGATGGCTTGATGTATACTGAATCCTTAAAAACAGTCTCATTTTGCTGAGCATGGTAGCACACACCTTTAATCCCAGAGTTTGAGAGATAGAGGCTAGCAAATCTCCTTGAGTTCAAGGCCTACCTGGTCTACAAAGTGAGTTCCAGGACAGGCTCCAAAGCAACAGAGAAACCCTGTTTCAAAGAAAACAAAACAAACAAAAAGGTCTCATTTAAAAAAAATACTTTAAAGCTATTTGCTTACAATACCAATTTATTTTCCTGATCCACATGCTTTTTATATGTTATATATGTAATGCTAGGGTTGATCCCCAGGTCTTCTGTGTACTGTGTAAGTGCCCTGCCACTAAACTACATCCTCAGCACTTTTAAAAATTTCATTTTGAGGCAGAATCTTGCCAAGTTCCATACATTGGCCTTGAAGCTGCTATATATCCCAGTTAGGTCTTTCTTCCTGCCTCAGCCTGCTGGCTATCTTGAATTATACACCTGCCTAAATGGAGATTTGTGTAGTTAAATTGCCAAATTACCAGTAGTTAGATTCTTGTACTGGTCTTTTCATTTCCCTGCCTCCTACACCATAATTTACTGTAATCTTCAGATAGTTGTATAGTGGTTGGTTGTTTCTCATCACTGCTTAGCTGTAGAATCTGTTTATCCCTAAGCATGTTTGAAGTATGGCCTGCCATACCCTGACTTCAGCTTTTCATGATAATAGCAGTAGACTCTACTTAATAGCTAGGATATCATATGTGGAAGTTCATCTACTTGTATGGTTTTTATGTTTTTCTCTATTTGGGGTATTTCCTAAGATAATCCATCTTAGGATAAACAAGGCTTTGTTTGTTTGTTTGATTTTGATGAGATATGTACTATTAAAAAGGTTTTTTGTTGTTGTTTTTTCCCCAGTCTTTCTTACCTGTTACAAGTAACTTGCTTTTTTTTTTTTGTCAGTTAATATTTTTTTGGTTTTTAAAATATTTCTTGTCATGTGTATATGGTTTATTGGTTTGCATAGAGGTTAGTATTGGATTAGTATGCTGACCTATGATTTTTAGGTTTTAATCCATCTTGAGTTGTGAACTAATTGTTTTATGCTTGATATTTTGTAGATAAAATCTTTTGACCAAGTTATAAAACATGTTAAATGAAAAGGGAAAGTGTGCATATTAGACACATGAACAATGTAGAAAGTACTTCACTATCATGTATAATTCAGCTACATCTCTTCCATGGTACTGCATCAGTTCAGTGAGAATGGCTGGGATTTCTTAAATAGCTGTTTTTCTCTGTAGTGATGACATGCAAATTGTTTTAATATTTATTTACAAAATCTGCACACATACATACTTCTCTTCAAAACTTGAAGATTTGTCTGTTATAAATTACAGAATTCTTAAAATTTCAACTCTTCATGGTTCAGTAGTAACATACTCAAGATGGAAGACTATAAATGAAAGAATTTAAACATATTATAGGTGATCGTTAGATTCCTTTGTTTTAGTTATAACTCAGAGCTTTTATTTTTGCTTTACTACCAGCTAATATTTTGACATATTAACTTTCTGAATCCATTTTATTTTTAAAACCATGTTATTAAATTTTTTGCTTAAAATGAAAATTATACTTGGTCTTTAAAATTGTATATTTGAGTGCAGATAAAATACATAAATCATAGCGAGACATGCAATGCTTAGTTAGCCAAACTCAGTGCTCTTCTGGTTTTTGGGCATCTGAAATCAGACGCACCCATCCCTACAACAGTTTGGTAGAAGCATGTAAGTCATTGTGGATTGTGGGTAGGGGGCTGCATAGAAGCTATGTGTTGAAAAGGCAGAGCTACTTAGAGAAAGACACCAGGAACCAGAAGATAGAATAAGCCTGGATCTGAGTCATCACGTGGAAGTCCATTTCTGAGCCATGTTCTTCTTGTGATTGTTTTAGAAATTCTTAAATTTTTAGAAATTCTTAAAAATCTAAAAAGCCTTCTGTAGTGTGTAGGCAAGATGGAAGTCTGTATGTTAATCTGGTAAAAGTTAGGTGTTTATCATCAGTGCATAACCTAACTAGCACATGGCTGGTCTCAGTTAACTCAGGCTCTTATATGTTCAAATTGTGAATGTCTGTAAGATGGCCTTTTCTGTTGTTGGATACTCCATTTATAAACATCTTTTTTAGTGGCTCAGTCTTGGTCCCATATGACCTGTGATTGTACTGTGCCTCTGGGTGAAAATGATATGTCCTGGAAGCTTCACTATCTACGACAATTTTTGAATCTCCCTTAATTTGTTAGTCTAGGAAAAAAAATATTAATATTATTACTACAAAACACTAGGCTCAAAATTAGTTATTAACTAGGATATAATAAAGCATTTAAGTTTAGAAAGACAATTATACTAGTGATAAAAATACTTGAATAACAATTCATTGAGAAGCTGTCAATTCTGTATAAAATAAGATCACATTTATAATACTGAGTTGGGTTTTTTGTTTGGTTTTGTTATTGTTTAGGACAGTAGTAAGTATCAGTAAAACTGTGTAAGTATAACCTAACAAAGTTGGTTTACAGAATTGGTCACCAGAATGGCTAGAGGGAAGTCTGGAAGCCATATTATAGAGGGAATTATTGAAAATAATTATGAAAATTTTAAAGAGAAATAGGACTCTTGATTCTGAGATGGTTAAATTAAATTCCCCTGATCTTCATAATAGCTGACTAATTGTTTCTCGGAATGAGCCACATAGACCACCCAAGCTTTGAATGGTACCAATAAGATTTTAACATAGAATAAGCCCTTATTCCAAAATTGATTACTAGATACTTGCTATCATCTCCTAGTGTGTTTGACCATCATCCCCAAAACTTGTAAGGATATTTAGTGAAGATTTTTCTTTTTGAGACAGGGTCACTCCATGTAGCCCTATCTGTCCTGTATCTTCCAATGTAGAGCGGACTGGCCTCGAACTCACAGAGATCCTCCTGCCTCTGTCTTCCAAGTGCTGGAATCAAATGTGTGTGCCACCACTTGACCTGGTTCTCTCTTCCCAGATGGCCCTAGCTTGTATGAAGTTGATTTAAAAAACAAAAAGCCTATCATACCAGTATACTCTCCTTCAAGTTAATCTACATTAGAAGTTCAATTATCAATAGAAAATGTTTGGTGAAATAGAAAGGATTGCAGTGGAAGGAAAAATAATTGGTTGAACAATCTAATAGAAATATGTTTGTCCTAAGAGAAAAATCACCTCATTGTTTTGTACCTTGGTAGACTCAAGTGTGAAAGAGTTTCTTTGTAATTTTAAGAGGATCAGGAGTAGTTTCTGCGGTACTGGGTAGCTGTGTGAATCTTTGAGTAACTGCAAGATCCTGGACTGTACACAGGGCAGCAGTCTGAAATCTCCTTGTTATTTCTCTTTATAGACTGTTCTCCTAGGACCCAGTATAATTAACTGATACTGCCTCCTGAGTATTAGACACCCAGGCACTTCGAATACTGTTGGGCAGTAACATTATTTATTTCCAAACACAGATGATTACATCGTGCACATAGATGATGTACACCATTGTAGGGAACTGACTGCTTACTGCCTGCCTACACATAGCAGAGCAGTTAATACCCTTAAAGTATAGCCACATTTAGCTATTGCATCTTTTTTTAATTGATTTTTATTTAAATTAAAAAGAATCTTATTTTTATATACCAGTGAGCTATTGCATCTTACCTTTTGAAAAGCAAAATTGAATCTTTTTGTTTTTAATAAAATATCTAACATAGAACTGTATTCATAACAGCTTGTTTCTCATTGAAGCCTAAGCCATACTTTGGCTTAATTTCTGGGTTAGGCTTGTACTTCATCTTCTCCTAGGGTGGAAATCCTGTTTTGCTTGCTTTTTTTGTTGTTCTTGTTGCATTGACCTTCTGTTTCTCTTCTTTTCAGCTGCCCTATTATTCTGTTTGTAACTTCCAACACTCATCTACTTTCTCTCTGTAGAATAGTCTACTTTTTGTTGATGTTATTCATTTCTGTTTTGTGTGTATGGGTGTTTGTATTTGTGTGCCACATGCATGTATGCCTGCTATCTTTGAAGGCTAGAAGAAGGGGTTAGATTTCCCTGAAACTAGAATTCCTAATGGTTGTGAGCCCCTCTATATGGGTGCTGCCTCTGCCTCCCAAGTGCTGGGATTAAAGGCTTGTGCCACCAGCACTTGGGAGGCAGAGGCAGTTGGATCTCTGTGACTTAGGCCAGCCTGGTTACAGAGTAAGTTTAAGTTGCAGGACAGCTTCCAAAGATAGACAGAGAAACCCTGTTTTGAAAATATACGTGTGTGTGTGTGTGTGTGTGTGTGTGTGTTTCCGAATGCTAACCTATGTTCCCCAAAGCAATCATCCCAGCTCAAATTTTCCAGAAATAGTTGCTGCTTCTAAAAAAGGGTACAAGGTATTTTTCTCAAATAAAAATCCTTGCTTTTTTTTTTTTTTTTTTTTTGCTAATTGAGCTATACATTTTTCCTCCACTCTACTGCTCTTCTCCCCTCTTCCCTTCCACCCTCGCCCCTGCCCCCGAAACTCCTACTTTACTCAGGAGATCTTGTCTTTTTCCCCTTCCTAGGCTGATTCATGTATGTCTCTGTTTGGGTCCTCTTATTACCTACGTTCTGGGGTTATAGCTTGTAGTCCTGTTGTCCTTTGCTTTTTGTCTAATATCCACTTATGAAAAAAATCTTTGCTTTAAAATTATGGCAAGCATAATTTCCAGGCAGTTTTACTTAAAATTAGAAACCTGTTAAGAAACAGATGGGCATGCTGACATATAGAATGAAGCAAGCCACTTACGGTATAACAAAAACTAAAACGCTTCAAATAATTCTATTTTTAAGATTTAGAAATGAGTAGATCTTATAAATTCAACATTCTGAATTAGTGAAGAATCATAATTAAACATTTTCAAGTAGGTATTTTATTATCAAGTAAAAACTCCCCTCTATTATGAACAGTCTTATCTGCTGATAGTAAACCCCAGTGGTTCACAGTGCTTGATAGCAGCTGGGTTCAGTTGAACTGGGTTCTCATCACTGGAAGGGTAAGAGCAAACTTTAGTCATCTTTAACTACCAAGTAAGACCCAGAACCGTATTTTCAATGCTGTGGCATAAATTACCGGAGTTGACTTTGTTATCTTATCAACGTTGAACCGATTTAGAAAGGTTCCTTTCTTTCTCCCTCTCTTTCATGTTTCTTTCATGAGTTGTCAGATCGTCTTTGTTGAATGGTCAGAGAAGTTTGTGGGTTTATATATCTTTAAGTCTATGAGCCTGAACCAGAACTTGTTTTCTTGTTTTGGGGGGAGGTGTTTCTTTGCTTTGAAAAGGAATATAATAGTACTTACTCTATAAAGTCTGTATCTCTTGTCTTGGTGTTTGTCCCACTTATACAAATAGCCTGGCTGATCTCATAAACTGTTGAGATTATATACCTCTACAAGATGTTTTAGAAGCAAAGAAAAACGATTTCTAGATAGTGGTACACATTTTTTTTTTCCAGTTAGTGCAGCAATATGTGAGCATTGATTGTCTGATAGAATCCGTAGAGCATTTCTGCATGCTTGTGGAAATATGATCTTTTGTTAAATAGAAGAAGAAACTAAAGCAGATGAGGGGGAGAAAAAGACTTGTCCCAGTTATTTTCAGTGTTTTACCCAAGAGACAAAAATAATGTTCTTAATTTTATTCTTTCTTCTCATGCTTAATGAACACCTAGTTTCTTTTCATTGATTCCTTTTCTTGTTAATGGTCCTTGGGCTAAGGTAGACATTGAGCATCTGACAGCAGGCTGAGCCATCCTGTGTCATAGCTCTGTCACTGTCTCCATCTATTGGTGTGAAGAAGTAATGCTCTTGCCTGAATATGCAGGCTTTTTTTTTTTTTTTTTTTTTTTTTTGCAGAAATAATTTAAGCAACAATGAATTGTGCCCTAAATGCACCTTCTTTCAGTTTGAGGATGTTAAAGTGTCACGGGATGTCACCTTTTGGAGATTTTGTGGGTGTGGGTATGTGTCTTTTAGTGATAGTTACTTAAAATTTATATATATTGTAAGTGAGTGTTGTGGTACATGCCTTTATAATACCAGTACTCAGGAGGCAGAGTCAGACAGATTTGTGTGAGTTGGTAGCCAGGCTATTAATGAGTTCCAGGACAGCCAGAGCTATATACTGAGATCTTGTCTTGAGGAAAAACGGAACCCTAAAATTATATATATTAGCCAGATTCTTTATTTTATTCTTTAGAAAATGAGGTTGGTATCATGGTCCAAAAAATATTTTAATAGCAAGAAATCTGCAAAATCCTGACAGCCTTTGCACATTGAGATTCTTGGCTTTTATGTCATTGCTTATGACTTGCTAATGAAGAGCTCAGTATAGCTTCTGATGCATCCCAGATATTCTGGGTGGTGACTGGCTAAAGGATTACTGACATCACAACATACAACTGTTGATTTCTATTGCCTCTGAGCCCTCAGTAAGTGCTATATTCTGCTCCTGGTGCCTGACTAGTCAGAGAGAGAGTCTTTGTCTGTGTCTGTGTCTGTGTCTCTGTCTCTGTAGAGGAGAAATGCAGTTAGTGTATAGACAATATGGAACGTGTACCTTCAGTAACTCTGTATGATGAAGCAAGTGCCAGGACAATGAAGGTATGTGATTCTGAACTCATTTGTTAAATGCATATGGAAGGTAATCAAGAGATAAACTTCCATATGTTTGTTTTCTTAGTGCCATAATTTTTATTAGTGGATATATGCAATAAAATACAAAATTAGGGCATTTAATACTATTTATTTTTACGA
This sequence comes from Cricetiscus sungorus, assembly GCA_030556225.1. NCBI lineage: Eukaryota > Metazoa > Chordata > Mammalia > Rodentia > Cricetidae > Cricetiscus > Cricetiscus sungorus. Next base: position 11,976,063 of record JANBXA010000367.1, on the reverse strand, counting down.
AGATCTGTGTGCATTTAGATGGGTAAGAGTCATATACTTTGCTGCAGTAATGCCAGTTTCTCCCTATACCGTAGATTTTAAAAAAGAATTTATATCATGTGGATAGTGCATTTTACCTCTGTGCTGATTTGTATTTGTATATAGCAAATCCAATTGCCTGGTGAAAAGAAATATGTCTTGTTCAAGTCTGTTTTAAAACGGATAGTTACTTGACCTTTTCAATGTTTCAATTTTCTTATAGAACAACTACAGTGTGAATGGGATACTGACTGGGAATAAAGAACGTGAGCACCTTAACTTTCAAAACCCATGTTAATATCTGTGCCCTTGATTGGGGAGGGGTAGGTAATTTTTAAAGTGATTAGGGGGGAAAAAACATGTTACATAAAGGAAAAATGCCAGTTTAACTTTATTGTTTGAAATTATTGATGTCTGAAAACTTTGACATCTACCTTGTTTTCTGGTTCCTCTAAACTGGGCTCTTACCTCCTCGGTTATGCTATAATAATGACAGCATATCCCCAGAGGTGTAAGTGGCTTGTTTATAAAAGAGTTCACTTGCTTTTTTACCTAAAACTAGTTGAAATTTCAAGATTTGCAGGGATGGTATTTGTAAACATCTCCCCTTGTATAACAGTTCTTTTGTTCTTGAGAAATAACTCATTTGTTCTAGAGAACATAGGAAAATCACTAAATGGCTGTTTATGAATACTGACCATCATTTTTCTTCCTCCTTTTGTTTCTCCAGTTAGCAACCCTATAATTGGGTTCATAAATAAATACACTAGTACCTATTATTGAAACTAGACTTCTGTCAGATGTATCATTTCAACCTCATACTCAGAAAATACCATCACCATTTCTTCTTAAGCTTCAGATTTTTTAAATTTTATATTGAAAACTTCAAAAAGAATAAAAAATGAACATGAACAGTATTAACATTATATTCTTAACTGCTCTCACCCAGGCATCCTAGTTCGCCTTTAATCTGCCCCCATCCCTTTGGGTTTTTTGTCTGTGGATCTTTGCCTTTGTCCCCCTCTCTTCCGTCTGCTTTCTCATGTGGTTTCAGACTGCCCATCAGAAAACTGTCCGTTGACTTAGTGGTTCACCTTTTCCCTCTCAGATCCTTTATTCATTCCTCCTCCCAGTTTCTGGTCTGTCTTTCTTTTGGACCTGTGTCTAGCCATGTGCCCTCATTTCTCCTCCGTGTCTCATCCCATTCTTCTTTGCTTCTCTCGTTGTTGTGTCTGTATCTCCTGCTTCCCACTACTGGTCCCTGGGGGTTTTGGTTCCATTCTTCCCTCTCATGGCTCTTTCTCCATATAGTTTCATTGAATGTAGGTGTGCAGTTGATTTTAATGTTTTAGTTGTTGCTGTTTGGTCGGCAGCAGTTACTGGTTACATTTTAATTTATGTTAAATTCTGTTCTCTTTCAAACTAAGAGTTATGATCCTGAGGCTATATATTTAAAATAAACAAGACTTTTAGCCTTTGTTCAATTTTTTTAAGACTTCATGCTTGGGGCATTATAATTAGATTGAAGCTATTACATATTCAGAATATTCCTAAATGCTTTGTCTTCCCATGTTGTACATGGGTAGCTTATTAAGAGACAGAGCTTTATCTCTTAAGATGTTTTTTCCTATTAAATTTTCAGGTTTATATAAAGCAATTAAAAATCAAGATACTGTAGTTAATTCCCTCTTCATAATAATGTTGTGGTTATGAATAAACTTGTATTTTTCAATACCTTTATGACCGTTCTATATCATATAAATGCTGTTTTGACATATACCCACCCCGACCCCACTGAAATCTAGCACTTATTACTTCTATGTTCTTTTAATGACTTTGTTGCTTTGTTATTGTCTCTGTTATAAGATTAGATCCTTGATGTGGGATGTATGAGGTGGAGGTAAAATTAGACAAAAAAAAAAAAAATTGTCTCTGTAAACCTTTTTACTCCTATGTAGCTAATCAATACTCATTTCAATTGATTTGTATTAATTTTGCTGCAGAATACAGCCTGACCATTCCTAATCCCCAAATCCAAATGCAAAATAACCTTTTTGAGCAAAATGATGCCATAAAGAAACTTCTACACTTCATCTCATGTAAAAGGGGGAATAAAAGGAATACTAAAAATATAAATAAAACTACCTCCAGGCCAGGTAGGTAGGTAGGTAGGTAGGTAGGTAGGTAGGTAGGTAGGTAGGTAGATGCATGCATAAACACTTTACTGTGTATCTGTGTATGGTTGGTTGGCTGGATATACATTCATATGTGCACATGTATATGTAAATATCATTTTAATGTGTATGTGTGTATACACCTGCTTGTCTGTATATGTGCCATATGTGTTCTGATGCCCAAAAAGGCCAGAAGAGGGTATCAGAGAACCAGGAGTTGCAATTACAGGCAGTCATGAGCCGTTTGATAATGCATGCTGGGAACTGAACCTAGGTCTTCTGCAAAAGCAGCAAGTGTTCTTAATCCCCAAGCTCCAAAATATGATGTGCCAAGATATACTGCTGTTATCCCGAATTATAGCCTTAAATCCATAGTTACAGTTCTGAGTGAAACCGTAGCTCTTGGAGTTGGAGCGGTTCATGAAGTAAAGCAGCCATCTTCCCTCACCGTATTGCATATTTTTTGTTCTTCTCTCCCCCTCTCTGCCTTTTAAATCAGCTCTGTTGTCTCAGGTGACTCCTTCTGGTTTATATAGCTAATACACTCCACAGTTAATATTCCCATTTTTCTGTCCTGGTTTTTTGTTGTTGTTAGTTTAGGTTTTTAAATATGTTTTTGTTTGTTTTCATTGTAGGCCACCGAAAGGTATGATATATTTGATCCAAGACAGTCCATTTCAGCCCCGGAATCTACAGTGGTGACAAGGACATGGGACTCCTCCTGCCAGATTACTGTTGGTTCAATACAATTGACATCCTGGCTGACAACTGTGAAAAGGAACCTTGGGTTATTTTATTTTATTTTTGTGGAACACCACAATCCCAGATCCATAGGACACATCAGGTAATATTCTTCTATTTCTTTGGATGGCCCTGGCTATCTTGGAATTGCACTGTAGGCTAGCCTTGAACTCACAGGGATCTTTCTGCCTCTGCCTCAGGATTAAGGGCATGTGCCACCACTGTCAAGCCAGGGCAGTTTAAAGCTTGGAATTTTAAGAATATAGGTGTAAACTGTGGCAGGAAAATACATTTACTATATGACAGTAGTGAATACTCAAAGTACAGGAGGATGTGGGGCAATGTTCATAGTATTCCTTAAAGAAAGATATTTAATGTTCACGTAAGTATACTTATTTAGCCATCACCTCCCATTTTGATTTAGCTCAGGTCTCATCTGACTGTATTGTGACATTTTAAGGAACATCTTCTCCAATATTATAGTCCTTGAAGGTAGGAATTTTGCTTTTATTTGTGTGCATTCAGCATTATTCTTGGAAGATAGAAGTACTTAGCTAATATTATGTAGTAACTGAATGTAAAGAATGCTTCAAACTAAATTAAGATTACTTTTCTTTTTTTGCCAAGGCTTCAAGTTCCCTGTAGAATTCTAAAATAACCTTTGCTAATGAGGATGTCTGATATTGTTATTATAAAAGATGAAACTGAAACAATGAAGGATTTGGAGGCAGAAGTGAAAGATACAACCAGAGTTGAAAATCTTATTAAATCAGAAAACTATGGGAAGATTTTGCCAGAGAAGAATGAACATTGTATTGACAACAATATTGATTTGCAGGTAAAAAGAGTTTTCTCCATGGCTACAAATACCTAATATTAATTGTATAAGTATGCTTCTTTTCATATGGAACTCACTTTTCACATTCTTCATTTTTTGTTTATTTGTTTTCAAGATAGAGTTTCTCTGTGTAGCTCTGGCTGTACTAGAACTTGCTCTGTAGACCAGACTGGCCTCGATCTCAGAGATCTGTCTGCCTCTGCCTACTGAGTAAAGATATGGGCCACCACTGCCCAGTCTTTTTTCACAATGCTAAAAGGGAAAGGTGACTCTTTGGTACATGTTTACTTGCTCATTTTTAATTCTCTGGACAGCTTGCTGAGTCTTAGGTCTTTGATTTGATTATATGCATCACATGATATGATTCTTTAAATTTGTGTGTAGCCATTATGTTTTTATTGGCTTTCTACCTTTTCATTTCACTCCTCTTCCTGTGCTGTAATTGATCACAATTTAACCTCAGAACTCTTAGAGGTGATTGAAATAGAGTGGTCAAACCTGCAGAAGATCTACTAGCAGAAACAGCCCTCTAGTGGTTTCTCCGTCCATCAGCCATTTCTGAGTATAGAAGCTTGTGGGGAAAGGGCAGATGTTACCTAATACTTTTCTTGTCTATGCTTGCATGGTAATTTAGAACCAACCATTGAAGCTTTTAATTCCTGGCAGAGATTGGAAACTTAAGTTTAAGGAAATGGCTGAACCCTTGGACCTTAAGTGTACATTTCCAGGATTTGTCTAGTATGGCAGTCCCAAGATAGCCACATGAATTATATGGCGATCAGGCATCCTAGGGAGAATGTTCTAGGAGGTAAGAACACTAAACAAGGCCTGGCTTCTGGCTCATGTCTGGGAGCCTCCTTCTCACTACCTTTTAATGCTACATAACGGATGATACCAGCCTAGAGGAAGTGTGCTTGGATCCAATTTGTAGATGTAGTAAACCATTTGATAAGACCCTTGACATTGTACTACTTTGAATTATTTTGCAATGCTTTCCTTTAAAGGGTATTGGATTGAGGGAACAGGAAAGAGACAACAAAGTAATAACAATCTCAAGACTGCTAAGAGCAGCTCAGGAAACCAGCCAGTCATGGTCAAAAGTCAGAAGTAGAAGGATGTGGTATTCTAGATCATCTCGGGTACATTTGAAGTTTAAGTCTAGCATAGGCTAATTCTTTATTAGGGAAAAGAAAAAGAAAAACCCCTTAAGGCTGAGAGTGGTAGAGTAGGCAACAGATTTCTTAACTGATGAAACAAATGCAAGGTAAAGTGTTTGCCAGGTCAAGTCCAAAAGAAGCTGGCTATTTGTGGCACCTGTTAGCATACCAAAGCTGGTCTTTCAGAGTCTTGCAGCGTCACAAGTGCCTCTTACTAGCGTCCATGCTGGCCTCCTGACAGTCTCAGCTCTTCCCCAGCCTCTCATTCCATTACAACCCTACTGTTTCAGCTATGTGTCTTCTCTTATTCCCCCTCTCTCTCTCGGCCTCCTTTTCCTGAATTCTCTTGTCTGTCTGTTGCTCTCTGGCTTGCCTGTCATGGCCCAGTCCAGTCTGCTGGTCTTGTCTGGTGTACTACTTTGACTTTCTGCTGTGGATCCTTCCAGTTGCCTCTGGCTTTTCTCTCCCTCATATGTATAATCAAAGCCTTCCCCTCAACCAATCCTTGAAGCAACCATGTCCTCCATTTATGTAATATTATCTTTGTAATCATTGTTATTATCAGTTACTTGTTAGCTAAAAAACAGCTACACAACTTCTCATATTTATCCCTTTGTTGTTGTTATGAAGGATAGTTTTTTTCTTTACCAATAAAGCTTGTTTTTAACATCTCAAAATTTCATTTTCAACATAACTTTTGTCTTTTAAGCCTGTTTAGATGGTATAAACATTATAGTTTAACACTTTAAAACTTAGAATTCACTTTATAAAATAACATTTTATTATTTAAAATAATTTCTACAATTTCAGTTGGTCATATATAAATCTGGCGGTGGCATTTATAATCATTGAGATGGAGAAATACTTGAGTGAATGTGTTTGTTGTTTTGTTTGTTTGTTTGATCATTTCTCTTAAGAAAACATGGTTTTGTTTGGTGGTTGTGGTACATGCCTATAATCCCAGCACTCGGGAGGCAGAGGCAGGTGGATCTCTGTGAGTTCGAGGCCAGCCTGGTCTACATGAGCTTATTCCAGGACAGGCTCCAAAGCCACACAGTGAAACCCTGTCTCAAAAACAAAAAAAAAGGGGGTGAGGGTGGATAAAACATTTTATTTTGATAGAAGTTAGCAGCCTGGCATTGTTAGCTTTCACTCCCCATTTTTACCTTTAGCTAAGTACTGAATTCCTTCTATTCTTCCACATAATTACTCTTAATCCTCTCTATTGTATAGAAGTGACATGCAAATTAGTAACCTGCAAGGTGTGGCCTTACTTATTAAAAAAAGCTTCAGCTGCTACACTTTACTTTGATAATAACTGAATGAAACAATAAAAAGGAAAGGGCATGTCAGCTTCTGGGTATGGTGGGAGAGAAAGCTTGTTATAGGCATGTGGGAGATCATAGACAGAGGCAGGGACATCTGGGATAGTCCAGAATTGTCATGACCGTGTGGGGAAAGGGGGCGGGGAAGGAAGACAAGAGAGGGAAATCAGATGCAGCAGATTGTACAGGGAAGAGTGTGCCAGCCAGGAAGACCCTGTTACAGGTAGACTGATTAGATATGTTAAGTAGGCACCTCAGCGTGGCTTTGAAATCTAACAGTAATAAATTACTGATTACAAATAAAAATGACTCCCTACATGAAATAAGTACGTTTCCTCTAAATTGTGTGGTATCAGATTGGCAATTACTTTATGCTAGCACACAGTATACCCATGAAGATTACTTGGATCTTCCTCGGTTTTTCTTCAAACTCTAGTAGCTGGTATCTCTGCCAGTGTGTCATGAGTTTAAAACTGAGAATCCATTAGGAATGTTCTGTCTATATTCTGCACCCATTTGTTGACATTTGTTCTGTCTGTTCTTTGATATAGGCAAGATAAACTATATAAATTGTCATTCAGTTTTCTAAATTATAATTCACTTAGTATTTCTCACTACTGGTAAAGGGCTTAAAAGAGTTGCTACATTTTTACTGTCAAAATAAGGTTCTATGAAAGATGGAACATGTGCTCCAAATAAATAAAACCCACTTTAAAAAAATAATTATAAATCAAACTGGGAGAATTCCTATCTAAAGCCAAGTCTGGCTGCCAAACTGGCAACAGAATAAAAATAAGTGAATGAAGGACATCTACTTTTATGAGCAGAGATCATTTTTCTCGGCTTCGTTGTGTGTGCTGGTGTATATAGCAGATACTTTTAGTATTATATAGTATGTATCTTTTACTATTTGATATGAAAAGAAATAAGTAATTTTAAGTAATAATGGCACTCTAGCACTTTACTAATCTAATGGTGTATTTGTTTCCTCTTGCTGCATAACATATTGACACAAACTTAGAAAGTTATAATGACTTCCTGTTAGAAGCTTACAGTAGACTTACCTGGGTTTTCTGCTTCAGATTTTACAAAACCAAAATCAAGAATGTTAGCCGATCAGATCTTCTTTGGAAAAATTTGGGATGAATAGGCATCAAGGTGCATTCCTTTTTCAGCAGACCTGAGTTAGAAAGTTGGCATAAGGTCTGTGATTCCTTGGTGGCCTTTTTTATCTTCATTGGAAACAATGCATTTGAATCCTTTTAATCTCTGGCTTTTTTGTCTCAACCAAAGAAAACTCAGCTTTTAAGAGGCCTGTTGATGGGTCAGACTTACTTCACTTTTTAAAGTTGTATCTTAGGGTCAGCTGACTAGGAGATGAGCCACTTCTGCAAAATCCCTTCGTAGCAGAGCCCAGCTTTGTGTTTCATTAAGTAGCCAAAGGATGGGGAATCATCATCCTTGGGGGATGTCTTTGAAATTCCATCTCCCATGTCTGTATGTTATCTCTCACATGTGTGTAAGTGGAATATGAGGTTACTGGACTGAGATTCAGATGCTCTTGGGTTCATTTTGACTAATTTGTAACTAATTTTGGGCTGGGAGACCTTAAGACCAGGCAGGAACTGTGTCTTATTTCCATGTTTTAGACGTGATTTACAGAGAGTGAAAAGCCTACTTGGCCAAGGGGAAAAGGAGAGCAACTTGAAGCAAATCCACCAATGTGCAAGGAGTCCTCTTAGGCAGCATTCCCGTGTGAGCATACTCAGACCATTTTTCTTGCATAAACAGTAGTCTCTCTCTCTCTCTCCCTCTCTCTCTCTCTCTCTCTCTCTCTCTCTCTGGCTTTCTGTGTCTTCAGTTTTATTGTTACCTTGGTGATCTACAGTCACAATTGTAAGACTACAGTGTTTTAATCTTTGAAGACCTTCAGATCTAAAATAGAGGTTTTGACATTTTCATTCTCTTGGTCTATGTTTCTATTGGCCTCAAACACACGTCTTGAATATGTATTGTGTTTGATGCTGAATTGGCTTCCTACTATTAATGACAGCAGATGCCTGGTCCTTAACCTTATGAGGAGCTGGCTTTGAAATGATAGATAGGAAGGAGACAGAAGGAAAGAGTTTGAAATCTGGGTCTGAGTTACAGGCACTGTAGGCTTAAGTGCAGACTTCAGCCAGTTACTTCTGGGCGTTCTCTAATGATGTGACTAGTGAGTGATCTGATGGTTTGCTAAACATGTTTATTGGAAGCCTGCCTTCTTTCTATCATTTCTGCTTATTGTCTTACCCGGGACCTAAAGAGTAGCTTTTGTTACAAAACTGGTGGTGTGTCCTTCATGTTTTACTGGAAAGGCTCAGCAGATGAGTGATGAAAAGTAGTATAGACTCTGACTCTTTCTTAGTGAGGTGGAAACTTTTCTGACTTCAGCTAATTGAAATTGCTCAGTGGTTTGGTGTGCCCACTTACCCCAACATTGGTGAAAATTTTGGTATAAAATACTGAAGAAGTGTACTTTATTTTGATATGAACAAGTCGCCTTCAAAGTTCCGTATTGTGTTTATTTAACACAGAAATTTGCTGATTTAAAGAAAATGCCAGTTCACAGAGGGGTTTAGTATCTTCTCCCAGTGTGCATCTGGAGGAATCAATACCCTTTCTCTAAACCATCTTTGATTTCCTTGTTAAGCAAACTCCGAGGTTTCGGTGTATGAATTAAGAAGCAAATTTTGTGTTTGAGTGTGAAATTTAATAAAATCTTTCTTATTGTATATTCAGCGGCCCCTGCAGTCATTTGGACAGACAGGAAAAAGGTCTAAGGTATAGTAACTTATTTGATGTGCTGGCATGCCAAGGCCTTCCTTCATGCTTGATGAATTCTTGTTTTCATACAGCACTACATTCAGTTTAGTTTTTTTCATCTTTTGTTTGGGGCAGAAAGCTTCTTTTGTTTTGTTTGGGTTTTTTTTGTCTTGCTTAGTCGCTTTTGTGCATTGCTTTTAATTATCCTTGGCGGGGTTTTTTGTTATTATTGTTCTTATTTTTTAACTATAGAGAAAAATTGCTTTGGATTTGAAATTGGAATTACGCCCATTCTTGCTATTGCTGTTATTTTTCAAACTTCAGTTGTTTATTTTAACTTTCAAGGGGTTTCAGTGCTATTTAATGATATATCTAACTTACACATTTCATCTACTTTTTTATTCGTGGTGGAAACTAAAAAGAAATTTAGACACTCTCTAGGGGGCTTTTGAATATGCCCTAGTTTATGAAATGTAGTGTTAATTTTAAATACTTTTCTTTAGTCAAGCTCAAAGTTAAAGCTAGTTCGGAGCCTTGCAGTGTGTGAAGAATCTCCACCACCCCCTGCAACAGAGATATCACAGGAGACCCAGGTAAACAACAACAAAGCAAAACAAAAATTATTTGAAGCCGTGGTGGAACTGGAGACATTCTTTGATATGGGTCAAAAAAGTTTAGTGTGGATGTATTCTTTCTTTTATATCTAATAAATGAAACTGATTTGACAATACTTGTTAATGAAATGCAAATGGGTTAGGAAAAATCTTCCGTCTGAGGCTTACAGTAGTGATTCTTCTTTTGGGAAAACTTGTGAGATTTTACAATTACCTAGGAATGTGACTTTAAGAAAGTTATAAATTAGCTGGTGGTGGCGGCAAACACCTTTAATCCAGCACTTGGGAGGCAGAGGCTGGTGGATCTCTTCGAGATCGAGGCCAGCCTGATCTACAGGTCTAGTTCCAGGACAGCCAGGGCTACAAGAGACTATGTCTTGAAAAAAAAAAAAGGAGAAAAAGGGTATTATTCAAAAGTATCAATATTAAAGCACTTTCAGTGATTATAATTATGTTATAATTCCCCCTTTAATTTTGTGTTTTGGATATTTATTGTGTCTTTATTCTCTGGGAACTACCTCATTTTCTGCTTAATAGTTTAGTTAGCTTGAATACATAGTAAAGCCAGTGTCCATTTCACGATTCTTCAGTAGTTATCTAACCCTTCTGTTTGTTCTTATAAAACATAAGATAGTGGGATTCAGGCAAACTACTGAGCTTGAAGCCTATATTCTTTCTAATGCTTTGGTTTTTTCTATGTTAGTCGTAACTGCAGATTTCCATTGTCTGGTGCGGTCTGCATGGTGCTTTTGGTTCTGCTGATGACTGTGATTAACTAGGCTGATAGTGAATGGCTTCTACTTTAGAAGAGGGATTAGGCAACTAAAATTAAGTTTCTAAAGAAACAAGATGACTAGTACTTATTCAAGAAACTAGAAAGAAAACTTTTTAAAGGAAAGGTCGTGGCATGTTGTACATCTATTTTAAAATTTAAAATATAGGAGTGGTGAGATCCACCTTTAATTCTAGTACCCTGGAGGCAGAAGCAGAGGCAGAGGCAGGTGGAGCTCTTCCAGGAGGCTGTTCCAGGCCACCTAGGGCTAAACACTGAGCTCTGTCTTAAAAAAGCTTTTTGTCTCAAAAAAGTTTTTTGAAGCAAATGTCGCTTGTGCGTTTGTTGTTCAAGTATGCCTTTTCTGCTTTCCCGTGATGATCTCGAAGAGATACTGTAGATACTAAAGTTAGCTATCTGTGGCATGCTTATAATGTGTCTTTACAAATCACTATATTTTATTTCTTACACACAAGAAAGGGGAAATTTTAAAATAAACTGTAGGTAATAATACACCAACTTTAAAATCTTTTTTGATAGTTCAATTATTCAAAATTCATTTGTGATTTTTCTCCATTGGAGCTAGATATGTATGTATTCTATTAAATGTATTTAGCAAAAATATTTTCCAAGGAAAGTCAGAAATAATGTCAAAATATTTTACTGAGTATAGTTGCCTTTAGATTACTTTTAAGCTAATCCTCTGAACTCTTTGTTTTACAGAATATGGTTGCTTCATGTTAAGGATTACATGGTTGGCTGATAGGAAAGTTATTCGGAAAGGGAAAAAAACCAATAAGATTGTTCTTTGAAATATCAGTCAGTTTTTAAAAAGTTCTCTTAAGGGCTAGAGAATGGTTCAGCAGTAAAGAGCACTGGCTGCCTTTCCAGGGAGGGACCCAGATTTGATTGCCAGCACCCACATGCAGCTCCCAACCATCTATATCGCCAGTTTCAAGGGATGCTACACCTCTTCTGGTCTCCATAGCACCAGGCATGCATGAAGTGCAGAGATGCACATACAAAACTCATATACAGAAACATAAATGAAACAACTTTAGAGGAATTCCTTTTTTGTTTATATGAGGATTGTTTGTTTATTTGTTTGTTTGTTTTTTTTTTTTTTAAGACAGGGTTTCTCTGTAGAACAGCCCTGTTTGTCTGTCTTGGATCTTGCTGTGTAGAATAGGCTGACCTCAAACTCAACAGATCTGCCTGCCTCTGCCTCCCTGGTATTAGGATTAAAGGCAAGAGCCACCCCCACCCAGCTTGGAAATTTCTTTTATAATTAAGAATAAAGAATATGGTTGTTCATGACGTGTGTTTTGAAAGTTCATTTCCTCATTCTGTTGACAAAATGATGTGCTGTCTTAGCCTCGGCATTAGTGATCCAGGGAGTTTGAGGAAATAGGAAGGAGCTGCCATTCAAGAGTATATTAATACAGAGACATATTAATACCTTCTGAGAAAAACTGTGTTGTGACCTTTTCTTCTTCTTCTTCTTCTTCTTCTTCTTCTTCTTCTTCTTCTTCTTCTTCTTCTTCTTCTTCTTCTTCTTCTTCTTCTTCTTCTTCTTCTTCTTCTTCTTCTTCAATTTTCCGTTTATTTTACTTCATGTGAAAAATATTGGGGGCAATGGGGCTTGTTTTATGATATACTACAGAAACCTATGTAATAAAAGTTTCTTTGAAAAGTATTTTCTGGGATATATGTTGGCTATTACATATATATATATATATATATATATATATATCATAGATTGTGCATTACATTTTAAAAAGTTACACCATATGTATAAGATGTAATGTCAGAATTCAGTTATTCCACTTACTGTGCTGTGTCTCAGTTTCTCTTAAACAATCATTTTTGTTTGGTTAATAATCTCTTATTGCCTCTCTAAAAGGTACTTTAAAAAAAAAGTAGAAACCTCTTTTTCATGCCTCGAGTTGACTAAAAATAAGTGTTCTGCTATCTGTTCTCATCTTTGATACAGTTTCCAACATTTTTCCCCATGGTGTGTTAATTTTTGATACTTAATACGGCATATAACTCATAGAAAAGGTTGAGAAGCAATTATAAGAGAGGTACCATTCATGTGTGACAAGAGTTTGTAATAGGGAAGTGACCTTCATCACAGGTGTTCTAAACGTCATACTAAAGAGTAAGGAAATTGCAGTTTCCTATGTATATGTTTGCATTATTTATAGTTGGAAAGCTTACATTGCAACCTTCAGCATTCAGAATGGGTTTTCTTTATTCAAGTACTGAAAACAGGGTTAGCTGATAACAATAACCTTCTCTACTAAAGTTGTAAAATACAGTTTATCTTGATTAAGTAATTTAATATCTATAAATTAGTACCTACAACTCAGATGAAATACTATCTAAGTACAGTCTGCTAGTCATTGGGAGAACTGTAAAGTCAGGGGCTGAGAACTCAGTGTGAAGTCTTTCCCTCTACATACATCTTTTTAGATTATCCACCTAAGTAGTAAGGAGCTTCAAAGAAGTAAAACTCCTAAATGTTTTCCTAAAACATAATTCCAAAGCTATTTGCAAATATCTGAAAATTATGGGAAGAGTAGAAGCAGGGGGGAAAAAAGCTCAGAAAATAAATCAGTCACAAATGCACCATACTGTGTTTGGTAAGAAAGACAGAATGCGAAAAGTGGGCGTTCATCATCCTGGTAGAAATTTCCAATAGATGGTGTTTACTCTGTGTTCTGAGCATGATTCTGCCACTGAGCATACAGTATCCCCAGCCCCTGGAATTCAGAACACACATGTAATGGAAGAAAAAAAAAAATGACTAGAAGTAAAGAGTAGCTAATTATCTTACAGTTGTATATATAACCAAAGTTCTACTAATGGCTGTTTTGAAAATATTTGTGTGGTAGGGAGAAGTTTAGGAGTAATTTTTGCTGACAGTAAGTTTGAGAACACTGGTGTTTGTATCCTCCGTGTTATTGACCACTTCTGCTACTACTATCCAGAAAAGTTAAGTAATGAGTAAAAGTGTGATTTAGTCTAAGAAAATGCCAGACTTCTATCTTTAGTTGAAATGGCCTGAAGGTTGTCGTTTATTTCTTGTAATTTTGCCTGAATAAACATAGCTCAACATGATCTTTGCCTTTCAGGGTATATAAAGTAATTTTCTAGTTATCTCTTCTCTCTCTAAAATTGCTTTAATAACTTATTTTCAATATAAGATGGCTCTCCATTTTGGTTTTTGATGGTACGACAACTTTATAGTTGTTACATATCAGGAAGAAACAGAATCTTATTTGATCTTTCTAAAACAACTGTGTGGTGAGTAAAGGAGGCATAGGGCTACATAAATCTCAAGTGAGAAACAGGTGCTGTGATGCTGAAAACTTTTCTAGTTACATTTTTGTATTTCAAGAGAAAGAAGGGAGCGTGCTTATGGGATATTCAGAAAACCAGACTTGGGCTAGCTCAGTTGGTAGCGTGCTTACAGCATGCACAAAAAGTCTGGGTTCCATCCTTAGTACCACAAAAATCAGGTATACCCTTGCACGCTTGTAATCCCAGCACTTGGGAGGTAGAGGCTAGAAGATTAGATGTTCGGGGTCATTCTGCTTTATATACCAAGTCTAAATTGAGCCTAGGATACATTAGACACTATCTCAAAAAGAAGCTGAATTTTGTTAATTATTTTCCTGGTAGACAATTGATAATTATTTTCCTGGTTGATATTTGTTTAAGCATCTCCAGATGGAACAGTAGGTCGAGAAGACCTGAGTTCTGACCTTGAGGGGGTGTTTTGTAAATATATACACTAAAAAGTATAACAGGAACATTTACTTTCTCTGAAACAATTTTGAAGGTCTGCTTTAATTGATACATTTAGATGAACATATTTGGTGTAGTTGGTTTTGGTTTTTAGACAGCACCTTACTCTGTAGACCAGACTGGTCTCATACTCAGATACCCACCTACCTCTGCTTCCTGCGTGCTTGGATTAAAGGCGTGTGCTCATCCATGCCTGATTGAGCAAACTCTTTTAACCTTTTACCTCAAGACATTTTTAAAGTTTTCTGTTTGTTTTGAGAAGGGGTTTCACTGTGTCGACCAAGCTGGCCTTGAATTTATAGCATTCATAGATTTGACTGTCTCTGCCTATGACACCACACCTGGCTAAAGTTGATTTCTAATTTAGAAGCTATAATAATTGGATAAAATGAAATTTTCTTGTCCTCTGTGTTCTTCATACAATTTTGAGTTACTCAGGAAATGCCAATACTTAATGTAAAATTAGTTTGTATTTTCATGGCATAACTAATTTTTCCTTTCAACAGGAAAAAATTCAAATCCAGTTAACACAATCATTTGAAAAAGAGGAAAAGCCCTCAAAAGATGAAACAGATAAAGAAAAAGCCAGTGATAAGTTGCCCAGAAAAATGTTATCAAGAGGTTAGTAATTTGTTTTTATTTTTTACATAAAAGTTTAGTTCATTATCAACAATTCTTTACCCCTTGAGTAACACACATCACATCTCTATATTGAAAATGGCATAGCAGAGTGGAGGAATGATGTAATATTTACTCATCTGGTATATCATGGTTAGGTATAATGATACGATTCTCCAACCAAAAATTTTACATAAATCTTAGTTACTAAGAATGGTCATTAAAATCTCTTTCTAGTCTCTCTCATGTTCAAATGCCAGAGTAAGAGTGCTATATTGGTTCAATGCAAACAACTGGTGTCAAATTAAAAATATTTTTGGAAGCCTCAGAATGTGTCTTCATAGAAGGTTTTAAGAATCTTCATCATTGAGCACTAAAGTTCAATATAAATGCTCTGTTAGTTTATAAACTCTGTTATGTTGACCAGAATTACCAGGATTTAAGCATATAAATAGACATGAGTATTTGGGAAGTACTTTGGAAGCAAACCTTTGGCCCTGCATCTCAAGAATCTTAAATAAATAATTTTAGAACTAAAATTCTTCCAAATTATTGTTTCTACTTAACATTCAAATGAATTAAGTTCTTTAAATTTACTACAAACAGAAATAAAGAAACATGCTTAAACATGAGAATATGATGAGTACATGAGGATCATTCAGGATAATTTAGTCAGACGTTAAATTTAAGAATGTGTATGTTCATGAAGTTATATTAGCTCATGTTATGAAGAATATATGCAAATTGAAAAATAGTGGTCATCTGCCTTCATCATAAAGTTCATTTTCCTGCTTTGTCATTTTTTTTCTTCATGGGGCTTCTCATTTTACTT
This sequence comes from Cricetiscus sungorus, assembly GCA_030556225.1. Lineage (NCBI taxonomy): Eukaryota > Metazoa > Chordata > Mammalia > Rodentia > Cricetidae > Cricetiscus > Cricetiscus sungorus. The sequence goes on along the minus strand of JANBXA010000367.1, from coordinate 11,960,356 downwards.
AAGATAGACATAATGTACAAGAGGGGAAGGTATTTGTGTTCAAACAACTTTATACTGGGTTTTTGTGTTGTTGTTTTTTAGATTCCAGTCAAGAATACACTGATTCAACTGGCATAGATCTACATGAATTTTTAGTAAATACATTAAAAAACAATCCCAGGTAAAAATTAAATTTATAAGGTTTACATTGTCTCTAGAGTATCATAATCTTGCTATATATATTTTCATTATTGAGTTCAAATATTAAGATTGTGGCTATATGGGATATAACATAACCATTTTAATTTCTTAGGACTAAGATGTCGGTCTACTAAATGCAAGTGTATAAATACCTTATGCATTCTATAATGATGTGCAAATTATTCCTATCCTTTAGGAATTTTCAGAAATAGAATGTCATCAATATATTTAGAATCTGAATTGGGATTAAGAAAGATTTAATCATGTGTATCTTTCTATAACATCTCTATCCAAGTAAGAATTCTGTATACTCAACTCATTATGAGTAAATCTTGTTCTTTCTAGTTAATCCTATAAACTTCCAGTCAAAAGCTTTTTGCACTGCTCATTTGAGTTAACACTTGAATTGTGAAATCCATTTTGCCTAACGTAGGAAATGATTACTTTTAAACTTTCTGCCAGGGGCCTTTGAGGATCCGCAAAAAGGCTATCCACAGTGCACCTCACCAGTACTTTCTTGGGGTAAAATGAACCAAGGTTGAACTCCTTTCCGCCAGCTATTAGCTTTGCGGTGTGGTATTTATGCGACAGTGGAGTGAAGATGAGACAGTGTCGGGAAGGAGCGCCTGGCAGTAATGTGAGCAGTGTCCAGACTGCTTCCGTTGTGCTCCAGCTTGGTTATTCACTGTTGCTCTCATTCAGGTTTGCTGTGGCTACTGCTCACTTCATTTTCAATCTTGCACTTAGCCTCTGAAGGACATCCACCAAAATTAAAAATGGTCTCCTTTGCTATAAATGTGAAAGAAAACAAGGAAGGTTATGTGGGAAGGTTTGGATGCAGGAAAGGGAAAGAGGAAATGATGTGATTATATTACAATCTCAAAAAGAAATGACTTTTAGAGAGCAGTCTTATTTCAGTGATGAAACCTGAAAGGCCATTGGTTTGAAGGGAATAAGAAGACAAGCACTTCTGTATGATTCTTTCTTTCTTGTTTCAACTCTATTTCATAGTAGTCTCAGTAGAAAGATTCACTAGTTTACTGACATTTTATGTAAATATGAGGAAGATATATGGTATTCACTGTGTGTGCTCGAGACACATGCTAAATAATGAATGTATAATGAATGTTGTAAAAGAGGCTGTTTCAGGTGCAGTGAAAACCAGAGGAAGGGCTGTTAAGACCACTTGCTCCTCTCCAGAGGACACAAATTCAGTTCCTAACACCTACTCATATCAGGCTGCTCACAGCTGCCTGTAACTGTAGCTTCTGGGGATCTGACTTCCTCTTCTGACCTCCACAGGCACCCACATACATGGGTATATATCCACACAATAATGTATACACACACACACCACGTAAAATAAAAATTGTATGTGTTTATGTGTACAACAGGACAAACCGAGCATTGTTGTTGATATTTGTTTATTAGTTCTTCAATACATAGGGTTTCTTTGTGTAGTCCTAGACTCTAGACCAGTTTGGCCTTGAACTCAAAGATCCACCTCTGCCTCTAGTGCTGAAATTAAAGTCATGTGCCCAATGTAGTTGACACTTGTAATCCCAGCACTTGGAAGACTGAGGAACGAGGATTGCTGAAAGTTACGGGTCATTGGGCTACAAAACAAAACCGTCTCAAAAATGTAAAGATGAAACATAAACAAAGGAGCTGCAAAGGACCCAACCTGTGGTTTTTGGTTGTTATTATTGTTTGCTTGTTTTTATGTCCCAGTAGATTTTGAAAGCCACTAGGATATCAGGCACATTTAAAAAGTGCTGTGAATGTACAGTGCCAGTGAAAACTGTCCTTGAAATACCAGTTGTGTGAATTACCTAAGAATTACCGAGCATGGCATGCTAACCTGAGTCATTGTCAGATTTTTAAACTGAAAGATACCATATAATGAGATTGGCGGTTTTAAAATAAAAGTACAACCTTGTTGGGTTTATAACCACATTTGAGTTTAAATGTTTTCTTTTTCTTTTTTTTTTTTTTAATTTTATGTCCATTGGTGTTTTGCTTGCATGTATATCTGTGTGAGGGTGTTTGATCTCCTGGAACTGGAGTTACAGACAGTTGTGAGCTGCCATGTGGGTTCTGGGAATTGAATCTGGGTCCTGTAGTAGACTGGCCTGTACTTGAACTACTGAACCATCTCCCCAGCTCCCCACATTTGAGTTTAATAAGTACAATCAATATACTGTGTAAACTAATGGAGGAGGGGGCAAAAGCGTGGGTAAATGTTGGTAAGGGTTTTTTTTTTTTTTTTAAAGTAATTAGGGTTCGCTTGTATTTAGTTCTGGTTTTTGTAAGGTACTCCCTAAAAATTGACTTTGATTAGAGTTATGTTACATCACTCTTTCTCACATGGTTCAGGAGCTTGACCAATGGCATGAAGCACTGAGTAGGAGATAACCTGAGGGAACATTTTTTGTTTCCTCTGTTGGTTGAATTTGACATGCTATCTCTAAAAGTATGGTTAACAATGACTAAAACACTGAAAACCCATATATTATTGCTTCTTCTTTTAACTTTAAGTAGTTTTATGTCATTCTGAGTGACATCCTTCTTTTTATGGGTTTAACTATAGCATATATTAGTTTATTTTTTTATTTTGTTAATTTATTTTTTATATTCCAACCCAATTTCCCCTCCTCTACTTCTGCTCCCCCCCCCCTTCCCTTGTGCCTTCCATCTACTCCACGGAGAGGGTGAGGCCTCTCCTAGGAAGTCTGCTAAGTCTGTCCCATCATCTCACTGAGGCAGGACCAAGACACCTCTCCACCCCACACCCCTGTGTCTGGCTGGGCAAGGCATCTTTACATATAGAAGGGCTCCACTATTCAGTTTGTGCATAACGTTAGAGCTTGGACCACCTGCCAGTGGCCTTGTATATAGGTCACACCATTGTCATCTGTATTGAGGGAATTTATTTTTGGATTTGGGTTTGAAATTGTTGAAATATTATGAGCATAGTTTTCTCTTTCTGAACATATTTTAAATGTATACAGTTAATTTTTGTTGAATAAATGAATAGACTGAAAGGTATTATTCAGTTTTATGGGAATTGTTTTGCTGTACATGGGAAGATCAAATTCAGTATTGATGCATGGACATTGGTGATCCAAGAAGCAGCTACCAGTTCTTTTGTTAAATTGTAGAAAGTTCTTCTCTGTAGTGTTGTGTTTAGTTTAGGGAACTCCTTGGCCTTACTTTCTTGAACATAAAATCTTTAGAATATAGTCTGAAAGCTATTTCTAGTTTTATGTTTCTCTGAGATTTTTGTTTTGTTTCTCACGTGAACATGAAATCTCTAGCACCATATTTTCAGTGTACATGAACCAAGATGAGCCAGGCGTTGGTGGCACATGATGCACACGATTTTAATCCCAGTACTCAAGAGGCAGGGGCCAGATCTCTGTGAGTTGGAAGCCATCCTGGTCAGGCAGGGCTGCTAACAGAAAAACCTTGTCTCAAAACAAAAAGCACCAGAGGGCTGATCCCATTGATTATTACAGCCTAAGTGCCCTGAATAGGACCCTAATCACTCAATGGAACACATGGGGATATTCACTTGAGTACTGATTAATTTAAGATAATGAATGTCTTTGCTTCATTTTGATTTTATAAGAAATTTTCTCAAAAATGTTAAAAATACTTAATAGCAACTTGTGGAATGAGAAATAAGAGCATTAGATTGCCTCAGGAGTTTTCATTACTATCAGTATCTTCTTGTGTTCTTTAGATGACTGTTTCTGTGGCACTAAAGGTAATATAATTGGCCCTTAGGATGTACACTGCCCTGTCCACATTAGTGTGTGTGGAAAACTCTACCAAAAAAGGTTACACTGAAAAAAAAAATCATCTTTCATTCTCTTAACTTTTCTTTTTTAGGAAGCTTATAAATGCACTAGCACCAGGATTGTGGTATCTCTGTGTTGTTTCTAGAGGGAAAGTAGCTGTGTAAATTTCATGACCTGTTGACGTTTACCATTACTTCAGTGCTGACTTTTATATGTAAGAGTCTTCATACTTTCTTTCAGGGACAGAATGATGCTGCTGAAATTGGAACAAGAAATTTTAGATTTCATTGGTAATAATGAGTAAGTTCTGACATTAACAAGAAAAGAAATTGTCATTGTAATTCTCCTTGACTTACTAAGTTAGCTGTTTCTCTTCCTTCAGGTCCCCACGTAAAAAGTTTCCTCCAATGACATCTTACCACAGGATGCTATTACACAGAGTGGCTGCCTACTTTGGGTTAGACCACAATGTTGACCAGAGTGGAAAATCTGTCATAGTGAACAAAACTAGCAACACAAGAATGTAAGTGTCCAAAGTGAGTCCTGTGCACTGATGCCTTGCCTTCCTACAGCACCTTCCATTTGGGTGAACACCATAACTTTGTGTGATAGAGCCACAAAAACATTTATCTTGCTAGGAACAAAATACATCCCTGAATTCAGACAAGGAAGATGAGCCTTGTCTGAGACAGCAACAACAACACAACCTCGGAAGACCTATTCTCAGCCATGCATGACAGCCACTCTCTTAATAAATTTTTAAAGTTAGATTAGGTTTCCATGGCCACCTTCAAGCAGTTTTATTTAAATAATTATAAAGATGAAAAGGCATTGAGGAGGTTTTGACACCCTCACATCATTTCCAAAATACTGTTTTGTTTTGTTTTGTTTTTTTGTTTGGGCTTTTTTGTTCTGTTTTATTTTGTTTGTTTTCCTTTTTGTACCTCAAATCTGAAGAAACTGGAACTCCTTTCTTGGGTCATATCTCATTTGTTGAGGAAAAAGTTTAAATGGTTAGAAGGAGCCCTTTGTTTTAAAAGTAATTGCCTTTTAAAGGCCCTTTAAAAGACTGGGCTTAGAGCTCAATAGGATAACACTTGCCTAGCAATGATCAAGGATGTAGGCTCAGTCCCTTGAGTTATAAAAAAGTCCTTTAGTCTCATTCTCTGTAGCACAGGGATTATAGGCCTTTGCCAACAAACATGGTACAAAAGTAATTTGTATCATTTTCAGTTATGGTAGAAAGGGACCTCAGATGATAAGTAACAATCTGTCTCATTCTTCACTTCATTATTATTTCTGCCTTTCCTCAGGTCAGTTCTCTCAGAGTCTTGTCTTGTCTATGTAGCACTCATTTTAAATGGTGTATTTGATTCATCTAGTCCCTTCAGTTATCATGGCCTTTGCCAATATAGATAACATATTGCTTGCCAAAGAAAAATTGATGCTCACCAATTTCAGAGAGTCTTTGTCAACTAAATAGGTGGTTTTCGTATTTTAAATGATTATTCCTACAGCAAAAATTAATAAAAGTAGTTGTCTTGGATGGAAAATCCTCATAAATCCCTGGGAATTATTAGAATATATAAATCTGATTTAATTTCATCATGTTTATCCATTCATCTAATAGAAGCATCTTTTATCAATTAATCTTTTCCCAGTTAATTATATAATGACTAAAGTAGGATAGTATTCAGTAAGACATAGATGAAATTGGAAGTGGCTAGAACTTAACTCTCTTTAACCAGTACCTTTCAACGTTACTCAGAGCTGCTGGATGCCCAAACACATGAACATTAGCAGGCATTTTGACTAACTTTTTGACTGACAACTCTCTAAGGTTTTCAATACAGTGTAACCTCAGTTGTTTGAATTCTATGAATGATGTCTGAAAAGTTTTAGGGTTCTGTTTGTAAAGGTGATCAAAATTTAGTTTTAAATTGGAGATGTTAATGAATTATGTGTTATTATAATTAGAACTGTTTCAGATCATTGAAGTTACACTGTATTCTTACTTTATATCTTCTGGGATCTGAAGAAGGTTGTAAATCAGAAAACCTTAGAGATCTGCTCCACATTGAATAAAAACAAACTTACCTTTTCCTCATAGGGAGATTACCCGCTCCAGCCTTGAACCAGTGGTGTTGTGGATGTCAACAACCGGGTGTCCACTGGGGTGTCTCAATGGAGCGGGAAGTTGCCGATTGCAGGGCAGTAAATTCAGGCATCTTTAAAAGAAAGAGGTAAGACAGTCTTAAGGTTAGCTGAAATGCCTGCCGTATTTTGTGTGGGAATCCAGCTGTTCTTAGAAAAGTTGCCAGGGCCTTGGTTAAACCCAGAGTTCACTTTAGAATAAGAGTCCTAAACACAGATGCCTCAAATGAGAATATGTGACTTTGCACAGCTACAGCTATAGGTAATAACAGTAAATGACACAATCCTATGACAGATGGCATACTGTCATGGTCAATACTAAATACATAGCCTTTCAAACTCCTAAAGAAAACAGACTTCTCATCATTTTGGTCCTGAATCATTGTGCTCTTACCTTCTCTTTTACTTTTGTATGGATTTTTTTTTTTTAATCTGCTCTGTTTCATCATTTTATAATACAGATTTTTTTTTAATCTTGCTTAGATAATCCTCATCTTTAAATCTCTTTTTGTGTAACATACAGGAGTCAGCTATAGTGTTTTATTAAAAATTTGGTAGATTAAGCTGAGTGTGGTGGCACATGACTTTAATTCTAAAACTTTGTAAGTAGAGGCAGGGGGATCTCTGTTAGATTGAGGTCACCCTGGTCTCCATAGCAAATTCTAGACCAACCCAGGTTACACAGTGAAACGATGTCACAAAAAGAAAAATTATTCACTAGACTGCAACAAATACTTACCCATGTATTTTTTATTCTGTTTATAATGAAATACCTGGTCTTGCTTTGCTGAAATGTCATTGCTTGGGTGTATGATTAAGATTTATTGATTGCTGGGCATGGTGATGCACACCTTTAATCCCAGCACTCAGGAAGCAAAGTCAGGCAGACTCTAGGAGTTAAAGGTCAGCCTGGTCTACAAAACAAGGTCTGAGTTAGCCAGAGCTATACAGTGAGACATTATCTCAAAGAAAACTCATAGTATTCTCATACTGCTTAATATATATATATACTGTACATCAAATATATTGTATTATTTCTATAAGCATGTATAGTATATAGCTTATATATATATGACTATATAGGGAATTTATTAAATTTTTCTAGATGCATTAAATGTTATGTATTATTTTAAAGGAGTAATTCTAATGTAAAATGGTATTAAGTCACAGAATACTGGTTGAATTAACTGTTGGAGCTGAGAATATATTAACAGAGGTCAATTTTAACATAAGCCTAATGTCTCAAGTCCATAATCATTTATCTGTCTTCCAAGTCTTATGAAACGTTCAGCATTTCTAATCTGAAAAACAAACAAAAAATAAACCATGCTACAGACTAGACTCTGAGCTTCGTTATTCGGTAATTGCCTTAGTTTCCAGTGTTAATCTCTGCATAAGAGCTTACTTTTTCCAACCTCTTTCAGATAGTATAAAATAAATCCATGACCTGAAGTCTCTTAACTCTTTGGGTTAATTCAGTCCAGAATACTTGATTGCTTTCATTTTATGCATGTGATACAGTACTTAGCTTTTCCTTGGTTCATGCATAGACAGCATAGACAGGATGTCAGCCTTGAGGTCTGAGCCCATGGGCTGCAGCTATGGTCTAGTCATGTGTTTATCCTTTGACTTTGTCTCAGGTACTTTAATCTCTCGAAGGCCATCTACCTCAGTATTTACTATGATGACAGAGTTCTACTGGGTGCTCTTCCTTTGCTATTTATTTCAGCTTAAGAAAAATATTTATATTCCCATCTAACACATGGAAAAAGATTAAGTACTTATGTGTATCTTAAAGCCAGTACTGTGTTGAAAAGCTAGACTTGACTCCAGAGCCTATGCTGTTTTTAAACAAGCCTCTGCAGTATCCTGTAGAATAGTGTTTGGTCATAAAATCTTACTATGATGAAGTGAGATAATAGTAGTGTGTCTTAAGCAGCACTGATAAATATAATAGTTTGTCAACTTGCATATAATATTATTTCACTTTTCTGTAAATACTGTACATTAAATTTTTTGTCCCTTTGTCTTGCTTCTTTTTTTCAGACCTGATCAGAAATTTAATGAGCATATTAAGGATGATAGGGGTGAAGACTTCCAGAAACGATACATTCTTAAGAGAGATAACTCCAGCTTTGATAAAGATGATAGCCAGGTAATCTTGAGAAAAATGCTACATTCTTTTAAGTGCAGGCTTTAATTATACCATTAGTTCATTTTCCTAATAATCAATTGTTTTTGCCTCTTTAGATGAGAATACGTTTAAAAGATGACAGGAGAAGCAAATCCATAGAAGAAAGAGAAGAAGAATACCAGAGAGCTAGAGATCGAATATTTTCCCAAGATGTATGTATAGACTTACCCTTAGGACTGTATGTGTAACTACCTTCTAGTCCTCCCTTACTCTATTGATCATGTTATTTTTTATCATATTAATTATATACTCATCAGATCATGTTTTTGAAAGTAAGCATATTGTTAATCCTAATTTGATAGTACATTGAAACAGTATTATAAAGTTTTACCAAAATTGAACATACGAATCAATAGAGGATGGGAATGAGTTGCTGTTTTTTAGAACATCTACATGAGTGGTTATTTTATGCATATTTGCCAAAAATGAATAGATTTGGTTTTACCAATATTGGTTGTGTATCTGTTCTTTGCAATACTTTAGTACTTTTCAAGGATATATGAATGAATGTAATACATGATTCTTCTGCCACAGATAGAAATGTCCCCTCTGTTGAAAGCAAAACAGAGTAATAAATAGCGTTACAATTTAGACCATCAATTAAGAATTTACAGTGTGTAATAAATAACATTGAGAATTTATGTTAAGTGCTATGCTGGACACTGAAGACCATATACATGGACAAACATGATTTATATACTAAACAACCCTTTGTTGTCAGTATTGTTTTTACAGATAAGGAAACTCAGGAAAAGTAGCCAGAATAAATATACCTAGATAATGACTGAGTAGGAATTTTAGTTCAGATTTGCTGAACTCAACATCTGTATTACATAAATGATTTTTCAGTACTTTATAAGCAATGGATACTGCCGTTGATAAGTTGTCAGAGACACACGTGAAAGTTTAATAGAGTCACAGTAGACAGAGAAGCACTACAAAGTTGATCTGGGGAGGGGAAGAGGCAGTAAGCTTCTGAGAGCCTATCAGTTTAAGTACAAAATTAGTATTTGAAGAGGCTCACAGGAAAAGAAGAACTTGAAATATGAAGAATTGAATGATTTAAAATAGCCTGGCAAAAGGCATAAATAAGGAAGTTTTAGACTGGAGAAATGCTAGGCAACTTGACCCTATACCTTTGTTGAGATACCTACATGAACCTTTGGTGTGGGCTGTTTTGTCTTTCTATAAAAGGCCATGCAATCCATATTTTAGGCATCTTGACCCACACATTTGTATCTGCTCAATACTGATTCTGATATGACAGCCACCATAATACATAGTCATAGTTGTATTCCATTGAATCTTTATTCGTAGAAACAGGTGATTGGCCATATATTCTTGACTCCTATGACAAAGAGTCATGAAAGATGGAAGAATTACATCTTAGAGAGCTTTGGCTTCTGCTCTATAAAGTGAATGAATAGGGCAAATATAGAAGACTGTTGCAATTATACAAGCAGAAGTAATCATTGCCTGACTTAGATTGACAGCACTGTAAGAATTTGACTATAAGCCCTTAAGGCCTATCTGCTTATTTTCTGCCTGATCCATGTGGTCTGTGTGTTATCATACCACAAATAGAAATGGTTGCTGTGTTATAGTTAACTCATCAGCCTTTATTTTTCACATTTATTATGTGCACGTGCGTGCGTGCGTGCGTGCGTGTGCGTGTGTGTGTGTGTGTGTGTGTGTGTGTGTGGCAGAATTTCTCTGTGTAACAGCCTTGTCTGTCCTGGAACTCACCCTATAGACCGGGCTGGCTTTGAACTCAGAGATCCACCTGCCTCTCCCTTCCCAGTGCTTGGATTAAAGGCTGCACTATCACCGCCTGCCTTGGTGCCTTTATGTTCTGAGACATCTTCCTATTGTCTCTATCAGCTTTTGCATACCAATAACTAAATATTTGTGAATAAGAGAGAATCTGTAGATCTTGAATGTATGATTAATGATACTCAGAGCATCCATTTTAAGAAGACTATTCAAATTTCAAATTCATTTTGACAATGAATGGACTCTAAAATAGGTGTCTATTAAAAGTAAGAACAATGTCTCCAAGCCATAAAAAAATTCCATTATCATTTATTGAATCTTTTGTGAGGTATACTCTTACATTTTTAGTTACCAGCCTAGCCTTTAGCAGGTAAGCCATCTCTCCAGCCCTTGGTGGGTGTACTCTTAAAGTTACTACATATGATTTTTGTTGTTATCATTGGTGTACAGTTGACTTTGTGTATTTGACAAACTTTATACCTTTCTTTCCTTTCCAGTCTCTTTGTTCCCAAGAAAACTATATTATTGATAAAAGGTAAGGAAATTTTTAATATCTGTCCTGGTTGTTATCTATCCTGGTTATTACCTAATTGATGCTAATAACAATTTAAATGTCTTATTAAAATGCCAACAGAATCCAAGATGAGGACACTAGTGGTACCCAGCAGAGGCGCCAGATATTTAGGTATTGGGTTGTTTTCCAGTCGGTGGTAAAATTTGTGGGGTTTTTTTTTCCTTTTTCTTTTCCCCTGTTAGCTTTTCAATGTTTTATTTCTAAATTACAGAGTCAATAAAGATGCTTCAGGGAGATCAACAAACAGCCATCAGAGCAGCACTGAAACCGAGTTGAAGTGCTCAGAGCCTCGGCCCTGGAGCAGCACAGATTCAGACAGCTCCTTCCGGAACCTGAGACCTGCTGTGACCAAAGCCAGCAGCTTTAGTGGGATCTCGGTCCTGACGAGAGGTGACAGCTCTGGAAGCAGCAAAAGCATAGGCAGGCTTTCAAAAACAGGTACAAATCTCTTCCTAGAACCGTACAGTCAGAATGCCACTTTGCCTAAAGTGTTAGCTTCTCATCACGTGGTCTAATTGCTGAACAATGTAAAGTTACCTTCAGCTCAGTAGACGTCTTCAGAGCTCAGGAGTGATGGCCGCACTGACATCAGGATTCATTTGGTCCTGGAGATAGAATTTCAAACAAAGTAAAGTGCCTTGTCTGTTGCTGTATAAACTTAACATCTTAGTTCAGTGACTCATTTCTTGTGCAGAGGAGGTGACTGGAAATTCTTCTTATTTATGATTGGAAATCATGGCTTCTTGCCTAGGATTGTTTAACATTAGGTGTATCTCATACTGTCAAATATTGATTGCATTTTTTCATGACTTACCCTATAAAAATGGATAAAATTGTTGGGAAAATTTTGAGGAACTTAAAAAACAAAGGAAAATAATATACCTACAACTACTACAAATATAAATTTAAATAGTCTGCTAATTCTTTAGGCTGCTTTGTACTACAGATACATTAGTCATAGCATTTTCTCTTCATTCTTATTACAGAATCTCGTGTGTGTTTGTGTGTGTGTGTGTGTGCGTGCGTGCGTGCGCGTGCGTGCGTGCGTGCGTGCGTGCGTGCGTGCGTGCGTGCGTGCGTGCGTGTGTGTGGTTTTTTTTAGGACTTTTATAGACTTTTTTTTAAATCTCAAACATGAAAGTCAGAAACAGCTATTTCTCCCTAGCCTGTTTGGATTAGGTTAAACATACAACTTACATTTGGAAGATATATTAAGATGACAGAATTTTTTAATATAGTATATTTCAAATTGCTTATGTTCGTGAATTCTTACATTATTTAAAATATAACTCTATTGCAAAAGACAGTAAATTTTATGAATTTTTAAAAATTTGTATACTTAACTGTATATGCTGCAATTTGGTCATAGCTGAAGGAAAATAAATCTCAATTGTGAGGAAGTCATTTAGAGAGTGCAAGATTCACCTGCTTCTGCCTTCCAGGTGCTGGGTTTAAAGCTGTGCTGTCTGAATCTGTTTGTACATTTCATTGTCTCGTTACCAGCTTTCAGTCATCATGCTTTAAATGTCAATAACAGCTTCAATCCCCGTGAAATAAGTGTAGGCTTGAAAGTAGTCAAAATTCAATCATGAAATTAGTTAAAGTTTGGTGAGAAATAAATCTTAAGCTTGTCCTAACATACAGACTCGAATGTTTTTCATACTATTTCTTTCACTGGGTAAAAGAGAAAGGTAGTTGGGTTTACAGTATAGGAGGATGCTGATTATAAATCAAGATGAAATTCTGTAGTGAAACTTGGCATTTGCTTCTTTCAGTAGATAATATATTATTTCTGTTGTTTCCCACGCCATTCTTAATTTATAGGTCAGGGTTTCTGTTACATGAGGTTTTGGGCATTTGGCTGTGCTCAATTCTTTTCCATGGGGAAATTGTAAATTGTATATTGCTAAGTGTTTTTCTAAAGGGCAAAATGTATATGACGTGTCCTTTTGAGAGTGTCAGTAGTGTGCTTCAGTGGCTGCTTGTGCCTTGTGTTACTGTAAACTTGGTAAATTACATGCTTTGGTGTGACTTTTCTTACCATTTCTGTGCTGCTGCTTGCTGTGTTAAACATTTAGGAGGGTAAACAAAAAGGAACCACTGGGCAGTAAATCATAGTAGCCAGTGTTATGTTGTAACTGCGTGTTATATAGTATGAATTGTATTATTAGATTTTTAACCCTGTATTTTTATATTGAAGTTTAGTTTTTGTTTTTCTTTTCTTAATACCATGTTTTTCATTACTCTTCCTCTAGGATCTGAGTCTTCAGGTAGCGTAGGGTCCTCTACAGGCTCTCTTTCTCATACCCAGCAGCCTCTCCCAGGTTCAGCTCTTAGCCAAGCTTCTCATGGCGCACCTGTCATCTACCCGGCAGCCAGCACTCACAGTTCTCTTTCCTTTGATGGTGGCCTCAGTGGGCAAGGTGCATCTCCTAGCCCTAGCTTCCTTTTGCTTCCCTTGGAAGCAACTGGCATACCACCTGGCAGTATTCTGATCAACCCACAGACAGGTGGGTATCCAGAGAGATAGTTTATAAGTGACATTGTCCTGAACACTTCAGTAAAAATGTTTAGGCTATAAAATGCTAAAAGTTTTATTCATATTATAAGAATTTTCCCCATGTGACATCTGTGATGTATAGGCTAGATAACAGCCTTAATATAATTAAACAACAATGTATTCCATTGAAGTGATTTGACTACCTTTGAGAGAGGTTTATGAGATATACCATTTTTATTCTGTAACAAATAATACTTTATGAAGAACCAAGTAGATGAATGTCTTGAGAATATAATTACTATGTAATATCTAGAAGACATTGTTTACAAAAAGGTAGTTGCTGTAATTTAATATTGACAATATATGTTCTTAGTCCTTGACATAAACTAATAATTAATTTTTTGAACATTTACTTTAGACCATCTAGTTTGATAGGGTGTTGCTGTGAACCCTACTGAGCTCATTATGATTAAAATATCTTCTAATGGGCAGGAGAGATGACTCAGTCTTTTAAAAGTTCTGGCTTTTCTTTCTGAAGACCCAGGTTCAGTTCCCATCACCACATACTCATACTTCAAGTTCTTCATTGATGACCCTTATAATGGCCCTTTTAGGTAGGGGAACCCCTGTTACAGTAGGGAAATTGAAATATGTAGATACAAAGTTGTTATATAATACATTTTGTTGTAGTTAAACTGATTTCCTACTTACAAATTTGAAGCTGTCAATTATTTACATTTTAAGCCTTTTTTGTTTGTTTTGTGTTGTTTTTAAGTTAAAATATATTTAGTGTAGGCTTTAGCCTAGATTGTTTCTCGTTCCCTTGGAAATTTTTGAATGGCTTCCTGATTTATCTTTGAGTCAGGTACTTTGTGTTTGAACTGAAATACACACTGATCCTAATGACTGTGGTGAGGCTAGGCGGAGGTAGGAGTGCTAGGTCTTTTGAATGCTGTTGACCCTTTTCCTGTGTTTACAGTTGCTGAACCACGGTCCTGTGATAGACTACCTGGAGCAGCATGAGATTCAAAACTCAAAACTTCCAGAAAAATAGTCTTTTAAAGATTGCTTTTACTTTATATGTTTTGCTTGGTGTACATTTATGCACCTGAGTTCACTGGTTGCAGGGACCAGGAGAGGGCATCAGATCCCCTAGAACTAGAGTTACAGATGGTTGTGAGTTGCCATGTTGCTGACAGGAACTAAACTTGGGCCCTTAGGAAGGGCAGCCAATGCTCTTAACTGCTAAGCCATCATGTCTTTAGTCCCTCAGAAGATATTTTGATTATCCAGTGAGCTCAGTAGGGTCTGAAACAATACTCTGTCCCCAAAACCAATGATAGTTGAATTGTCAGTAGCTTCATTTTGAATCAAGCTAAGAATAACTTTTGTCTCCCGGAATTGGGAGTTGTGGCTTGTGCGGGAGGGGTTTATGGATGTGTTTCATAAGTCAGTAGTGACAGCTTTATTTTCAGTCCCTGTTGTACATTGACTTTTTCCTCTTTTCAGGTCAGCCCTTCCTAAACCCAGATGGAACCCCAGTCGTGTACAATCCTCCCATGACTCAACAGCCAATTCGAACCCAAGTGCCTGGTCCTCCACAGCCACCTCTGCCACCCCCACCACCTCAGCAGCCAGCAGCCAGTCACATTTTCTCACAGGTGCACAAATCCATGATTATGTAATGCTAAGTTCACCTGCCTTTGCATATGTAGGGCTAATGACTGAGATAGCCAAGTAAGTATTTCCTACAGCTTTAATATGATGTCCCATTCAAAGATAGTTTATATGCGTACTCATACACTTGTTTCTGTAAAAGACCATATAATCATTCCACTAGTGAATGAATCTCCTAATATAATTTCTCACAAGAGGTTTGTGGTGATAGTTTGAATTAAAGAAATTTCATCCCCTTTTCTCACAAGGGGGGGTCACTTATATTGGTATGGTATTGTCCAGTGGTGTGGTGTGAGGTGAGTAACATGTAAATAGCTGAGTTGCACTGTCACAAAGGGTAAACTTAGTGAGAACAGTGGTGTCTGCACGTAAGGCTCTTGGCTGGCATGTCAGTGTTTGCTTTGCTTTGTTTTTCTTTGATCTCTAACGTAGGGCTTACACAGTTTTAGAGGTTCTTCTATGACCATACAAAACCATGCATTTACCTAGAGCAAATTGCATAAAGCTCTGCCAAAGACTTCCACATGACCTTTTTAACCCTTAGGTTGAATACACTTGAGACTGCATGTGAGCCCTTCCTTGTCCTGCAGTGCCTTGGTTTTCATTGAACTTGCTTCCGCAGAATTTCTTTCTTTTGCTGTTGTATTTGCTTTTGTTGTCTTTACACTGCTATGTGTTTCATCAGGGCTTTATAGGACTGACTCCCACTTTTACTTAATTTGATGGAAATAAGGTTAGTACAGCTTTAAAAATGTCAAGAATTTCTTTGTGGTTATAGTTTATTATCTCAGATTGTTGCCTCCTAGGAATGATTTTGCCTGTTGATCCTCAGACTTGTGGTTAAGAACAAGTATAGAAATAACTTTGTCCTATGTAGTTATAAGGACATCCTAGATGAAGGTATAGAGAGTGGTTTGGAAACGGATGCATTAAAGAGTTGAATATCAGGTCTTGAGGTAAATATCCCACTTTCTGATTGATTTACCCTACACATTTTTTTGAAAGTGTTGGCAGTTAGATTGTCCCAGAAACAAAAACTCATTGACTGAATACCCAATTGCTATGATTTGTCCAATATCAAACACAGCAAATCTGTGAATCCCAAATATAGCCCCTTTGCTACATGAATATTGCTTTGTAGCCATAATTCACATAGGCAAAGGAAAAGAAAGATGAGGCTTTTCCTTGTCAATGTGATATCGGGGTTTTACTTTGATCAGCTACTCTTTTTTTTTTTTTTTTCTTAATTTATTTTACATACCAACAGTTTCCCCTTCCCCAACCCACTCCCATCCACTCTGCAGAAAGGGCACTGCCTCCCATGCAGACACAACAAAGCCTTCAGCTACTCCTGTAACTTACAATTTTCTCTGCTATTTAGCACTCTGGAAGACATTTATACCTTAGGCTCTCAGCTCACAGTCCTTCTGTTCCCCAGCAGATGGAAGTTTTGTTCATCTGACATCTGAGTGTGTCAGACCGACTGACTGAAGACAGATTATGTCTTAGTGTTTATGTGACTCAGTGCATCATGAAGCCAGTAGGATTTCCAGCAACTGCACCTCCTTAGCATGCTACAGCTTCCAAGGCTAGCTCATTCATGGCAGAGGGGTTTGTCAGGTCAATCAGCGGTTCCACAGGTCATTTTATTTTTTTCATGCTTTTCTTTTTCACCTTCTTTTCTTTTCTTTTTTTTTTTTTTTTTTTTTTTTTTTTTAACCCCTAAGCTGATCTGAAACTTTTATACTTGTGATTTTGTGGTTTTAAAAAAAAGATGTGGTCATTATAAATCTTAGTTGTTATACAAACATTTTTTTTCCTTGTTTATTCCCTGTACAGCCTTATAATTACTTGCATTTTAAGATCATTCTATTTTGGGAACATTATCCAGAGCAGGATTCATTCATGAGTATACATTTTAACCAAATGAGTTTTTATCAAATAAGAATTACCTAAGTTCTTCATCTCCTTGCTTATCTGACATAATAAAAATCACTTTTATCTTAGACTAATTTTTCATCTATAAAACAAATTCCAAAAAAAAAAAAAATTGCCTAGTTTCTAGCACCTTTGGAAAGCAATTTTTTCCTGAAACACAAGAAAATTTGGCTAACAATTTTTAGGATCTAATTTCTCAGGTCCTACCATGAATTCTCTTAATACATTTAGCCACAAAGAAAATGTTTTATTTTTCCTACGCGAAAGATGTGTGTTTGTGTGTTTATATATATATATATATATTTATTTTTATTTATTTATTTATTTATTTTTGGTCCTGATGTAGTTATTAAGATTTATTCATCATGTGTATCAGTATTTAAATTGCCTGTCTATCTGTATATATACCATGCGTGTGATGCATGTGGAGGTCAGAAGAGGACAGCAGATCCCCTACAACTACAGTAGCAGACGGTTGTAGGCCACCATGTAGGCTCTGGGGACTGACCTGGGTCCCCTGCGAGAGCCCATGTTCTCAACCCCTGAGACAGCTAATCCCTGAAGTGTTATTCTTAACATTTTCCTCATAAAATGATTAAGTTTTAGTAACATTGTCTCTGAGAATTTAAACATTTGATCAAATAGGATTGGTATAGATGCCATATAAATTTATATGGTTTCTATTTATACTTTAGTAGTATAGAGCAATATAACCATAGGACAGCCCTTCATAAAAATCAGGAAGAGTGAGAAGTTTTGTTTTTATTGACAACTCTGATAGTAAGATTTGAAATGGCTAATTATGTTTCTATTAATCTGCAAAAAAGTTACATTTATGACATAGAAGTTATTATTCTCAGTATGACATCAACTTGAGCCTAGGTATGCTCTTGCTGTGTAGAGTTCTTCATTTGATACTGTTTTTCTTGTTGATTGTCCTGTATTTTTAATGACTTTGTAAGTGTAACTTTCCATGCTTTGCAATCCTTGTGACCTTTTCCTCTGACATTAACTGTTTGCCCACCTGTTCTTCCTAGCCTGCTGGTGCTCTGCAGTGCTCCTCTCAGCCTGCTGGTGCTCTGCAGTGCTCCTCTCAGCCTGCTCAGTGCTCTGCAGCCCCCTACCCATCCCCGCTCCTGCCAGTCTCACCTACCCAGCAGTACTCTGTGGTACTGTATCTCTTTTCACCTCATCGTTACTATGGGCAGTGTGTAGTGGATGCTTCAGACTGTGGTCAGTGGGATATGCTCTTTTCGTTTTTATTCCAGGCATAAGTAACAAAGGCATTTTCTAATTCATATTAATATTTATTCCTTTTGATAAGACACTGATTATATCAGTTTATCATAGTGCCTGTTTAAAACATAACATTCCTGCTGTTTCTAAAGGGTTGTCTCAGGGAGAGTGTTGTAAACTAAATATTCAGATGTTTTAGTGATCTTTCTCATTTAAGTCAGTCTTGGAATGACAGTGTCATACGGTTTCTGTTGCTCTGATTAAAACATGATGACTAAAGCAGCTTGGGGAGGAAAGGGTTTGTCTCATATCACAACTCTCGGGGGTCACACTGTTTCCGTGTGAAGTCCGGGCAGAGGTCATGCATGGGTGCTGCCCATTGACTTGCTCTTCATAGATTGCTCCGCCTGGTTTCTTACCCAACCCAAGACCACCTGCCCAGTGGTGGCACCACCCCCAATGGGCTGGGCCTTCCAACATTAAACGATGTTTAATAAAAAGTACCACAGACTTGCCGGCAGGTCAGTCTTAACAATACATTTTTCATATTTGAGACTCCCTCTTACCACATGACTAGTTTGTGTAATACCCAAAATATGTAATATCCAAAATATGCCCTCAATTGTAACTGTCACTGTCTGTATGTATCTCAGGCCCATAAGGCAAGGAGTTAAGCTATGAGACTCTGGAACATTGTGTCTTTTTGCATAGCTCCATACATGAACATAAAGTAGCTTCTACATGAGAAGTTTGCTTCCTTTAAAATGAACTTCCTGGCATCTTGCTTGATTTTACTAGGGATATTCTATGTTGATACCATTGACTATTCCATGTTGAAACTATGCTTCAAACCAGATTATAAACTGTAGCTAAAAAACCATTCTTGCTGCTTTTTGGAAATTGCTCTGTTGAGGATGCTTTCCTTTCGAACTGAGCAATCTTATTTAACAGATTTGTCTCTGAATGATTTTCTGAAATAACTTTCAGCTTGAAGGAAGAGATATACTTTTTATGAGAGACCCTTGACAGTGGTATGTACATATGCTACCTCTTGTAAGAATATTATAGATAGTACTTTGTAATTTAGAACTATTAGACATTTTCATGTTTAGAAACCATTTTCAGATATGCTGTTAGTCTGTTGCTTCCTGAGAGTGGGCATTCCATTTTAACTCTGTACTGTCATTTGAATGACCAATAAGAGCTAATACTTATGCTGTCTAGTTAGAAACTATATGTCATGTGGCTCATAAATTATAAGCCCCTGCCTTGTCTGGATACCATTGGTTGTTCACCAGTGATCCAGAAACAGGACACTCTGATTTACAGTATTTTACTGTTTAAGTGACAGACTGAGAAGCACTTAAAAGTTACTAAAGAAAAAGAATGACTAGTTAGATTTTGATGGTTGGAGATACAGAAAGGCATCAAACCTGAACCCTGCCTTCTAGGAAGAGAAGCGTATTTAAAAGAAACTCCATTCAGGAAATATTGATTATATAATATAAAAGTGTCCAATTTTACTTATAAACCCAAGTCAGCATTTAAAATTCATTAAGTACAGTTTTTTTTTGTTTTTTTTTTTTTTTTAACTGAGAAATGCACCCTAACCCTTTCCTAATGCTATGATGTCCATTAGGTGTACTTTCTAAATGATACGTAATGATAGCATTATGACATACCTTCCCTCCTGTATTGCAGTTTTCATTTTCATGAACCTGTTTTCTTATATCTTACCTGTTTCACATACATACGATGTCCATACCTACACAGTTACAGGTTGCTTGTAAATGTATAAAGTGTAGAGCCTGGTGGAAATAGCTTAATTTGGGGGAGTGCTTGCCTTACATGAACAGAGTCTTGGGTTCTAACATAAGCACAGTGCAAATCGGACATTGTGCTTTTCTCCTGTAATCCCAGCTCTCAAGAAGAGACAGGAGGATCAGAAATTCAAGTCATATTCAGCTGCATGAATTTGAGGCTAGTCTAGGCTACATGAGATACTCAAAATAATATGTGTGTGTATATATATAAAGCACCATCCATTGGTAAGTGTGGCTCACGAATTGAAGGCTCACTGACTGCCACCTTCTTTTCAACAGGATAACCTTGGTTCTCAGTTCAGCCACATGAGTCTTGCCCGGCAGCCATCAGCTGACAGTTCCGACCCTCATGCCACCGTGTTCCAGTCCACTGTTGTCCTCCAGTCTCCACAGCAGTCTGGTTACATTGTGACGACAGCACCCCCACACCCGCCGCCTCCTCCTCCTCCTCCCCCCTCCCCCTTCCCTACCACCTGGGCAGTCAGTCCCCACTGGCAGTTTCTCTGCCTCTGGGCATCCTGTCAGCCAGCCTGGGCTCCAGCAGCAGGGGTATCTTCCTCAGCCCTCAGCACAGGTGTGTTGCTGTCTCGTGTTCTCTGTCTCACAGGAACCTGTAACATGGGATCAGTTTGTGAGAGCATATAAGCAAAGCCCATAGTTACATCTGTAGATTGTCAGGTACCTGGGGAGCAGCCACATGACAGGTAGCTACAATTCAGTTAGGGAGCTTACAGTGTGTGTCCTTTGAATTTCCCGCTGTCTCTTAAGTGTGTGTTGTTTTGCTTACTTGTCTTAGGAAAGCACAGTGTATGTGTTAGTTAGGGTTACTGTTGTGATGATAACACATCAGGACCAAAAGTAAATTGAGGAGGAAAGGGTTTATTTTATTTGGCTTACACTTCCACATCATAATTCATCAGAGGAGGAATTCAAAACAAGGCAAGAGCCTGGAGGCACGAGCTGATGCAGAGGTGATGGAGGGGTTCCATTACCTGCTTTTCATCCTGACCTGCTCAGCCTGCTTTCTACAGAAGCCAGGACTCCTTGCCCAGCCTTCCTGTAGCCTTTTTCATTGGGTTATTTTAGTAAGGCTTTTGGTTTTATAGATTGCTTAGAATTGTGTATGTGACAGATCATTTCTCTATACAAGATTGTTTCCAATGCCTTTTATTTTGTCCCACACTGCAACTAAGCTAGGTCAGATTAATTTAAAATAAATTTGCACTGGGTATCAGATGGATGTCTATGAATTCAAAGCCAGCCTAATCTACAAAGAGTTACTAACAAACCATGGCTACACTGTGAAGCCCTGTCTCAAAAATGTAAAGAGAGAGAGGTGTGTGGTATCTAAGCATACTATCTAGGAGGAGTCCTGGTCCTCTGCTTCTTACAGTCTTTCTGCTCACACACTCCTCAGTCATTTTCTTTAACCTAAGATGCAGGGGGTAAAATGTTTCACTTGGGGTTGGACACCCCACAGACACTTACTCTCTATGGATCTCTCTCTGGTGCAAAGAGAGTCTTCTTTGATGAGGGCTTACATGCCACATTTATCTGTGGGAACAAGGGTAAATAGGGTACAGTTTAGGAAATTGGCAGCCATAGGCTCTTCCTAGGGTCTATAACCTATCCAGACACACGTAGTTGGCTAGGTTTATTTACCAAGCATGAACTCGCTCCTACTGAGTGAGCATTAAGTCTAGTTAATAGCTTCTGATACTCCAGGATAAGAGTGCTGCTATGGCAACGTCAGGGATCTGTGTCAGGCCGTCACTGTGATTGTATAGTTAATACGTGGGCCGGGCCATCGATTGCTTTTCTCTATTGGCAGCTTATATAGCACCTTTGGATGGTTTGAGAATTTGCTCTAACAGTTGCAACTCAATTTCTCCAAGTCCTATGTCTAAAGTGTATGGTGTCCTCAGATAAGACTTGAAGGTCTTATCTTCGAGGTCTGGTAGGCAATAAAGAACAAAGCAAAAACTACTTATATTTATAAAAAGAGAAATGTAAAACAAATATGGCAATAAAATCTAAATGTGATTGATGGGCACAGAAGTAAATGTTCTTTGTTCTGTTTTGTTTGGTTTTGTGGGGATGTTTTGTTTTTTTTTGTTTGGTTGGTTTTGTTTTGTTTTTTTGAGACAGGGTCTCTTCATAGCCCTGGCTGTCCTGGAACTCACTCTGTAGACCAGGCTGGCCTCAAACTCACAAAGATCAGCCTGCCTCTGCCTCATATATGCTGGGATTAAAGGTGTTTGCCACCACTGCCCAGAGGAGGATATCCTTGAACGATATGTTAGGTCTGGATTTTATAGTTTGAAATTTAGTTAAATATAGTTTACATGTAAATTTTCAGTTGGTTTGAAAAGGGTTGGTACTGTATTTACTGCTCATTGCATTCTGATATGGAAAAGTTTTCAAGTAAAACTAATTTTTGTCCTCAATGCTTATGATTGCAGATGCCAGCCTGTTACTGTGCTCCAGGCCACTATCACTCCAGCCAGCCTCAGTACCGCCCTGTCCCTTCTGTCCATTATAGTTCACATCTAAACCAACCACTGCCACAGCCTGCACAGCAGACAGGTGAGTCTAGTTCTGATGCCAGGATCTTCAGCTATTTAGCTGTGGATGTTACCGTTTGCAGATTTACTTCAGTCTTACATTCAGATATTATCATGCTCAGTCTTTGAAGATCTCAGATATATGTGTGTGAGTGTGTAAGCCAGTCATATTTAAAGGAGTGGAAAAATCTACACAGATTTGTATGATAAAGGGGTGAGGGCATAATAGGAAGGTTCTACATAGCCAGGAGTCTAGTGAGTATCTGTTGAATTCTCACTGCCATGGTAGTAGAAGCCCTCTTAGTATCCTATTAATTCCTCAAATAGAAATGCTAGAAAGACATTATGCACAATGGCCTCCATACACTAACCAGAATCAAAGAAAAAAGCCTGCTAAATTTGATGCATTTGAACTTTAGTTAGCTAAAGGATGACATTTTCGTGTCAAAGATGTCTGTCTGGTGAACTGTATTCTTATACATATTTCTGTCTCCTTTTCAGTTTGATAATTACTTAGTGAAAAAGAAACAAGTGGAATCTAATACTAGACATTTCCTTCAAAAATGTATTGAATTGAACCCCAGTCTCACTTTTTAAATACTGTCTTAAAAGGGCTGAGTAATAGCTTAGCAGGTAGATTGCTTGCAAACTTGAGCACCTAAGTTCGGTCCCTGTCACCCACATAACAGTGGGCACAGTGTAATACTGTAATATAGCACTGGCAAGGTGGAGACAGGTGGATTCCTGGGGCGTGATACCCAGCCAGCCTGGACTGATTGGTGTATTCAGAGATGGTGAGAGACCAGTTTCAAGAAAACAAGGTGGACAACTCTTGGAATCATATCCAAAGACAAACTCTGGTTTGTACACTCGTGCCCTCACACATTCAGTTCACAGACATGCAGAAAGCTGTCCTGCTGATTCTAATGAACTCCCTTCAGTTTCCATCCTGGTTGTGTCTTGTTACAAATGTTTAACAAAAATTAGAGAGCTGCCATTGTTGGAGGTTCAGATTCTGTGCAGAGGCATTTCATCTCTAGCTGCACAGAGGAGCCTGCTGCTTCGGTACCGTCTGCTAACGGTTGAGAGCTACCTCTGGGCTGGCCCTTCCAGAGAAGTACTCTTCTTGCTTCTTGTCCTAGTGCAGTCACCTTCTGCTATTATCACATAAGAGTCATAATTAGCACAACTCTACAGCCAAACTTTCCTATTCTTAACCTGTTACACCTGGAAGTTTTGTGTTCTTAATATGCAGGATTTTCTCTTTTGTACGGACTAGCCCCTATATTCTGTGTGCGACAGATGTTTTCTTTCTAAAGGATTTTGGACATCATCTGACCATTTTAACTAAGTTATAATTTGTTCTGTTTCATTTGTAACGCCTTTTAATGTCAGATTTTCCTAGTAATACAACCTATGTCAAAAATATAAACAGTATATACTAAGTTCAAAAGACATCAAAAATTGTTCCTTGCTGTTGAGGTGGTTCAGCAGGTAAAGGTGCTGCTTACTGCACAGCCCGACAGTCTGAATTTGATGCCCATAACTTACACAAAGGCAAAGGGGAAGAGAGCCAACTCCACAAAGTTGTCTCTGACTTCCACACCTGCGTGGTGACGTGACACCTGTCCCTCTTTTTACTCTTATGCACACATCTTACAATAATAAATTACAACTTTTTAAAATTGTTTTCAAAATTGTTAATCCTGAAACCAAGTATGGTGGTGTGCGCCTTTAACCCTAGTACTCAGGAGACTGAGGTAGATGGATCTCTGAGTTTGAGACCAGCATGGTCTATAGAGCAAGTTCCAGGCCAGCCATGGCTATTACACACAGAAACCCTGTCTCAACAAACAAACAAACAAACAAAAAAATTGTTTATCCTTAGGAACATTGATCATAATATTGCACATTTAATGTCATATACACAATTGTTTTATAATAAAAATGATCTTCTAGCTGGAATCAGCACTCTGTAGGTTAAGCTTAGAAGGATCATACTTCGGCTACATAGCAGCACCCTGTATCAAAATTACAACAAAAAATAATAGTAAAGAAAACATTTTTCTGTGCTTTCTGGGCCTGAAAATAATTGACTTATATTATTATTTATGTCTGGTTTTTTAACCTTCCAAAATTATAACATCCGATTTGTTTTTTTAATTATTTTTTTTCTCCTGTGGTTCTGGAAATGGAACTTGGGGCTTTGTCTATGATAGGCAGAAATTTGCTGCCTACTGATGTCCTTACCTGTGGTGACTCAATAATTTTATAATACGTAAATTGAGTTTTGGAGAGGTGGCTTAGAGATGAAGCACTCTTGCAAAGTACCAACACTCACGTGAAGGCTCAAAATCATCTACAACTCCAGTTTCTGGGAATCTTCTGCTCTCTTCTGGCCTCTGTAGGCACCAAGCATGCCTTTTAAAACAATTAGACACGTGAAATGATAAAATAATCTATAAATCGTTTAATAGAAAAAAGAGTGTATAATGAAAGGCCAGCAGACAGTTAATCAAAACCCTGATGGTCCATGGTCCTTTTTCTCTTAAGTTTTTAACAGACTTCATGTTTATTTTACGTTTTATGGGTATTTGCCTTCTGTATGTCCTTGCATTACATTCATGCAATACCTTAGGAGGCCAGTAGAAGGCGTTGAGTCCCCTGGGCCTGGAGTTACATACAGTTGTGAGCCATCAGTGGATGCTGGGAATTGAACCTAGGCCCTCTATAAGAGCAGCAAATGCTCTTAACTAAGCCATCTCTCCAGTAGGACGGTCATTTTTAACTTGTGCTAGTTGTGTTAGTTATAAAGCCTGGGGCTTTCAGTTTGCTCACTTACAAAATTAAAGTGTGTTATTGTATTGTCTAGCCTCTGTGAACTGAAAAATTGGAAGATACTGTTTGTCTTGAGTCATATTGGGTTTAGAAAGGTGAACATTGTCTGGGAGATGGTGGCATACCCTTTAATACCAGCACAGGAGGCAGGGAGGAAGAGGCAGGCAGGTCTCTGTGAGTTCCAGGGGCTACACAAAAAA
This sequence comes from Cricetiscus sungorus, assembly GCA_030556225.1. NCBI lineage: Eukaryota > Metazoa > Chordata > Mammalia > Rodentia > Cricetidae > Cricetiscus > Cricetiscus sungorus. Next base: position 11,934,902 of record JANBXA010000367.1, on the reverse strand, counting down.
ATCCTGTCCTGAAAAACTTTAAAAAAAAAAAAAAAAAAAAAAAAAGGCAAATATTAGAACTGAATTAAAATAGCTTGGTGTCTTACTGTTAATAACTGCTGTCCTGCAAGCAGTTGTTTCAAAAGATATTTTATTTGTCAATTGGAATACTACACAAATTTATTATTTTAACCCTTTGCTTAAAAGGTAGCTTGGATATTATACAGTATAATGCACATATTTTAGGGATTTAAAGGAATGGACCCACAGATAGCGACTTTAAAAAAGAGTTTGGGTCCTGGCTATATGATACATAGCTGCAGCTTCACCATGTGCGTTAATATTTTACAATAATTGGCCTTGTCCTGAGCTGTTGGATTCGGGGCCGTTGCACTGTCTGAGAGGTGTACATTTCTCACAGTGAACCGGTCTCTTTTTCAGCTGCTTCCTGGCTTCCTTTTACTCAGGGCTTAACTGCTCTTTTTCCTTTTTCTTCCCTTTTTTTTTTTCCTCCCCCTTTTTCTTTCTTCCTTTCTACCTTCTTTTCTTTTTTTGTGCTATATTAAGGTACTAATATTTATTTATATTTTCTTTTTTCTGTAGTTGCCTTTTAATCTTACATCATACTCAGAAATAAGGATTTGATTTTTAAATGGCAGCCTTGGCTTCATATAATTTTCTTTTTAAAAATAAAGAAAAACTCTAAAAAGCTATTGTTTTTATTTCTTTTCCAAAGCATGTTTGGATGGCAGTTTCAGTTTGGTTTGCAGCTTACCTAATAAAGCGTAATAATGTCTTAAGCATTCCAAATTCAGTAGTAGATGTCAAGTTTGACTCTTCCACTCTTGTTGTACTACTTTTTAGGGGCATAATATTCATTAAAACAGGGATCAAATAGAACAAAGACATCGCATGCATTTTAAGTTGCTTGGGCCCTTCCTAAGATATATAATTAAATTTTTTTCAATACTGTTATTGTTGTATGCCTATGAAAGGCAAAATGATTGCCTGAAACTGAATCTGATTTTAGTTTTATAGCCAGCTGGTAAATTCCATATTATTGAGTTTTATCTTCAATCCTAATTTTCAAGTAACTCAATACCATGAAGGTTTGTTACCAGCAGACTGTGGTAGCATAGTGGTGAGCCAAACTGTATAATGAACACTTTAGAATGAACAGGATTTCCAGGGTGAAGACTATAGGCAGCATTGCAGCCCATGGATTTGAAAGGACCTGGGGACCGAGAGGAGCTGGGAATATACCTTGGTAGGGGGTTCCACCTGCGGCACCACAAACACTGCATGTTGTATGTGGTATTTTAATCCCAGTACTTAGGAGGTAGAGGCCAGAAGATCAAGGTCATCCTTTTCTACATCAAGAGTTTGAAGTCAGCATGGGCTAATAAAACCGTGTCTCAAATCAAAACAAATAAATGAAAGTAACTAGAATGTGTTAAGATTGTTTTTAATTAAAAAAATAAAATAAAATAAAGTAACTAGAATGTGAAAAGCTAGGAAGAATCTATACTGTTGGGCGAGCAGAAGCAAATCATACTGTTAGGAGATTCAGTTAGTCACTCCAGGACCATAAGAACAGATCTGATCATTTCTCTGTTGATAATATAATAGGACTTCATGTTACTAGGCCCTGATTTTACTTGCTGTTTTATTGATTGATTCTGTGAGCATTTCATAGTTTTGCATGAGCTACATAGAGTCAGGAATTGTATAGTAAGTACAGTTCCACCATCTATTTTCCTTTCCCCTCTCCATTAAATCTGCTGCCACCGAAACATGGAACATGTGTATTTGGTAAGTACTTACAGGTTTCCTTGAGTTATTTAGGACAGTTATTTAAATAGAAGAGCTCTAACATCTGTGTGGCTGATTTTATTCAGGTTAAGTTTTGCTAACCTTTCTGTTGCGTTAAGGCATGACAGTAGAAATTGGCAGAGGAAAAACACTAATGAGGCAGTGTTGGCAACTGTGTCTTTCCTCAAGTACAAGTGAGAGCTGGCTTTCATTGAACTTTCCTATATGCTAAATAGTACCAGACAAAAGACATACTTGGTTTATAATTCATGAGTCTTCTAAATTTCCATATCAACATCTAGTTCAAATAAATTTAGACTCAGCAGAACGACTTTAAAAGCTTAACTTTATTCACAGTGATTCTTTTGTTTAAGTCTAGTCTGGAAAAATGTTAATACTGGTAAGGAAAATACACTTAGATTCCTGGGGACAGTCATGTTGATAAAGCATTTCTTCAGTTTGTCTTACTGTCTGATTATAGCTTACCTGTTTTGAAGGATGCTTTCCATTAACACAAATTCATGTTCAGGTCACCTATGATAAAGTAAATCTAGTTTGGTAGTATAGATAGCTCTTTTTTGCTGAGCACTGTGTTTCCTTCTTACTCTCATCTGTTGACATGAGACTTAAAAATGGAGTATTCATTGTAATCTTCCAGAGCTGCGCTTCAACCATCAGTTCATACTGCCCTTGTTCTCTCAGCTTGAAAAGTTGTTGGTGCTTTCTCCAGAAAGTCTTGACAGAAGTGGGATAGTACTTTAGCAGTATGGTCCTTTTAACAAAGAATAGTAGTGGTTAAAAACACCCATATTGATATCCATACATTAGTTAATTCTATTTGGAATCATTCACCATTGGTGTTTCCCTCCCATCAGATTGACAAATTCTAATAAAAGATACCTTGCTTTTCTCTAACTTTCTGGTTAATTCTAAATAAGTTATAGAGAATTTTTTTTAAAACTATAACATAGTCATTACAACAGATTCTTGAAATACAGTATTATACCCCCTTATATTTTTAGGGTTTTCCATATTTCTAACTGTATGGTTACAGTACACTTTGGCCAACATGTCCCACAGTTATCTTGCATTATGGAAAGTTCAATAATCTCTTAATATCCTGCTCTTTAGAAAAGTATAATACAAAATTGCGGACTTACTTATTAGGCATTTCCTGCATTTTTAAATCATTTAAAGGATCAAACATTTCAGTATGATTTCAAAAATAATAACAAGTAAAATATCTATCCTAAAACCATTAAAATTTCCCTCATGGTTATTAATTTTAAGAGGGATGATATGTTAAATGGTGGTTTTAGTTGTTGTAGTCTTAGAAAGGTTCCCTTATAAAGATTCCGGATGTTTCCTACCAATATGGTTCAAACCTGTGATGTTTGCCTGCCTTGATGCTACAGTGAATGGAAAGCAAATCTGTTGAAGGTGGGGAAAGTCATTGCTTCAGACAACACCAAGACATGAAACAAACTGGCTTTCTGCACTTGAGCTGTCCTAACTGATGCGGGGTTGGCCCCACTCAGTAAGTCGGACATTGTGGAGAAGACAGTCAGCATCTGTAACAATATCCTGTAGACTCATCCAGAATATGGCAGCAGAGTCCTTTCAAGCCAAAGTAGCCTCAAACAGAAGTACAAAGCTGGATCCTCCAGAGGATGACTGTAGATTACAGGGGAGCACCCAGCGTTAGAGACACAAGAGTTTTCGGGGACAACCTGGGATATATTATCCTTTGGGCTTGGTCTCCCTTTCCAACTTGTTTTCTACTGAGAAATTCACAAACCGTGCCAAGATAGTGGGGGCACACTGAGGACAGCATGGGCTGCTCGAATAAACTCTACTCTGGGTGGCTTCTTAACTCTCAAGTCCATGTAGGTGCTTTCTGAACTAACTGCTTACTCTGATTTCTGTTTTTGATAGTTATGCTTGTTGTCACAAAATACTCTGTAATTCAAGAGAACAATTAGTTGGCTGGCTGGTTTATTTCATTTATAATAATTCTGTTTTCTTGCCAGCCATGGTAGCACATACCTTTAAAACCAGCACTTAGGAGGAGACAAAGACAGAAGCCAAATGGGTCTACATAATGAGTTTCATACAGGCCAGGTAGAGCTACATAGTCTCTATTGCAAAAGAAAAACAATAATAATAGTTAACAAATAATAAGCAAACAAAAATGAACTCTAGAGTTTTCTACAAGTAAACTTACCTAGAAACTTAGGTGTGTTAAACTAGAGTAGATAGGTGTCTCTTCTAACCAAAGTTCTCAAAAAATAAAAAATCTGAGATGCTAATTATTTGAGTATCTCTGTAGTACTCATCCCACTTCTGCACTTGTCCTTGGGGAAGGTAAATCTTACATGCAGATCCCTGCCAGCTATGCACTGACCAGCTGTGACCGTGGACTAAGGTATGAAACTTTCTGTGCCTCTGTCTCCTCACCAGAACATGAGGATAATTGTGCCCCTTTGAAATACTTATATCTATGAGTGTGGAATGAGTTACTTCATGGCACAGAGCAGTGCTGGCCTGTAATAAATTTACGAGTGTCAGCTGTCAATGCTATCCTTGGATACCTTTGACGCAGTGATACTTATCTGATATTCTAAATGAAAAGGCATAGGAGTTTTGGGCTGAATTTTATGCTAAAGGCAAGAATAGCATAGTTTGTCCCAAAATAGCCTTTTTAGTTTTTTAGTACATGCTCTAATCCTTAAAATGTGTTAGAGATCAACTGAGTTATTTTCTTTTCCTTTAATGGTTATACTTGAGGTCTAAGTGTTTTGTTTTATGTTGTGTTGTTTTGTTTTGTTTTGTTTTGAAACCAGGTCTTACTGTGTCACCCTGGCTGGCCTAGAACTCACTCTTTAGATAAATAAGGCTAGTCTCAGACTCTGCCCTTGAGTGCTGGGATCAAAGATGTACCACTACATCTGGCCTAGTCATTCATGTCTTAAGAACTGTAGGGACTGGAGAGATGACTGGGTGATTAAGAGCACCTGCAGAGGACCTGGGTTCAGTTCCAGCACCCACATGGAAGGTCACTGCCAACTGTAGGCTCAGTTCCCGGGGACCTGATGCCCCCTTCCGCCCTCCTTGGGCACTACATACACACAGTGCACAGATATATTCTCAAGCAAGACACCCACACATGTAAAATAATAAATCCTGGGAAAAATTGTCATTTTAAAATACACCTGATGTTTTAGTTTAAAAAGACATTTTATTAAACACTTCATTCCCACCAATTTGTGAAACCTCTCTTAATCTGATTTAGAAGCATTAAAGAAAAGGCAAGGTCAACCACACATAGAACAGTAAGTGGTGATTATAGATGAGTATTTGCCAAGGTTTTTTTCCCTAATTTTCTATGAATATCTTTTGTTATCACATGGTTATTGCATTTATTTCAGAATTGTTAAAATAATTCTTTCAATTTTTGCATATTAGATACAAGTTGAAACAGCTTCATAGTCTTCATAATTGATTCAATATTTTGTGGTTAATTAAATGAAATTTGTGTCTCAGCTGCTGAATAGTTTCCTAAAAGAGGTTTAATGCACTAGTCAGCCACAAATTTGAGACTAATGGGATTTATATTTATGGGATTACCAGTTTAGTGAAGGTGACTAAACATAGTCAGCTTCATAAACTTACATTAAAACTTAAACTGTTGCCATCAGAAAGCATTTTCAAAACTCGGTTGTGAGAAACTAGCCTTTCGCCAGAGTAAGTCCGTGATTTTGTGTAGGAGAATGTGTTTTCTCCCATTGTTTTAAGTATACATATTGATTGTCTACATTTTAGCTGAATGATAGTTAATATTAATTGCTTTATTCTGAAAGGGCAATTAAGTAGGTGTTAAAATGTCTTTCTTTACTCTTAAATAGTGTATCATTTCCTTTTTTGTGTTTGTTTTTGTTTTTACAGACAGGGTTTCTCTGTTAGCTTTGGAGCCTATCCTGGAACTTGCTCTGTAAATCAGGCTGGTCTTGAACTCACAGAGATCCGACTGCCTGTGCCTCCCGAGTGCTGGGATTAAAGATGCGTGCTACCACCCAGTGATTTCCTTTTTTTTTTTTTTTTTTTTTTAAATAATAGTATACACAAAGGAAAGGAATAAGTAGAAAGAAAAGTTTATGTTACTAATAATTTTAGGGGATGTTCTATAAGGCAGTGGACAGAATTGGCGCACAAGAGAGCATTTTAGGAGAAACATTTTCTTTTAAAGTACCTATCATCCTTATTTTAATATATCCACTGTTGGTCAGTTGTTTATGCTGCTCATGAATGAAGTGTGAATGTAAAAAATGTGGACTTATGCCTCAGTGGGTTAAATGGATTAGTTAACTTCAATCCAAAGGTAGTGTGGGCCACAGCACAGCCATGCTATACTACTCACACTGGATCTTCTCTGATCTCAGAAAGAAAAAGTGTGATGTTCAAACTTGACTATCAGCTTAACTGGATAAAACACCTAGGAAGTCTGTATAGTGTTCCCACCTTCTTCTTTCTCCTCCACCTCTGCGTGCGCCTGTGGGTGTCTTACCTGATGCACTTAAGCAGAGAAGACCTAGCCTAGTGTAACTCAGAAAACTGGTACCACTCTACTCATCCAGTGTTTCTTCACTGGGATTCTCCTCTTCCTTTACTGTGGGCCCTTTAGTCCACACACTGTATCTAACAATTACAGACCACGCTCTGTCCATCTAATGTAGTAATTTCCCCCTTTATCCCAGCCCTTTGTTTTTCTTGGAATCTTTTTTTTTTCTTTAAGTCAAATCACAGACTTTACTACCTCCCTACCTGTAAGAGTTCATCTCCATTGTTTCACAAGACTGTTCATTCTCCAGTTCCATGGTTTTATAGTCTCAGAATTGTCATTTCTTAAAGGTGATCTCATTCTCATTATTCATGTCACCCTGCTGGCAAGTATAATACAAGTTCTGCTCTGTAAAAGATGACTATGCTGGGTCAGGGGTTTTAGATTTCCTGTTACCATTATCTCCAAATGTGTCTGTATATGGTGATTAGTAAAAATGGGAATAGGAATTTAGTGATGCAAATTCTGTAATGTACTATCCAAGTGATCTGACATTAAACCCTGTTATGTAGTCTCTGTAGTTTTTGCTTGAATATTCTGTGTCAGTGTATTTTCACAAGAAAGTTTTAGGAAAGATACCACTAAGACAGGGCTCCAAAACCTGACGAGTATTTTTAAGAGTTTTTGTTTTGTTTAAAAAACTACATTTGCAGTGTAGATTGGCTTTCTGCCATACACATCTCTTTTTCCCCTTAAATAGACAACCTTGAGCTTTTTTAATAAACTGTAAGGATAACATTGAGATAGGCATTCAGTTCATTAGTTCATACATTTCTTAGAATGTGAGAGGCCACGTGTTTGATTCTCCAGCACTACTCAAAAAACAAGTTAATATGCACAACACTTGCTGTTTATTGGAGTAGTATGACTATCTAGCTTAAAATACATATTAAAATTCAATTATATTACAGTGAATTCTGCCAGGTAGGGTGTGTGTGGTGTGTGTGTATTTGTTTTGAAAAATGGCATCTCAGACATAATGTCTTATGATCATTTCCTGTTTTTTGTTCCTGTCTTATTTATTAAAGACAAAATGGTGTTCGTGTATTTGTGTTTATAGTTCTTATAATTTATAAATTTGTGCATGAATTTGAAGAGTTTATCATTTGCTGGCCTGAAGATAGGATTGAATGTTGTTAGACCAGAACTTTCACTCTATTTCTTTGTCCATGTCCAAACTTACACAGAATAGGAAATGCCCAGGAGAGACGATAGCAGACAACATATTATCAGTCCTGTTTTTACAGAGAAGAGTCTAGACCATGCATTTTTATGCAGAGTTAGAATGCCATGAAGTCAACTGCACTGATAATTGATGCCACTGTTTACAGCTAGTGCCTGAGGGTTTGGTATAGTTTCTCTCACTTTAGAGTTAAATGAAGATGAAAATTAAAATTTATTTAACAAAGTATATCGTACAGTCAGGGACACAATCTCACCAGCCTTTATTTACCTGCTATTTACACTGGCAGTACACTGGTGGGTTCTTTTGTTTGTTGTTGTTTTTGTTGTCAGTGCCATGAAGCTAAATGACCTGTTGTTTTTAATCAGGTTTTGTTTGTTTTCAATGAAAATATTTTTGGTAATGTTTGGAAATCTTGCACTAATTGATATTCACAAAAGTATATTCTTAGACTCCGGCCATAGTGGTGCACACCTTTAATCCCAGCACTTGGAGGCAGACACAGGCAGTTCTCTGTGTGTTCCAGGACAGCCAAGACTGTTTCACAGAGAAACCTTATTTTGGAAGGAAAAAAAAAAAATGTTCCTAGACTCAGAAAACAAAATACTATTAATATTCAAACCTTATCATTATACTTATCATTATAGATTCTTATGTGTAACAAGTTTACTTCATAAAAATAAACATATTCTTCTTAAGTTAGCAATTGAATTTAATCCTCTTAATAATACAGTTCTCTGTCAGATGAAATTACTAATACAGTGAGAAAATGGTCCTTTAAAAAGAACTGAATAGTGCCTTTCCCTTTGTTTCTGACATATTCCTAAGTAGATTCATGTCTTGTTGTTTTTATTTGTTGTTATTGTTCTTCCTTTTTTATAAAATTTGAAGTCATTCTATAAACCTGTCCGTTACACATAGTCTGTTTGTTCCCCAGCAGGGCCACTGATGGCAGGTGCTTAGGTACATATCCATTCCATCTTTACTATTCTCTTCTTAATACATGAAATTCTTAGCATGTTTTAAAGGAATGGTGCATATTTACCTCCTAGACACAGCTCTCACAAATTATGCAGGGCATCCTAATCCCCCAGAGACTAGTTGTCATTAAACTAAATAGTGCTTGTTCTTTGTTAGCCAAGGCTGTGACCCTGTAAATTTCCTTAACCATACAAGAAATCTTTATACCTATTTTACTTGTGTAGATTTGGGCCAGGGTCAAATTTTATTTCATAGTGAACCTTGTAATCTTACTGTAGGCTTGGAGATTTGCTAATTGAAAATCTGACATTTTGAATCATACAGAGCTTCCTTAAAATACAGAAACACACTTTTACTTACAATAAACTTAAAACAAGGTTTAATTCATTTTGCCATTGCAGGTTATCAAGTTGTGCCCAACCAGCAGCAAAACTACCAAGGAATAGTTGGAGTTCAGTCACCTCAGAGTCAGAGCCTCGTGGGAGGCCAGCCAAACAACACAGGAACTCACATCCAAGGAGTGGTCATCCCCTACCCTTCAGTGCCATCATATCAGGTATGTCTCCTCCCGCCTGCTTTAGGGATAGGTGAGTTCAGATCAGCTGGATCTGTGTCTGTGGCATAGCCACATTCCTATAATGCTAACCCTTGAAAGGCTGAGGCAGGAACTTTATAGGTTTAAAGCCAATCTGGGCTTACTTAGAAAGCTCTATGACAGCCTGGCTATTCAGAAGGGCCTTACTTCAAAAATAAAATAAAAAACATGATTTCAGTATATTATTTCTGTCCTTTTGTTCCTCTATGTATTTATTTTGCTTTGATTGTTTTTAACTTTTGGTTTTGGTTTGAATTTTTGAGACCAGGTCATGTATTAGTGTAGCCTAGGTCAGCTTGGGGTTTACTGTGCAGCCTCAGCGGTATTCGAGCGCATGGTTCTCCACAGCCAGGTGCCATCACACTCTCTTCCTTTCATGTTAGGGAGATGCTTAGGAAAACAGAGAACATTATCATCCTAAGAGTTTTGTTAGTTGTATCAACTTCATTTACCCTCACTTTGTTACGTTATTCGTTTGTTTTGTTAATATTTAAACCACATTGATAATGGCTTGTAAGTTTTGCCTGGTAATGTATTTTCAACTATACAGCCATATAAGCAAGTCTTCTGATAATATTGTTCCTTCTCCTGAGAGTCTTCTTTGGGGAGAAAAGAATACAATGGAAAATAGACTTGATGAATAAATGTTTGATATAACAAGATATGGTTATGCCTACCATAAATCCATATATGTAGAATTTATGTTTATGTGCAGTTTCCCAAAGACTACTACTTGCTTGAGGTCCTAAATGTTATGATTTATTATAAATTTAAATGCCATGGTAGGCTAGTTGAGGTGGCACACACCTTTAATACCAGTACTCAGAAGGAAGAGGCAAGCGAATCTCTGAGTTCAAGGCCAGCCTGATCTACATAGTGATTTTCAGGACAATCAGAGATATATTGTTAGACCCGGCTTCAAAAATCAAACAAATTAAAAAAAAAAAAAAAAAAACATGGAAGGCCAGGCATGGTGGCACATATATTTAATCCCAGCACTTGGGTGGTATGGGAAAACATGTTGTGTGAGTTCATAGCCAACCTAGTCTACCTGGTCAGTCAGGGTTACATTTGAGACCTTGTCTCAAATAAATAAAATAAAAATTTCATGAAGTTTGATTCATAGATCTAGAATGGAAAGATTTGTTGTTTCGCAAATCAACAAGTTTCTTTAGGTTTTTTGTTTTGCTTTGTTTTTGTTTGTTTGGTTTGGTTTTTGAAGACAGTCCTGACTGTCCTGTAACTCGATCTGTAGAAGAGCCTGGCCCCAAACTCACAGAAGTCAGCCTCCTCTGCTTTCCGAGCCACACCTGACCTAAACATTCTTTATTCCCATGTTAAATTTGCTTTCCCTTCTCCCTTCTTTAGGGAGTGTCCTAGTTTACTTTCTGTGGCCGTGATAAACACTTTGACCAAAGCATTTGGAGAGGACAGGGTTTGTGTTTCCTCTTAGTTTACAGCCCATTTGTCAGAGCAGGCCCCTTCATACTTCAGCAGTTCATAGCTTAGGTAGGTAGAGTTGGGGTGAGCTAACTCAGATCCCGGATTCTAGGCCCGGGTGGTGGCTAGGTGGGTCAGCCTGGGCTTTCCCTCACCGGCACCGCTAGGACAAGCTCTGGCATGCCCGTGTAGCTCACAGCACAGCAGGCAGGCAGCAAGGGGCAGGCCAGTTGTCTTGAGTCTGGGTCACCTGCGCCTGCTCCACCAAGTCAGCTCTACTGTTTAGTCCAGTCGGGGGCGTCCACAGCAACCGCTGCAGTGTGCTTCCTCCACCCATGCAGCACATGGTGTGCAAGGGACGGGGCAGGTCCTCCCCTGCTCTCCCCCACCTGGGCACCTCTCTCCCCAACAGTCAGCTCAAGCGTGCTCCCAAGGCAGGGTGCAGGGCCTGCTGCCCCTCCCTCCCATGCGCTGCAGCCAGTGGGAGGCAGTTTGAGCTCCCGTCCTCATGCTCTCCTGCCTGGCATAGGTGGCAAGGGCTCACGTGGGGAAGCTACCTTTCCCTCACCCATGCCAGCCGATGGCTGAGTACGGAGTGTGGGGTCAGGTCTCCTCCTCTCACGCCCTCTGAGCGGTTCACTGTTATTTTCCTCTCCGCCAAGAGGGTCAGCTATGCTGTGCTACCCCAGTGAGGTGCAGTGCCAATTCTCCCACTCTCGTGACCCCAGGGCCAGCTCTCCCACCTGGCACAGGTAGCAAGGGGTGATGGAGGGGAGAGGTTTTCTCCCACTCCACCGTAAGGCCGATGAGGGGTGGAACTTGATCTCCCATGCACTATCAAGGGCCAGATCACTTGTCCCTCTGTCAGCTCTTCTATGCTGTCTGGGCTGGGTTCAGGACCCATTCAGTGAGGGCAGTGTCCCTAGGTGGCAGTACAGGCTTCTTAGATTAAGTAGCCCTAGGTGGCAGCCCTGACTCTTGACATCCATGTGGCCCCTGGTGGCAGTGCCGGCCAGTGTCTCATGGGTAGACAAGTGACGGGATGGGGTCCCTTCTGGACGACCAGAGCTCCATAGCTCTCACTGTGCCCTAGTGGACTTCACTGACTCCCTCCCTGAACCCTTTGCCTGAGTTCAATTAGTTATCTCTTCATTGTTGCACGCTCATCCTTTTGCCCAAGGCTTCTTTTTTAAAATTCACTTTTTAAAAGATAAATCCTGTTTCTCAAAAATGGAATGCACTTAATCTATTGTATGAGTCGTGTCTATAGGCTATGATGGTACTGCAGTGAGCTTATTGTAACTAACAATAAGTTTTTTGGATCCCTGGTAATGGTTTTTTCTGATAAAATAAGCCAGATCAAGCCGAATCAAAAAGACCAGGTTTAATGAGCCAAGTGCCCTCCTCCGTGACCCCTCCAGACCCAGGAAGTGAGGCAGAGAAGGGAAGAGGAGAAATCACATGGCAGTCCTGGGACCAGAGCTTAAATCCTCTTCTGTTGGCGTAGTCTTGAGCTTTGAGGGAGGAACCTGGACTTGTGACAGTTGGCCTTTCTTAGGGGAACTGTTTCCAGCCAAACAATGCTTTACAAGTTTATAGGAACTTGACGTGAACATCTGCAAGGTTTCAAACATTTTTCCTATTTAAATTGTCTTCCAAATTTTAGGTTTCACTGCCTCAAGGTTCTCAAGGAATTGCCCATCAGACTTACCAACAGCCTGTTGTGTTCCCTAACCAGTCTAATCAAGGATCTCTGCCTACAACAGGAATGCCAGTGTACTACAGTGTCATTCCACCTGGCCAACAAAGCAATTTAAGGTGAGTGTGACCAGAGCCTGCGTCACACTGTTCACAGGAATCTAGTGTGCTGGGCCATTGAACGTTGACCAAAGGGTTACAGTTTTAAACTAAATTGCTAAGATTGTTTTCTCTTACAAGACAGAAAAGGTATGATGCTATTTATCCAGTCATTTCTTAGCTTTATTTTATGTATATGTGTTTTTCTGCATGTATCTATGTGCAGCACATGTGTGTAGTGCCAAGGAAGGAGCGGAAGAGGGCATTGATTGGGTCTCCTGGAACTGAAAGGTGGTTACCCCGTCATGTGAGTGCTGGGAACTGAACCTGGATCCTTGTAAGAGCAGCTGTGCTTTTAACTGCTGAGCCATTCCCACGCCCCTTTCTACTAAATTGTAAATGTTTGTATAAGCTAGTAACCCCAGCCCCTTTAAAAATAGGCCATGTGGATTTAAAATCTTTGAAAGCAGCCTGGGAAGATGGATTAGCAGTAAAGACCCTTGCTGCCTCACAACAGTGTATAACGGCAGCTTCAGGGGATCTGATGCTTCCCGCCCTCATAGGCTCTGCACTCAAGCAAACACCCACACCTAATTACAAATGATAATAGGGGCTGGAGAAACATCGTAGCAGCTCAGAGCACTTGTTGCTCTTCTAGAGGACCTGAGTTTGGGTCTCAGCTAGTAATTGCTTATAACTCCAGCTGGCTTACACATAGATAAAATAAATCTCTTAGAAGATAATTGTTTGGGGTGGGGGAGGGGGATAGAGAGATGGAAACTTGAAGGGGTAGGTTGGTTGCAGGAGGCAGGTTTGAGGGGGACAGAGGGAGAGTAGTCAAAGAGACGTCATTATAGAGAGGGTGGCATTTGGGATTAGGAAGAAACTTAGCACCAGGGAAACCCCTAGGAATCCACAAGGATGCTTAACAAGGATGCTTTGTTCAAGACTGGGGATGGGGGGGCTGCCCTCTTCTGAATGGAGATGGAAGAAGAGGAATGGAACAGGAGGGAGGGGAAACTTTGGTTGATATGTAAAATAAATGAAAAAAAAACATTTTTATTTAAATAAAGCTTTTTAAAGAAAGTAATTGTTTGGAGCTAAAGAGATGACTCAGAGGTAAAGAGAACTGATTGTTCTTCCAGAGGGCCTGAGTTGAATTCCCAGCAACCACATGTTGGTTCACAATCATCTATAATGAGATCTGGTTCCCTCTCCTGACATACAGGCAGAACACTGTATACATAATAAGTAAATAAATCCTTTAAGGGTCTCACTATGTGTTCCTGGCTGGCCTAGAACTTACTATCAGATTTGCCTCAAAATTACAGAGCTCTACCTGCCTTTGCCTCCCAAGTGCTAGGATTAAAGGCCTGGTATGGCATATTATTTTCTCATGCACTTCCTGTTACCTGCTACTGGGGTACCCTCACTGTGATTCTCTCACCTTTTCGAACATTTCTCAATCCTGTGTGGCTGACTAATGCTAATTTGCTTGTCCCTAGAAATATTGTTCTTCCAGTTGACAGCGTTGTCATGGAGTTGAGCTTTAGGGCTGAGGTACCAGCCTGTGGACTGAGGTTGAGACTCAGGCAATGCATCAGAGGCTCTAGTCTCAGATCGCTGTGTCAGTCCTGGTCTGAGAGTTTGAAGAATGACATACAGACATAGAAGCAGTGCAGAGGGCTCCCTGCGTGCCCATTAATGTTCTCTGAAAACTCATCAGTTACTGCAGTAGCTAGTTTTAATTGTCAGCTTGGTGCAACCTCTGAATCAGTGAGAGAATGCCTGCATCCGACTGGCCACAGGGAAGACTTACCTAAAAGGAGGGCACACTGTTCATTGGTCCTGAGTTTGTTTTGGATTTGGTTTTTTCAAGACTGGGTTTGGAACTCAATAGACCAGGCTGGCCTCAAATTCAGAGATCCTCCAGCCTCTGCCTTCCAAGTGCTGGGATTAAAAGAATACGCTGCCACCACCCACCTGCCAGTTTGAAAAGTATGTCCATTTCAATAAATTTGGAGGGATGTTTATTTCAGACTCTTTAGTCGTCTGCATTTCATCGTATTGTTTTCTGTGTTTGATGTTTTACCCTATAGCTCTGCAGTCGGTTACTTACAACATCCAGGGTCAGAACAAGTACAGTTTCCTCGAACCACATCACCATGCAGTTCTCAACAGCTCCAAGGCCACCAATGTGCAGGTATGCCTAGACAGTTGTCACAGAGGTTACGTTCCTTTATTTGAGGGTAGTTGTCTGGTTCTCAGGTAGCAGTATGCTGGCGTGCACTCACTTGTACTGTGGTGAGTCAGGCTGGCATGTGCAGCCCAAACCTGCAGTTTCTAATCCTAGGCTCTTCTGCCTTTATTCTCACCCCTTTATGTGCTTGCTAATCTCGAGGCCCCTTTCCTAAACCCTCTTGATTATTCTCTAGATCTTTCTGTGTAATCAGATCAGCCTAAGACCTCAGTACTACCCTGGTAACCCTTGCTCCTGCTGAACCCAGAAGTTAAAAAAGCATGCCAGCCTCAATATTCTCGATATTTTCTCCTCTTTACATCTCTTACTGGAGTACATCTCTTACTGCAGCCTCCATATAATGAGTAGTACAGAGGTCTCAGGACCATGAGTCTTCTGTGGCTCTCTGTCACACTCACAAAGTCACTGTTGGTCCTATAATAGAAATTTCTTTGTGTCATTCTCTGAATAAAAACGCTCAAATATGGGCTGGAGCTATGACTCACCACTCTGCTCTTCCAGAGCATTCTTCCTTGCTCAGTTCTTAGCACCCATATGATGGCTAACATTCGGCTACAACTCCAGTTCTAAGGGATCTATTCCCCTCTTCTGGAGTCCTCAGACACTGCAGGTACATGGTGGACATGTATACATCCACACAGACAAAACACCATGCATATGACGTAAAAATAAATCTTTAAAAAAAAAAACAACTCAGATGGACTTTCCTTTTCTTCCTCCCTCACTAGCAAGCTCCCCGTTATACATGTGTGGTCAGATACACAGAACCTTATTTCTTATTGCAACTGCACATATTTTTCTTTTACCCCCTTTAGAGACTGGGTCTGTCTTTGAACTCAAACTAGCCTGTAACTCACTCTGGCCTCAGGCTGGTCTCAATTTAAGGCTCCTCTCCTGTCTCAGCCTCCTGGGTGCTGAGAATTACACTTTCTCACATCAGAAGTACTTGTTTTGCTGTTTTTCCTTCTCCTGGGAGTGCCTGTTCCCTTGATCCTCTCTTTGTCAAATGTTTCTCCAGGGCTTAGAAAGCTTTACTGCTATTCTCTGCTTCTATAAAAACTTAATACCAATCTTTAGCACTGCACTGTGTTTTCCTGTGGTGGTTTGTTGACAGATAAACAGTAAGAGATTGTCAGTAAATGACTAGTTGAGGCTGTATCCAGCCTGGGCCACTTTCAGTTGAGGCTTAGGAAACCTTAGACATCCTACCCAGTCAAGCTGGTTTTGTATGTAGGGAATCGGAACCACCATTAGGATTGCTCTAGTGCCAACCAAGATCCTGAAAACAAGGGCACAGACCCTGTCTCACACAGCTTCATATTATTGATATCAGGTAAAGTACATATTTACCTCTAAAAATGGGACCTACTTTTAATGCAGCACCCAGGAAGTGGGGGCAGAGAGATCTCTGAATTCAAGCCCAGGATGGTCTTTAAAATGAGACCCATATCAACCACCATCAGCCCTGCCATGTACCCACCCCCCCCCAAAAAAAAATGTAGTGGCACACATGTGTAACTTAGTACTTTTTTTTAAAGATTTAGTTATGTATACAGTGTTTTGCCTACATGTATGTCTGCAGGCCATAAGACGGCATCACATCTCATGGATGGTTGTGATCCATCATGTGGTTGCTGGGAATTGAACTCAGGACCTCTGGAAGGACAGCCAACTCTTAATCACTGAGCCATCTCTCCAGCCTCATAGTACTTCTATGATACATGAAAGGCAGGCAGAATCAATGCAACACTCAAGGGCCTTGAAGCATACAGCAGGCTCAGCTGGAGACCCTGCCTCAACAAGATGGAAGTTGTCCTATCTCCCTCCATGTGCCTTGACTCAGTGCATATGCCCTTGTGTCCACGCATGGTTGCTCTGTAGCTTTGTTGCCTGTCCTGAAATTTAGGCTGATCTGCCTATGTCTCCTCCCCAATGCTGTGATTAAAGAAAGGCATTCGGCAATAAATCTATTTTTAACTGCTATAGCAATAGTATGTATGCAAAAGAAGTAAGAAGATACCCTTGTTCATTTATCTGTGCTGTACAATTAGCAAATATTTATTGGGGTGTGTGTCTCACTCTGTGGTGCATATACATGTGAAGGTCAGGGAACAGCTTTTAGGAGGTGTTTGCTTCCCATGTAGGTCCTAGAGATTAGGTCATCCAGCTTGGTGGCAGGCACCTTTACCCACTGAGCAATATTACCAGCCCTTAGCAAAGTGATTTTACATATATATAGCCCTTGCAACTCTATAAAATCAGCCTAATTAGTCCTGCCTAGCCTCCTTTTTCAAGTGAGAAAGAAAACTAAAAGAAGTAATTTTCTGGGGTAGAATTTTTCAAAGTACTAAAATTGGGCTGTCTGACCCCCTTGGACCATATTTTCTCTGCTAGTTCACCCTATACTTCCCTCTTGTTTTTGTTTTTATCTCTTTTGTTGGTTTAGTTTGGTTTGTTTGTTGTTTTTTGAGACAGGGTCTCTCAGTGTAGCCCTAGCTGTCCTGTAATTCTTTGTAGATCATGCTTGCCTCAAACTCACAGAGATCTGCATGACTGTTGGGATTAAAGGTATGCACCACCATGACTGGCCTTCCTTCCCCTTGTTTATAAATAATAATAAATAATAAAGAACTTGTCTTTATTTGGAAATACCTATTTTGCACATTAGGAGCATTTACAAAATATGTATTTTGTGCTGTTCTCTACTAGGTTCTTCTATATGTTAAGGTCTGAAGAATTCCAGCTTCTTGTTTTTTTTGTTTTGTCTTTTGATTTCTTTGAAGTTTTTTGTTTGCTTGTATTTTTGTTTTCTTGGAAGTTTAGGGTTTTTTTTTTTTTTTTTTTTGTTCGAAATAGTTCTCATTATTTCATAAACCAGGCTAAAACAGGCATGATTCTTTTGTCTCAGTGTCATGAGCACTGGGATTCCAGGTTCTAACACCTTTTTAAACACACACCACTTATATGTAAAAGGCTGCACTAGAGCTCTTATGGCTGGTAAACATAACTACAAAACCTAATTAAGAAATGTGAAATTAGTGTTGTTTTCCTGGTTTCCAAAATAACCATTAGTTGCTTAAAACACACTGACTTGGGTGTACTAACTGTCCTGGTTTCCAGCTCTGCCACAGCAGCCACCTGGCGGAGGGATGCTGATGATGCAGCTCAACCTACCGAACAGTGCACAGTCTCGGGCACACTCACCCCCACAGTGGAAACAAAACAAGTATTACTGTGACCATCAGCGAGGGCAGAAGTGTATGGAATTTAGCAACCTAGATAATATTGTCCAGGTAAGACATTTTGTTATCACTTTGTTGTTTGTGTTTGTGAGTCAGTCTGGATGTGTAGTACTGTGGCTGGGAAATCACATTGTTCTGCTTGCCTCTGTCTCCCTGAGATTAAACCTATAATCCACTACATGTGATTTGGTTTGTTATTTAGAAACAACCTTTTCATCACATATGATGACAACAGTGTATTTGAAGTCCTTCTAAGATTAATGGGGACATTTGAGCAGTCCTGACGTCCAGGCATTTATATCAGTATTCCAATATTATTTTCCAACTTTTAAAGTAAGGTCTTCTGTAGCCTAGGCTGGCCTCTAGATCCTTATACCTTAGTTTTGTTTGCCAACTTATTTATATTCAAAATAAATTTGACCTAAAAAATGTCAAGAGAGTTGGGCGTGCTAGCTCATGTCTCTAAATTTGCAGCATTTAGAAAGCTGAAGCAGAGTCTAAGCTTGGCAAATAAAAGCATCGAGCACCAGGTGTCTTTTCCTGTTGCTATGAAGAGACACTATGACCAGTCATTTATTGGGAGTCATTTATTGGGTCTCACTGTTGCAGAGGATTAGACTCCATGATCATTATGATAGAGATCATCGTGGCATGCAGGTAGGCACGGTGCTGTAGCCGTGTCTTAGTGCTTACATTCACAAGACAGAGAACTAATGGGCTTTTGAAACTTCAGAGGCTGTTTCAGGTGACACACCTCCTCCAGACAGGCCTCACCTACCTCATGATCCTTTCCAAAAGTTCCACCAACTAGGCATCAAGCATTAAAATGTAAACCTATGGGAGCATTCTTATTTAAACCACCACACCAGGTAGGGCATTTCCTGCCTATATATAACCCCAGTGCTGGGAAATTGGAAGCAGATAAATAAAGAGTACAAAGTCATAGTTAGCTACATAATGAGTTGGCCTTATTGGCTCTACTTCAGACACTACCAATCAACAGAGAAGTAAAAATTTTGAACATGCTAAAACCAGTAGGTGAAAATGTTAGTAGACAGATTGGGCAAATAACTTTGAACCTAGTGAACAGTTGTACTCATCAATTATCAAAACAACTAAAGGTTCGATTATCATAGATGACTAATTACTAACACAGATGTATAGATTTGCTAACTATAAATGGCCAACGGCCATTAAATAGTTAAACTGTTTATTTGATTTGGGGGTTTTCGTATGTGTGACTTGTTTGTCTGGGGGAGGGGTGAGGGTAGTTGTGAGGTGGTAGGGGAGTGCTGAGGAATGAGCTCAGAGCCTCGTGCATGTTAGGCAAGTGTACTGGCAGTGAGCTTCACCCTGATCTTAAAGTACTTCATCTTTCAAATTGGGAAAGTTAAGTGAGACATAATCTAAAATGTTAGAAAACACCTAGTTATAAGGTCTCTTGAAGGTTCTGGGTTGTATAACTTAGTAAAACTCTTTTGGAATGACTATTGGTAACATTTTCCTATTTTCTAAAGCACACAAGGTTCAAAGTCTTGTTCAAAAATTTGCTTTTGGAATTTTTTTCCAGTAAAAAAATGGTATAGCAAGCCAGGCACAGTGATTCTTAAGATGCTGAAACAGGGTACTCATGAGTTCAAGGCCAACCGGGTCTTGAGCTCCTGTCTCAGAGAGAAAAAAACAAAAGTCAAAATAACTTCAAAATAATCTTGAGAAATGAGTCTTCAGAGACATCAGAGTTTTGAAAGAGAATTTCTATCGGATGAGAGAGTACTGATTACACTACAGTAGTAGCTCTAGCTCAGGACAGTTTTGGTTCTCATGTGAATTCCAGAAATATAGGGGACGTTACTACTTCTCTGTTATTAGAAAGGTCATTTGTCAAAATTTGAAAGAACTCTATAATTTAGATCATAGTATTATATTATTGATGTCTTGTGGTTTTATAAGAAAATGCTGAGGACTGGAGAAATGGGTAATCAGTTAAGAGCACTGGCTGCTCTTCCAAAGGACCTGGGTTCGCAACACACAGGTGGCAGCTCACAACTGTCTGTAACTCCTGTTCCAAGGGACACAGTCGTAGTTGTTAAAGAAGATGTAACCTGGATATGGCAGTGCATGCCTGGAAACCCAGCATACAAGAGGCAGAGTTGGGAAGATCAGCAGTGAATATGAGGCTAGCCTGGTCTACATAATGAATTTGAGGCAAGCCAAGCCTATACAGTAATATTGCCAAAAAATAAAGACAACCTTAGCACAATTTAGGGAAACTTTGCATTATAGTGTAACTATTTTCCAAGGTTGAAGTTATTTTGAAATGAAATATTGTAAACATTTAATTTAGAAAAGAATTAAGTATATATTCTAATTACAAAAGCAGCAGCATTATATTGCCAAGTTGTAGAGCAGATTTCAATAATATAGTAGTCTGTTGTCATTTTTGTAATAATGATGTATAAATGTGAATGCATAGGAACAGTATGCATAGGAATAATCTGTTGCAAGTGTTTGAAGGTGAAGTTTATTCATAATGATTTAAGTTTTTGGACAGGTATCAATTTATAATCCAGTGAATAAACATTTTGTCCAAATGGTAATTTCTCCACTGCCTGCCCAAGTGTGACCTAATCTCCTCTCTTCTGTGATTGCAGCACAACCCTCAACTTAGCAGCCCCATCATTTCTCCTGTGCAGTCACCGGCTCCAGCTCAGCTGTCCACCCTGAAGACCATCCGACCCTCGGGACCACCGCTCTCCATCATGTCCCAGTTTGCTCGACCTTTTGTTCCTGGGCAGGGTAAGTCTTCATGAAACTAAAGCACCCCGATGGCACCTGCCACTCCTCTCTCTATAACTGTGTATACTTGTTTATTTTGCATGACTGTGTGCATACATGTGAAAATCAGAGGATACCGTGCAGGAGTTGTTTCTCTCCTTCTACCATGTTAGTCCCAGGGATCAAACCCGTGTTATCAGGCCTGGTGCCAATGCCTATGTTTTATAATTAATTGTTCTATATTTATAGTGTGTTTAGTAAGAAGTTGATTGAGTAAGTATTTATACAAAGTTTAATGTGCCTGCTTGTTATTGTTGTCACTGTGCCTCAGTGTACTTAGGGAGACAGAAAGGCCTGTAGTGACTATCAACTACTATAGAAGTCATTTCATGTACCTCTAGCCATAAAAGGAAAAGGAAAAAAATGAAAACCTAAATGTCCATCAGAAAGATATAGGTACATTATAGTTTGGTCATTTAGTACACTGCTTTCATATTAGAGCCATGCTTTAAAACTTGTTTTTCTTTTAAATGATGTATAGGGTTATTTTTTTCCTTTTGAGTCTGTGCTTGTGAGTGCAGATATTCATAGAAGCCAAAGGTCCCAGCAGCTGGAGTTACAGATGGTCTTGAGCTGCCTGACATAGGTGTTGGTAACCAAACTCAGGATCTCTAGAAAAGGAGCAGATGCTCTTAGCCACTGACCTATCTATGCTTTAGTTCCCAGAGCCATATTCTAAAGAATCATTTACAGGGCTGGAGAGAAGGCTTATGTATTTAACTTCTCTTACAGAAGACCTGAGATCCTTTCCTAGCACCCACATTAGGTGTCTAACAACCACCCATATTTCCAGTTCCAAGGTGTCCAACCTCCCTTTCTGGCCTCTGCAGGCATGCCCTCATACACAGATTCAAACACATTTTCCAATAATTCTTTTATTATAAAGGAATTATTAATGGGGAAACATTCAGCCAGGCAGTGGTAGCTCACACCTTTAATCCCAGCACTCAGGGGGCAGAGGCAGGCGGATCTCTGAGATTGAGGCCAGCCTGGTCTACAGAGATAGTTCTAAGACAGCCAGAGCTTTTAAGCAGAGTAACACTGTCTCAAAAAAAAAAAAAACAAAAAACAGACAAACAAAAGCATATTTGCGTAATAGAACAAATATTAAAAATATACACAGGAGAATATCAGAAGTGATAGAATTGCCGGGGTGACTTGTATTTTCTCACTTTTCAAAGTTTTTTAAATTTATCCATTATCAGTATTTTATTTCATGAATGTGGGCGTTTTGCCTGCATGTATGGTTGCACCACCTGTGTGCCTGCTGCCGGTGGAAGCCAGGAGAAGGCATCAGGTCCCCTGGAACAACACGGTTGTTGTGAGTCACCACCTGGGTGCTGGGAACTGACCCTAGGTCCAGCCAGTGCTCTTCTATGGAGTGATTTCTCCAACACTGTTTTCTCCTTTATCATTCTGTATTCCTAAAGTTTTATACTTCAGTAGCTTTCTTACTTTTATTTTTACTTACTGTTATTACAGTATATGTATGCCATTGGGAAGGGGGGCTTGGGCCA
Organism: Cricetiscus sungorus; assembly: GCA_030556225.1. Lineage (NCBI taxonomy): Eukaryota > Metazoa > Chordata > Mammalia > Rodentia > Cricetidae > Cricetiscus > Cricetiscus sungorus. The sequence goes on along the minus strand of JANBXA010000367.1, from coordinate 11,912,643 downwards.
CAACTTATGTGTGGAAGTCATAGGACAACTTTGTGAAATCTCCTTTCACCTTTATGTGGGCTCTGAGAATCAAACTCAGATCATTGTATTTGCACAGCAGACACTTTAACTACTGAGCTAGCTAGCCAGCCTGTCAGTTACAGTAATCCTAAGACTGGAGGAGATTGCCCATGCCCAAGCAGTGACAGCAAACACCTTTATTCCCAGCACTCGGGAGGTAGAGGCAGGTAGATCTCTTGAGTTTGAGGCCATCCTGGCCTATAAAGTGAGTTCTGTTCTAGGACAACGGGGATTACACAGAAAAATGAGAGAGACAAGAGAGGCCCTTACACACACGTATAATCTTTGATAGGATTTGAAGGATTAGGAGGTGTGGCTTTGTTAAAGGAAGTTTGTCCCTGGGGCAGCTTTGAGATTTCAAAAGTTCATGCTAGAACCACTTCTCCTGTTTTTTCTCCGTCTTCCCCCTCCTTCTCTCTCTCTCTCCCTCTCTCCCTCTCTCCCTCTCACCTCTCTCCTCTCTCCTCTCTCCCCCTCCTTTGGATCAGCATGCAGCTCTCAGCTGCTGCTCCAGCACCAAGCATGCCCGTCACGTTCCCTGCCGTGATAGAATGGGTTGAGCCTGTAAAGCTGTAAACAAGCCCCAGTGTAATGAACTGCTTGGTCAAGGTGTCTCTTCCCGTAACAGAAGCATGACTACAGTCTGCTCTCCAGAGGCCCCGATCCATCCCAGCACTCACATGGCACTTTACTGTACCTGTTACTAGTTACATGTCTGAAACTAGTTCCAGTGAATCTCATGTTTTCTCTTGGCCTCCATAGCACTGAATTATATATGCAGACAAAACATCCACACATAAAAAAAAAAAAAAAAAAAAATGTTTTTGGTGGTTTGGTTTTGTTTTTTAAGATTGCATAAAGTTCATTTCCCAAAACTCACATCCAGCAACTAGCAACAACTTAAAACTCCAGTGCCAAGAAATGGAAATGGAGTGCCTCTGAGCTCCATAGTCGCCTGCACGCGTGGCCATGCACACATACAGATACATATGCATACTCACAACTTTTCACATATTCGTAAAATAAATAAATGGAAGTGTCAAAGAGCACCTAGCCTAGCCTTTTAAAAGGAAGCATCTCTGCTTATTGCCACCTCGATCTTTTCTGTCTTTCTTCTTTCTTTCTTCCTTTCTTTCTTTTCTTTTCTTTCTTTTTTTTTTTTTTTTTAGGTATCAACGCTCTGCATGTATGCCTACTTGCCAGAAGAGAGCATCAGATCCCATTATAGATGGTTGTGAGTCACCATCTGGTTGCTAGGAACTGAACTCAGGACATGTAGAAGGATAGCCAGTGCTCTTAACCTCTGATCCATCTCTCCAGCCTGCCACCTCATTCTTAACACATTGGAAATAAATTTTGTCATATAAAACTAATCTAAGGTGTGAAAAAATTTTAAACAACTTTGTATGTATTCTAAGTTTTTGAGCTCTATTGCTTTGTTTAATTTCACCATTTTGACATACACAACTTTGAACAAGTTAAGGAATTTTGTCATTTAAAAAAGGACATCTGTTTCAGTGCGATAGCTCAGCAGTTAAAGGAACTTGCCTCCAATTCTACTGACCCTAAGTTGAATCCACACAGCAGAAGGAGAAAACTAACTTCACAGGTCGTCCTCTGGCTTCCACATACCCTGTAATTTATTTAGCTTGTACACACTTACACACAAATAAATTTTTAAAATACATCTATTGTCTATGCCTATTTCCCACCAAACATGTTTTCTATGTTTATCTTCTTTCTGAACAGTTAGCAAACTCTGGTAAGTACATTACAGCCAAGAAGAGGGAACCATGAAAAGTGTTTTTACTGACTTTCAGGAGATGCCAGGTATCCACTGCTTGGCCAGCCCCTGCAGTACAACCCTCCTACTCTTCTTCATGGACACATTCCACACCAACAGGTATGACACGTAGTTCCTACTCCACAGGCTCTGTTGCTGGACACCCTAGCCGTCTCTGAGAATGTCAAGAGGTGCCGGGGAGTCCTCAGCCAGCTGCTGATACTTGTTAGCACTGGCCAGTATAGAGCAGAGCAAGGGACAAGGTGGCAGATGCTCGGCTGACTGGTGCTTCGCTACCGATACCAGAAGATGGGGTAGCCACTGGTACAGCACCCTTGTTTATGAAAACCAATCCGCAGGGCAAGTCCTAGTGACATGAGCAGCAAAGCAGACCAGCCTGAGACTAGTGTAATTTCTGCTCAACTACATAACCCAAAGTTGGCTTGGGTGCTATATTTTCAAATAGCACAACTTAGTTTGCAACTCTTCCTGGTTTTGTAGGGTCAGTCTGGCAGCAGGCATGGAAACCGAGGACGCAGACAAGCCAAGAAGGCTGCATCCACTGACCTTGGAGCCGGCGAAGCAGGTATGTCCATAGATGTTGGTCTCTCGATCCTCATCCCACCACACCACTAAAATGGTTCCATTCTCCTAGAGTTCCTTTACGAAGTTCCTAGAAATTCCTCCACCTGCCGTCAGGTCCTTAGATGTGATGTGAGTGTATACATAGTAAGGCAGCTTTAGGAGCAGTTAAGAGGGAGGGACACAGGGAAAAGATGTGTGTGAGAGGGGCAGGGAGAGAAAGGACTCACTCTCACCAGCAGGAAGCAGCCAATGAGAAGGTGTCGTCTTTCTGTGGTAGTGCTTTTGCCCGTATACTCGAGTCCTGCTGAGCGGCTGTGGGTGGGGAAGGCGGGTGCTGCTCTGTTTATTTCACATTGGAGTGGGCAGCTCAGACAGGGTTTGCCCAGTGACCTGGTCTGGAGAACACCCCTGGTTAGTGCTGCGCCTTATCAGTGAAGGCTGAGATCAGTAGCTTAGCACTCAGTGTTGACTTGGAATGCTCTTAAAGAGAAAAGGAGATTTTGTGAGTTTATATAATGTCAGAACTGTTTTCTTCGTCATCTGGGGCAGCAACATCCCTGACCTCACGTCTGGTGATAGGTGTGCATTAACTCTCTCACCTTTTCTATGCTAGTTGTTGGCAAAGTCTTGGAAATCACAGAGCTACCAGATGGGATAACTCGTGTGGAAGCTGAGAAGCTTTTTGGGGAACTCTTTAAAATTGGCGCCAAGATCCGATGGCTCCGGGACCCCCAGTCTCAGCCCCAGCTACATCGTCCTCCTCTCTGCTGCGGCAGTGGGGACAGCACTGTCCACCCCGAGCGCTCTAAACCCAGTGACCTGGCCTCTACGTACACTGTCTTAGCCACGTTCCCCTCCATCTCAGCTGCACAGAGTGCGCTGAGGAAGCAGATCCACTCAGTGAACAAGTTCAAGCTGAGAATGAGCAAGAAGCACTACGACTCCCACGTCTTGGAAAGGGCGAGTTCTCAGTAAAGCAGCCACCTTTGGACCCCTGTCATCCCCGCCCCACCTGCCCGCCCTCTCCCCGCTGATTGGCTTGATACGTGGAGAGGATGTTAATATAGAGACTCCTGGGATGTGTGGCCACATGGTACAGCTTTTGGAAGAAAGGCCAGGGACCCAGTAAAGGGAGGGGGGGAGATACCCATTTCACCCCAGTGACTATAGGAACCCACACAGGAATGATACAGAGTAAGCAGCTTTTTCTAAGGAAAGGCTGTTCAGATGCCTCCTAACTTTTATAGTTATTTTGTTTTATATTTCTGAATTCTTGTATCAGATCCAAAGCTCTATTGTACAGCAAATTATTCTTCAAAGTGATTATAACCAGTTGCAGCCTGTATTTCTTTTTGCGGCCAGCACAGTGTGAACCAGCTCAGACTTTGGGGGAAAAAAAAAAGAATGCAGGAATGGAATAACCAAGTCAAAACCATGTCAAAACTATCCTCTGGGGGTGCTGAGGGTGCTGAGGAGACCCACAAATAGACGATTACTCCTCCACTGAATTGCTAAACACAGAAAAGTTTTCCAGGAAATCCAGAACTCCCCAACAGGGTCCTTCCTTCATTTAGGTAGTATGGCCATTAAGAGTAAAGGTAATTATGTTCTCAATGCCTCTTAGTAAAACCACTTAGGTTAAAAAGAAATAGGAATCATCCTAGGCAGGAAAATTATTCCACTTTTTTTTAAGTGTCCTTCCAATAACTAAATGCCACTCATGTGCATTCTCCTGTGTGGATATTTTGTCACCTGTGGAAATGCACTTGATGAGTGCTGAAAACTTCTTAAGTGGTTTGAATTTTGTTTTCATTGTTTGCAGCGGATTACTGGACATCAAAGATTCATTGCACTTATGAACAAGGAACCTTATTTTCAGTTTCTGTGTAATTTTGCAAGGCTGTACAATGTGCTGATGCAAGCCTTTTTCAGTTCAAGAGAATAAATGTTTACAAATGTAGACCCACTGTTGTCTTTTTTTTAAATAGAAACTTCTTTAGGGGCTGCTAAGGTGGCTCATGAGGTGAGAGCGTTTGTTGCATATCAATCTCTAGAACCCATACAGGTAGTAGGAGAACCCACTGCACAAAGTGTCCTGTGTCCACAGTGCCACAAGCATTCAGAGAAAATAATTGGTATCACAGCTGACAAGAATAGGATCTGCACTCTCAGTCAGGCTAAGGAAAGTTAGCTTTCCGGGTCCCCCACTGAGGGACTTGTGCCCTGTGAACAGTGGACATAGACCTCGGAATAAAAAGCCACCATTATTCTGTGCCTGATGTATGTCAAGGCAGCACACACACAATACTACACAAAGCAGCTAAGTTCTTCTCCACATCCACCATAGAAAAATGTCCAAGCAGGACCTGAGCAGAGGCCAGCCAGGAGGTCTCTGTGAAGGTGGTCTGACCCTTGCGTCCCAGCAGTCTTTGTGGGTCAGTACCCAGCTATTCAAAGGCCCCATGTCTGGGATTCTCGAAGCTTTGAGAGCTGAGACTGCCACTCACACATCGAACCCATCGGCCTTCAGCATAAAACACTGCAGCAGAGTGCATTGCTTCTGCTTTACTTCTAATTAATTCATTTTGGATTGTTTTATTCCTGGCACAGGCATATTAGAAAAGCATAAAGGAAAGACAGGAGGAAAACCTGAGTCAGAAACAGAAAAGTGATCAAAGCAGTTCTTTGGGAAAGGGGAAGGGAAGGGAAGCATTCAAATAGATAAAAGAATTGGCTAAGTAAAGTTTCGGTTGTTTTCTTGCTTAACAAATTTAGTTTAACACTGGTAGTGCATGTCTATAATGTCTTGTCACGTGTCTATAATGTGCATGTCACAGTACTTGGGAAGGTTCAGGCAAGAGTTCCATTTCCAGGATCCACGTGACTCCTATAAGTTGTCCTCCGACCTCTGACATGCTATCACACACAAACACACACAAGTTGAGTCCTCCAGGTTGAGAATGTAGTTCATAGTTCAGTTGGTACAATGCTTGTCTAACATTGAGAACGCCCTGGGTTTGATCCTTGGTACCACTTAAACCAGGTGTGATGGTACACACATGAAATCTTGGCACAAGGGAGGCGGGCACAGAAAAGTCAAAAGGTGATCTTTGGCAAGTTTGGGAGCAGCCTGAGCCACCAACCTGAAATTGTGGCTGGTGTGACTTGGATCAAGTCTATTATAGTGGTGGTGGGTATCGATGCCTTCTGAAGATGGGGATAAATGTCACCAAGAAAGCCTCCATCAATTGAGAGTGAGCATCTTCAAGAAGACTAAAATACAGGGGTCACAAGGTAAAAGGATGAACACTGGACAGATGGAAACCTCTAACCTCTTTACACATTTCACTTGAGCCTCCAAATAGTTCAAGCCAGACACAGTGATGCAAGATAATGGTTGAGTGTTCTGTAACAGCCTGGTCTACTTAGTAGCACTGTCTCAAATAACAATAGTGATGATATTCCTGAACCAGAAAGAGAGCCCATCCAGTAAAGGCACCTGCCACCATGCCTGACAAGTGAGTTCACACCTCAGAAACCACAGTCATCCTCTGGCCTCCACGTGAATGCCATGGCAGACAGGACCCTGAATTACACATACATATATACACACATGAAGAAATAAATGTAATGTAAACAGTAACACATTAATGTATCACTAAGCTATATCCCAGTGAAGCTTAAACTGTGGTCATGACAGTGACACCTATAATCTCAGTACTTGGGAGGTAAAGAAAGGTACATAGATCCAGAATTAAGGTTATCCTCACAGTTCATCATGAGACTGTCTCCAGAAATAGAGATTAGACATAAAATTAGCCACATGTCATGGTTAGAACAATAGATGCCAGTTTGTTGTATACTGTGTAACATAATTGGATTTGGTTTCACTTCCTATGGTTTTAGTCACCTATATTCTAAAAATATATAGAAATTTTCATTGAATTAGTCCTGGCTAACTGGCACTTCAATAAAAGACCCTATCCCCAATAATAAGGTGAATAGTTCTTGGGGAATGACAACCGAAATACCTCTGGCTTTCACACAAGTGTGCATTCACAAAATGATTTGAGTGAGCCTTCAGAGCAGAAAAATTTGAGGATTATTTCTGTATTTAACTTCTGCCTGAAACATTTTCCCACCTGGAATTTTCCAATTAATTTAACTTGGAGGGGGGAGATTTTCCTTAATGGTGTGTGTGTGTGTGTGTGTGTGTGTGTTATGTGCACGTGTATGCAGGTGTCCACAGAAGCCAAAGGAGGTTGTGAGAATCCCCTGTAGCTGGAGTTACAGGCTATTGCTAGCCACCTAATGTGGGTACTCAGAATTGAACTTAAGTCCTCTGCAAGAGCCATGTGTGCCTTTGAACACAGATCTTGTCTCTCCACAGAGCCCTTCCTTCATTCATATTTAATACTACTTCCTTTTCCAGTGGTCCATTTCAGTCTCGCTTGAGGCTATTTCTGGTAAACTATAACTAATGACTCAATGTAAATTAATAATATCCTGTAGTTCCTCTCAGCATTTATTACAGTGGCAATTACAAGAGTAATTGGCCAATTCATTGCTTAATGTTTTGCTACCCATCGGGAGTGTAATCCTTGAGACAGATTGTCTATGGCTTTTGTCTACTAATGCCGCCTCCACACCACTAATGCATTTCTCAACAAGTATTTGTCCAGTGATTACATTTAGAAACGATCTAGCAAAACAAGGGCTTTGCGTTCTGAGCAGTACATGCATAGTTTTCTTAAGCATGATTTGGGCAGGCCTCAGAAACGATTGCTAGCACCTCTAGAGCACTTAATTACCACTTCATTGCCAAGTCCTTGCAATGCTGCTTGGTTCCCTCAAGGCTCGAATTGTCTAGTGAGGCCAACTGAACTGTCAGAGAGATTAGGAAATTTGTACAGGGTTATGATGCAGGTGTTTCCTACCAGGGATGGCTGGTTTCAGGCTTTATGGGCTAAGTCCTGTTATCGCCCTGCACCTTTCACTGATGCTGGTTTATATTACTCACTTGTATCTGTCTTTGAAGCAGAAGAAGAATGTCAGAGTAGTTTACAAAGAAAAAGTCGATTTGTGAATGAAGCCAGGACAAATGCAAATGTTTTTCTTCTATTTTTATTTCATATGCATCTACAAACCTTACACAGTTTCCAAGTTATTTACTTCCTGGGCTATAAGCAAGTGGGTTTTACTCCATATAGACAACTTTCTTTATACCTCTCTCAAGGAAAAAAGAAAATAAAAAGTTTTTTTTAGTTTTTTTTGTTGTTTGTTTTTGTTTTTTTGTGACAGGGTTTCTCTGTGTAGCTTTGGAGCCTGTCCTGGAACTTGCTCTGTGGACCAGGCTGGCCTCAAACTCAGATATCCATCAGCCTCTGCCTCCTGAACACTGGGATTGAAGGTGTTGGACACCACCACCCAGCCAGCCTAAGTTATTTTTAAGCAATACATAATAGCATAAAGATGTATATATTAATGAGTTCCCATGTGTGTTTCAGTGCACGAATACATCACAGAATGTTTCAACCAATCTAAACAAATCTACCTCATTTATAATTTCTTTATTGTGAATCCTCAAAATCCTGCCTGATTGCAGGTTGAATTTTAGTAAGACCACAGGGCTGGAATTGTAGCGCAGTGCTTGCCTAGCGCACATGAGACTCTGAATTTTATTTCTAGCAATGGAGAGAAGGGTGGAGAGGAGGAAAAAATAAAGTCCACCCCAAATTGAAGTTTAAAAAATCAGTTAGTAGTTCTAGAGAATGGTGCCCTTTAAAAGAGGAGATCATTGTCTCAGTTTTTTAAATCGGTTGAAAAATATAAACTTTGTTGTAATTCATTAGCACTTTTAGATAATAAACTGTAGAAATGGAGTGTTTTTATATCACCTCCTTAATCCCTTAACAGGAGGGGAAATTTGATGTAGAACATTAATTATTTATGCAATGTTAAGCCACATAAACCCTCAGATAATATTAAGGTATTACATATAGATCAATATTTCAATGTCGACCAACTACAAATTACCATATCTTTAGGACATTCTCACATAACAATGGAAGAGAACCGTTGTTTTCCTCTTTTGTATTACCATAGAGAAAGAAGCTGGAAAATAATGTTCAAAAAGTGGCCATGGGCTGTGGTGGTGTACACCTTTAATCCCAGGACTTGAAAGGCAGAGGCAGGCAGATCTCTGTGATTTCAAGGCCAGCATGGTCTACAATGTGAGTTCTAGGATTGCCAGGGCTACAGAGAAACCCTGTATCAAAAACACAAAATGGACTAGGCATGATAAAAGCACAGGCTGTAATCTCAGCACTAATAATGCTGAGGCAGAAAAATGGTGGATTAGTTACTTGTGGCTGTGATTAAATACTTGACAAAAAACACCTTAAAAAGAAAAAATACTTCTTTTGGCACTGTTTAACCATATGACCGACAAGGCATTGTAGCCTTCCCCTTTTGTACCCACTAAGGGCCCCGGGCTGTACGGATGGTGTCACCCACATTCAGAGTGACTCTTCCCTCTCCTGTTAAACTCTGAAAACTACCTCACACATAGCCCAAAGGGTGTATCTCCTAAGTGAATCCAAATCCAGTTGGGTTCACAATGAGGATCATAACAGTTATCTGTACAGTCAGAGACCAGCATGGATTGCACAGCAAGGAATAAAAATAAATAAAAATAAATGTTTACATAGCATAGTGGCTAGAGGTCTTAGAATTAGTAAATGCCCACTATATCCCCGAAGGCCAGTATTCTGCCAATACCTCCAATAAGGTTAAGGGGGTTTATGGACTACAATACATTACAATTGTGCCTTTATCCAATCTTCTTCTTTCGTTAGTTTTTTTTTTCTTTAAGATTTTATTTATTTATTACGTATACAGTTATCTGCATGCATGCTTACCAGAGAGGGCACCTTATTATAAATTATAAATATAAATGGCTGTGAGTCACCATGTGGTTGCTGGGAACTGAACTCAGGTCCTCTGGAAGAACAGCCAGTGCTCTTAACCTCTGAGCCATCTCTCCAGCCTCGCCCCTCCCCCCCCCTTTTTTTTTTTTTTTAAATTTGGCGTTTCTCCACATATCCTGACTGTCCTGGAACTCACCACATAGAGCAGGCTGGCTCCAGCTTTCAGAGATCCACCCACCTCTGACTCCTGAGTACTGGGGTCGAGGACCTGCGCCACCAGGCCACTCTGAATCCTGAGTGATAGCAACTCGCTATCTATCATTTATCCTTACGTCCCTGAGTCCCTTTTGTCGTGCCTCGAAACCCGGGTTTGTATTTCCACAGCGGGGAAGTAAACAAGCCCGGGAAAACTACAATTCCCAGGGAGCCTCGCTGCAGGCGACGCCGACGTGCTGTAGCGGTTAGTCATCCTTCCTGATGCCGCCTTCCCCTTCCTGGAGTCAGAACCCGGGGCATCGCGGGCGCGCGCACGCACGGGCTCACATAGCCGGCGAAGCTCGGGGGCCCTGGCGACGCGCGCGGTCACGTGATGCGGGGCGGGGCGTGCGGGGGCGGGGCGAACTCTTTCTGCGCTGCGCGCTCCGCTGCGTGTCCCCCGCGGGGCGGGGGCGGGCGGGGCGGGGGCGGGGGCGGGGCGGGGGCGGGGCCGGGCGCCGCCGGGCGTAGGAGCCAGTGACGAGCTGGGTCCTCGGGACGAGGCGTCGGACGAGCCAGTCGGTGGTTGCCGGGGCCGCGAGGCCGGAAAGCGAGGAGGGCGGGGCCGGCTGTGGGACCGCGGCGACGACACACCGAGCGAGCGAGCGAGCGAGCGAGCGCCTGGGCCTGAGGGGAGCGATGCTGTGGTTCCAGGGCGCCATTCCGGCGGCCATCGCGTCTGCTAAGAGGAGCGGCGCGGTCTTCGTGGTGTTCGTGGCAGGTGACTGGGGACTGGGCCGAGGACGCTGCTTCTGCGGGTGTCTGGTTCTGTGGTTTGGTTTCTCCTTGGTTCTCGTGGGCGCCGAGAGAGCCGGGTGGGAGGACCCGCGGTGCGGCTGGGCTCGGGCAGCCTAACCCTGTCGCCGAGTCCGCTCGGGTCAGCTCGGCTCCGTTCGGGTCCGCCCGGCGCTGCCCGGTTCGCTCGGGGCCCGCTCGCCTCGGATCGGCAGCGCTTGGGTTGTGTCGCCTGGCCCCGGGCTTGCTTCGCTGCGGGGCCCACCCGCTGCGGGCCCGGGGCTCCTGGGTGCCTCTGGGTGTTGGGGACGCCGCTGTGACCCCTCTGATTCCGTGTGCGGAGCGCACTCGGGGCCCTGTGCCCAAACACAGCCCTGCTAGGAGACGCGCCCTGCAGGCCCTGGCAGTCTGGTTGTGGCAGGCAGGTCCCCTAAGACCCCCGGCCGGTGCCCCCTTGGTCCTCTGGGAGCCCCTTTTCAGCGAGCTTGAACATCCTTTCAGTGCTTGATGTTCAGGTGCGATTGGCACGGGCCATTAGGCAAACAATTGGGTCTAATTAGTTGTGAGCCGTCAAGAAAGCTGTGTCATCGGTAAGCCACAAAGAAACCACCTGATGTCCACAGTAGCTGTTTGAGAATGTTCCTGAAACTTGAACTTGAGCTTCACAGAGGGTAATCTTTTACCATAGCGCTGGGGGGGGGGGGGGGGGGATCTAATGTGCACTGCCTGCTTTATTACAAGCTGATTATATACATTTAACATATTTTCAAAAGTACACATTCAGTCGTGATTCTCCCCCCTCTTCTAACATAAAGTCTAGTTTTCCAGGCATATGCTAACTCATTGAACCTCTATGCTTCTCTTGATTATTTTTCTCATAATCTGTTTTATTGCTGAACTCTTGTAAATCTGCTTCTGTAGTTTTCTACATTCTTGTTACATGGACCAGTTTGTGTGACAACTGTTAATTCGAAGTGTATTTTTCTAAAGTTTTTAAATTTCATGTGTGTGGTGGTTTGCCCTAGTCGAGTGGTGGTGTCAAACTTCTTTAACCCCAGCACTAGGGAGGCAGAGGCAGACTGTGAGTTTGAAGCAGCCTGGTCTACAACACTGATTTCCAGGACAGCCACAGCTACACAGAGAAACCCTCTCTCGAAAACAAACAAATGAAACAAAAGAGTCCTGGAACTAGACTTACAGACAGGTGTGAGCTGCCACGTGGCTGCTGGGGATTGAACCCAGGCTCAGTGAACTTGTGAGCCTTCTCTCCAGCCCCAGAAGTATATATTTCTCCACCCACTTAGGTTTATTTAACATTTTACTTATAATTGACCCACATCTCTCAGTAGTTCTACAACTTTGTCCGTTTTTGTGAAGAAAACTGAACTATGAATTTGATTCAGCCATAAAATTTAGATGTATGGTTGTTTTGTTATGCTAAATTTTTAGCTTGGTATTGCTGTTAATTAAAGCATAAATCATTTATATTCTATTGGGGTTGTATTGTACTTTAAATAAATAAGTCTTGTAATCCAGTAAGGACAGTGATCACATAAGAATGAGAAGAATATGACACTTTAGTATGTGGTCAGTAGGTTTATTAGATTGTAAGCCATCACATGGGTCTGTGAATTAATGAACCCATGTCCTCTGGAAGAGCAGCTACTGGCAGCTACTGCTTAACCACTGAGCTATCTCTTCAGTCCGAGCTTATAACATTTTAAACTGTGTTCTTCAAATTTTCAATAGGTATTTTGAAGGGATCTTTTTTTTTTTTTTTTTTTTTTGTGGTTTTTTGAGACAGGTTTTCTTTATATTGCTTTGGAGCCTGTCCTGGAACGAGCTCTGTAGACCAGGCTGGCCTCTAACTCACTCCACCTGCCTCTGCCTCCCAAGTGCTGGGATTAAAGGCATTCACCACCAACGCCCAGCTGTTTTGTTTTTATATGTGAGTTCCTTAGGTCTGGAGTTGTAAAGTAACTTGAACCAGGCTCAGAAAAACTGTGTTTGGTTGGTTTGCATTTCTTTGAAACAAGATCTCACATATAGCTCAGGCTGGCCTTGAACTCCTGATCCTCCTCCATCCATCTCCCAAGTGTCAGGATTACAGAATTGTACAACCACACAGGTTAAAATTACATTCTAACAGTGGGTTTTTTGTTTTGTTTTGTTTTGTTTTAACAGAGTTTGACTACATAACCTTGGGCTTTGAACTCACAGAGATCTATCTGCCTTTGCCTCCCAAGTGCTGGTATGGAAGGTGTGCACCACCCTGCCTGGCTTACCCGTAAAATATTTTAGCTACCTAGAAAAAGTGTCTTGCCTTTTGTTCATTTGTTTTTGAGACAGGATCTCACTTTGTAGTCTGCTCACCCCAAACTCATAATTGTCTTCTTGCCTCAGCCTCCCAAGTGCTTAGGCATGTGCCACCATATCTGGTGGCTTTTTTTTTCTTGAGTTTCTCCTATCCTGGAACTGGCCTTGTAGGCCAGGCTGGCCTGGAATTCACAGAGATCCGCCTGCCTCTGCATCCCAAGTGCTGGGATTAAAAGCATTCACCACCAATGCCCATCCACTGTTTTGTTTTGTTTTTTTAAGCATTTGTGAAGTGGTGGTGCAGGATTTTAATCCGAGCACTCAGGAGACAGAGATAGGAGCAGCTCTGAGTTCCAGGCTAGCCTAGTCTACAGAGTGAGTTCCAGAACAGCCAGGGCCATGAAGAGAAACACTCAAAAGAAAAAAAGCAGTTGTAGCAGTTGTAGGTTATATGGTACAATAAATCAATAAATGAGTTCTAGAATCAGGGTGTCCTTGTTTTTTGTTTTCCCTTTTTAACAGATTGCTAATAAAAAAATGATGATACATAAACATTCCTAAAATGTACTAAGGTTATCAATTAATTTGAAAGAAAAAACTTCCCTTTCATGGTAGGTCCAAACCTGGGGCTTCATGCATGCCAGGTGATTGCTCTACCAATGAACAACACCCCTACTCTAAACTGCTAGATTTCATTTACAAAATATTGAAAAACTGTAGAAATATTTGAAGTCTTACATGTTATAGAGCTTTATACATATACATTACAAAATATTGAAAAACTGTAGAAATATTTGAAGTCTTAGATGTTATAGAGCTTTATACATATACATACTTCTCAGTTGACTATACTGGGGTTTGCTGGTATTAAATATATTTAGAATATCAGCAAATATTGAATGCTTGCAGAAATACTGTTAGGAATGAACAGTGGAGTCTGTCTCTTATCCTCTTCCAAGATACAGTTAGTTTTTCTAGAGTTTTAGCTAGGTAGTTCCAACACAAAGAAGGATGAATGTACCTTCAATCCCAGCATGTGGGAGGCAGAGGCAGGCAGACTTCAGTGAGTTGGAAGCCAGCTTGGTCTACAGATCGTTTCAGGACAGCCAGGACAGTTACACAGAGAAGGCCTGCCCCCCCCAAAAAAAAACAAAAACAAAAACAAACCATACAGATAGATGCTGGGATCATAAAGTAGCAACACTGTGGTAATACCTAACAGGTAGGTCGCATCCTGACATGACACTGCTGTCTGCAGAGTTCATACCTTAGAACCTCAGAATTGTTACACTACCCCACCCAGTCCCCAGCCCAATCACAAATCATCCTTAAGATACCTTAAGTAAATTCACAGGGTTTTATATTGTATAGTGGACATAGCTGTTCTCTTATGCTTTGACTCAAGGCTGTGGACTATATATGCCCAGGCCCCAGAACTTTGTTTATAATTTGAAGAATTCATACCTAACTTGTGGTTTTATTGATTCAAGATCTCATTAGTAATATACCAACTTTTCAAAACATTAAACTTACTAAGAAATGAAAAAGATAGCTATAGGTAGCTATAGCTAGGAAGTGGTTCCAAGAGTGTTCACAGAATTATTCCAGGCTCAGGACTTGGGAGGTAGAAGCAAGAGAATTGTGAGTTCTAGGCTTAAACACACACACACACACACACACACACACACACACACACACACAGACACAGAGAGAGAGAGAGAGAGAGAGAGAGAGAGAGAGAGAGAGAGAGAGAGAGAGAGAGAGAGAGAGAGAGAGGGAGGGAGGGAGAGAGAGAGAGAGGTAGGCACGTACAAACAAAGAATATGGGAGCTGGAGATGGCCTACTGCCTTTGCAAAGAATCTAGGTTCAGCACCCATGTGGCAGCTCACAGTCCAGGTCTCTGGGGGATTTAATGCCTTCACAGCCTCCTGCACTTATGTGATACACATTCACACACACACATGAAGTAAGTTGGCTTGTTTTTTGTTTTTTTGAGACAGGGTTTCTCTGTGTAATAGTTCTGGCTGGACTTGAACTCAGGAGATCTTCCTCGGCCTCCCAAGTGCTGGGACTAACGGTGTGCACAACCACCACCTAGAAAAGTAAATATTTTTTAAAAATTATTCCAGGGAAAATGTTTGAGGCAAGTTTTTATTTTATTAATTTTTTTCCTTTTACTTCTCTAGAGGCTAGGTCTTGCTATTGCCCAGGCTGTCCTCCAACTCCAACTATATTTGGCTTTGTTTAATATAATTTTCATGAATTAAATAATTTATTTAATACTTAAATAAAAATTAAGTAGTTGTAGAGTTGTATTAGAAACTAGAGATATTTCAACCAAATTAACAAGGATTTCCAGTTTTAGCTACTTAAACTGAAAGATTTAAAGACAATTGTGCCATAGTAGAAAAACCTCCTGAGGAGACGGAAGCAGTGGTGTTACGAGGCAGGCTTACACTGTCTGGCTCTGCTGGCTGCCCTCTTTGGTTAACATAAACCACAAAGCCTTTACGGTTTGAGCAGTTAAGGTTTCTTAGGTTGGATGATGAGGCTAGAAGACTGCTGCTGCTGCCCTTCAAAGTTTTGTTGGCATACTTTTAAAAAAAAATAATTTTTATTTTATGTGCATTGGTATGAAGGTGTCAGGTCTTCTGGAACTTGAGTCACAGACAAGTCCTGAGCTGCCATGTGGGTGCTGGGAATTGAACCTGGGTCCTATAGAAGGACAGCCAGTGCTGTTAACCCTGAGCCACTTTTCAGTATTTCGGCTTTGGATATTGCAGCTCCCTCCAAGTATAGCATGCTTTTCTCCTAAAATCTAGGGTCACCTAATTTTATAATATAGTTGATAATATTAAAAAGAAAACACAGAAGGTACTTAAAATTGCAACTAGTAATTCTAGTGGAACTTAGTAAATATTAAGAAGCCTCTTGTTGAAGATTTCCCTCAGCTTCTGCTGCCATCACAAAGCTGAGTCAGGAACAGACCCTGCCAGTGGGAATGTGACATTGGGACCCTAACTTATCCAGTATAGGTAAGGGAATGAAAGACACCAACTTTACAGAAAAACTGTAGTCTCCTCCTTAGGATTAACTCAAGCTTAAATGTGTTCATTGCCTTCATTTGTTATTCGCCCCCAGGGTTTCTAGCTAAATGTCACCATTGTTATAACCCTTGTTGTGGGTAGTCCTCATTAGCTTTTCAGTTTCATTTGTCTCCTGTTCGCCATTGTTTATTATTTCCCCAGGCACACAGGCCTTTCTCTGTATATGTATTCTTTCTTCATGGTGAACTTGTCTGTATTTGGTGTGGCTCAATTATTTGGCTGTACCTTAAATGTCACCTTAAAGATGGATATGGTGGTATGTGTCTTTAATCTCAGCACTTGGGAGTTCAAGGCCAGCCTGGTCTAGTCAGTTTCAGGACATTCAGGGCTATGTAGAAGACCCTGTCTCAAAAAACAAAGTTATCCTAGAGAAGGCTTCTGACCATGATAAAAGATACTTTGTCTGTATGCTTACAAGTTAGGACTCAAACTCAGTCTTGGTTGGTCCTATGCTGGTTTCCCAGTGATCAGTCTAGGATCCATGAGCTCCCTCTTGTTCAGGTCAGCTGTCTCTGTGGGTTTCTCCAGCCTGGTCTTGACCCCTTTGGTCATCATTTTTTCTCTCTGTGCAACTGGATTCCAGGAGTTCCATTCAGTGTTTAGCTGTGGGTGTCTGCTTCTGCTTCCATCAGCTACGGGATGAAGGCTCTAGGATGACATGTAAGGTAGTCATCAATCTCATTATTAGGGAAGAGCATTTAAGGTAGCCTCTCCACTATTGCTTAGAATGTTAGTGGGGGTCATCCTTGTAGCTCTCTGGACATTTCCCTAGTGCCAGATTACTCTTTCAACCTATAATGGCTCCTCTATTAAGGTATCTCTTTTCTTGCTCTCTCCTATTTTTTTCCCTGACTCAATCTCCCTGCTCCATCATGTTCTCCTCTTCCCTCCTCTCCCCTTTTCTTTCTCCTAACTTCCTCCCCCCCCCCCCCCCAGTTTGCTCAGGAGATCTTGTCCCTTTCCCCTTCTGTGAGGAACCATGTATGTCTCTCTTAGGGTCCTCCTTGTTTCCTAGCTTCTCTGGCAGTGTGGATTGTAGGCTGGTCTAGAAACCATATATGAGTGAGTACATACCATGTTCGTCTTTTTTGTGACTGGGTTACCTCACTCAAGATGGTTTCTTCTAGTTCAATCCATTTGCGTTTGAATTTCAGGATTCCAGAGTAGTACTCCATTGTGTAAATGTACCACATTTTCTTTATCCATTCTTCAGTTGAAGGGCATCTAGGTTGCTTCTAGGTTGCTGGCTATTACAAATAATGCCAGCAACAGATTTTCTTATTATATGATTGTGCATCTTTTGGGTTTATGCTTAAGAGTGGAATTGCTGGATCTTGAGGTAGACTGATTCCCATTTTTCCGAAGAGCTGCCATACTGATTTCCGAAGTGTCTGTACAAGTTTGCACTCCCACCAGCCATGGAGGAGTGTTCCCCTTTCTCCACATCCTCTCCAGCATAAACTGTAATTGGTGTTTTTAATCTTAGCTATTCTGACAGGAGTAAGGTGGTATCTCAGAGTTATTTTGATTTGCATTTTCCTGCTGGCTAAGGATATTGAGTACTTTCTTAAGTGTCTGTCAAACATTTTAGATTCCTCTATTGAGAATTGTCTAGTTCTATATGCCATTTTTTAATTGGATTATTTGGTGTTTTGGTGACTAGCTTCTTGAGTTCTTTGTATATTTTGGAGGTCAGCCCTATGTCAGATGTAGGATTGGTGAAGATCTTTTCCCATTTTCTGGGCTGCCTTTTTGTCTTGTTGACTGTGCCCTTTGGCTTACAGAAGCTTCTCAGTTTCAGGAGGTCCCATTTATTGTCTATCTCAGTGTCTGTGCTACTGATGTTATGTTCAGGAAGCAGTCTCCTGTACCAATTTGTTCAAGGGTACTTCCCACTTTCTCTTCTAAGAGGTTCAGTATGGCTGGATTTATGTTGAGGTCTTTGATCCATTTGGACTTAAGTTTTGTACATGGCAATAGATAAGGATCTATCTGCAGTCTTCTACACACCAGCATCCAGTTGTGCCAGCACCATTTGTTGAAGATGCTTTATTTTTTCCATTGTATAATTTTAAGTTCTTTGTCAAAAATAAGGTGTTCGTAGGTGTTTGAGTTAATATCAGGGTTTTCAATTCGATTCCATTGGTCTACCTGTCTGTTTTTGTGCCAGTAACAAGCTGTTTTCAGGACTATAGCTCTATAGTAGAGCTTGAAGATGGTGATGCCTCTGGAAGTTCCTTTATTGTACAGGGTTTTTTGTTTTGTTTTGTTTTTTTGGTGTTTTGTTTTTTGTTTTTTTGTTTTTTTTTGGCTATCCTGGGCCTTTTGTTTTTTTTTTTATATAATGTTGTATATTATCCTTTCAAGGTCTGTGAATAATTGGGTTGGGATTTTTGTTGGGGATTGCATTGAATCTGAGGATTGTATTGAATCTGTGGATTGCTGTTGATGCTGCCTGTCCATGAGCATGGGAGATCTTTCCATTTTCTGGTATCTTCTTTAATTTCTTTCTTCAAACACTCAAAGTTCTTGCTATACAGGTCTTTTGCTTCTTTGGTTAGCGTTACCCCAAGATATTTTATGTTGTCTGTGGCTGTTGTAAAAAGTGAAGTTTCTCTGATTTCTTGCTCAGGCCCTTTATCGTCTGTATATAGTAGGGTTATTGATTCTTTGAGTTAATCTTGTATCCTGCCACTTTGCTGAAGGTGTTTATCAGCTGTAGGAGTGCCCTGGTAGAGTTTTTTGGGTCACTTATGTAAACTATCATATCATCTGCAAATAGTGACAGTTTGGCTTCTTCCTTTCCTATTTGTATCCCCTTGATCTTTTGTTGTCTTGTCACTTTAGCTAGAACTTCAAGTACTATATTGAAGAGATATGGAGAGAGAGGACAGCCTTGTCTTATTCCTGATTTTAGAGGAATCCATTGAGTTTCTCTTCATTCAGTTTGATGTTGGCTGTTGGTTTACTGTATATTGCTTTTATTATGTTTAGGTATGTTTCTGTTATCCCTCATCTCTCCAAGACCTTTATCATGAAGGGGTGTTGGATTTTGTCAAAGGCTTTTTCAGAATCTAGTGAATTGATCTTGTGGTTTTTCTTTTTCAGCTTGTTTATATGGTAGATATTGATACGTTTTTGTATATTGAACTATCCCTGCATCCCTGGGATGAAGCCTACTTGGTCATGGTGGATGAGTGCTCTGATGTGTTCTTGGATTCAGTTTGCCAGTATTTTATTGAGTATTTTTACATCAATGTTCATGAGGGATATTGGTCTGTAGTTAGTTGTGTCTTTGTGTGGCTTGGGTACTGAGGTAAGTGTAGCCTCGTAAA
Source organism: Cricetiscus sungorus (assembly GCA_030556225.1). NCBI lineage: Eukaryota > Metazoa > Chordata > Mammalia > Rodentia > Cricetidae > Cricetiscus > Cricetiscus sungorus. The sequence goes on along the minus strand of JANBXA010000367.1, from coordinate 11,893,537 downwards.
AAGAATTTAGCAATGACCCTTCTGTTTCTATTGTGTGGAACAATTTGAAGAGTATTGGTATTAGCTCTTTTTTGAATTTCTCGCAAGAATTCTGCACTGAAGTCATGTGGCTTTGGGCCCTTTTTGGTTGGTAGACTTTTGATGACTGCTTCTATTTCATTAGGAGTTATAGGAACATTTAAATTGCTTATCTGTTCTTGATTTAAGTGATATCTATCCAGAAATTTGTCCATTTCCTTTGAGTTTTTAAATTTTGTGGCATACAGGTTTTCAAAGTTTGCTTCTTTTTGTTCTAGAACTTTCAGTTGTGCTGTCAATTCTCTAAGGTGACTATCCTCCATTTTCTTCATGTGGGCACTTATTGCAATGAACTTTCCTCTTAGTACTGCTTTCAAAGTGTTCCATAAGTTTGGATATGTTGTGTTTTCATTCTTGTTGAATTCTAGGAAGTGTTTAATTTCTTTCTTATTTCTTCCTTGACCCAGAAATGGTGCAATTGCACATTGTTCAGTTTCCATGAGTTTGTAGGGTTTCTGCAATTTGTATTGTTGTTGAATTCTAACTTTAAAGCATGGTGGTCTGATAAGATACGGGCCCTATTCCAATTTTGTTGTATCTGTTGAGGTTTGCTATGTTGCCGTGTATGTGCTGGATTTTAGAGGATTCATGTGGAGCTGAGAAGAAGGTATATTCTTTTGTGTTTTGGATGGAACGTTCTATAGATGTCTGTTAAACCCAATTGGGTCATAACTTCTGTTAGTTCCTTTATTTCTTTGATAAGTTTCTGTCTGATGGTCTTGTCTAGTGGTGAGAATGGGGTGTTGAAGTCTCCCACTATAAGTGTGTGAGGTTTTATGTGAGATTTGAGTTTTAGTAATGTTTCTTTTACGAATGTGAGTGCCTTTGTATTTGGAGCATAGATAGATGTTCAGAATTGAGACTTCGTCCTGATAGATTTTTTTTCTGTGATGAATATGAAATAAACTTTATCTCTTTTAATTGATTTTACTCTGAAGTCTAATTTGTTAGATATTAGGATAGCTATACCTGCTTGTTTCTTGGGTACATTTGATTGGAAAATCTTTTCCCAACCCTTTACTCTGTCCTTGAAGTTGAGGTATGTTTCTTGTATGCAGCAGAAGAATGGATTCTGTCTTCGTATTCATTCTGCTGAATGAATTAAGACCATTAATATTGAGGGAATTAAGGACCATTGATTGTTAATTCTTGTTTGTTTTGGATTTGTTGGTGGTGGTGATGTTGTGAGTAGACTTACCACTCTTTTTCTTTTGGCTTCTGGTAAAGTGGGGTTATCTATTGCCTACAACTTTGTGAGTGTAGTTAACTTCCTTGGGTTGGAGTTTTCCTTCCAGAACTTTCTATAGGGCTGGATTTGTGGATATGTATTGTCTAAATCTGGTTTTATCATGGAATATCTTGTTTTTTCAGTTTATAGTGATTGAGAGTTTTGTTGGGTATAGTAGTCTGGGCTGGCATCCGTGGTCTCTAAGTGTTTGTAGAACATCTATCCAGGATCCTCTGGCCTTGAGAGTTTCCATGAAGAAGTCAGCTGTAATTTTGATAGGTTTGCCTTTATATGTTACCTGGCCTTTTTCCTTTGCTGCTCTTAATATTCTTTCTTTATTCTGTATGTTTGGTGTTTTGATTATTGTGTGTGGAGGGGACTTTTTTTTGTGGTCCTCTCTATTTGGCATTCTGTAAGCTTCTTGTACTTTCATTGGCATGTCTGTCTTTAGTCTTTGAATGTTTTCTTCTATAATTTTGTTGAATGTATTTTCTATACCTTTTAGTTGGCTGCATAGAGACCCTGTCTCAAAACAAAAACAAAACAAAAAAGCAAAAACGAAAAGAAAAACATCTGCTGCTCTTACAGAGGACCAGTTTGTTTCCCAGCACTCACATGGCAGCTCACAACTGTCTGTGCCCTTTCCAGGGTTCCGAAGCTGCCATCTAGCTGTCTCAGGCACTGCACTCACGTGCTGCTCTTAAATACTTGGAAGGCAAAGCACTCATAACACATAAAATTAAAAGTAAAACTTGAAACAAATATTTGTGGGTTATATTTTATTTGGAGTTCTAATTTCATAGAGGAAAGAATTTGGAATTAGCAGTCCTGGCCTTGGCGTTTCTAAGAGACCTTGAAATGTTTTCACAGGTGATGATGAACAGTCTATACAGATGGCTGCAAGCTGGGAAGATGAGAAAGTGGCAGAAGCATCTTCAAACAATTTTGTTGCTATTAAAATTGATACCAAAAGGTATGCTTATGCTTTAATGTTTCATTACTTTTTTATTTTGTAATCATGATCTTTTGTTATTTATAATGATACTGTTAGACTATTAAGAATGCCAATTTTATGGGCACAGATACCTAAAGCACTAAGATATACTGGAAACTTAAGTTATTTTTTAACTGTTTTGAGTGTGCCACCACACCCAGTTAAGGGAATTTAATTTTGCAGGGAGGGGAGTGATTTCCAGACAGGATGTCTCTTTGTAGCTTTGGAGCCTTATCTGGAATTGGCTCTATAGACCAGGCTGGTCTCGAACTCACAGAGATCCTCCTGCCTCTGCCTCCTGAGTGCTGGGATTAAAGGCGTGCACCACCACCACCAGGTAAATTATTTCATTATGATTGATAGTTAAACTTTATTATAAATAACATGCAAATCAAAATTAGTATTTCCACAGAAACTTAATTTCTTGTTGCCATTTTCAAATTCATTTTACACCTTGCTAAAAAAATAATTCAAGTTTCTCTTATCTACCACACATCCATGTAGCATGTAACAATATGATTTTGAGACTATCAATATGGATCAGGGGTAAAGGCACTTGTCGTCAAGGCTGAAAACTTCAGTTCAATTCCCATATCACACATGGTGGAAAGAGAGAACTTCCACAAGTTGTCCTCTGACGTACACTTGCAAGCCATGGTGTGTACATGCCTGGGTACACACACACACACACACACACACACACACACACACTGCATAAGTAAATGAATGTAAGAAAAAATTACTGTCCTGAAAAAGATTTGTAGTGTCTAGGTTGGAAAAACTTGGAAGTAACTATAAAGCTTCTGTTGAATTTCTCTGCAACAAGTGGTTTTCCATATCTTTTGGAATCTCTTTTGGGAATGGAGCCATTTACTTTGAAAGGAATGAGGAGATAGATGACTGAGTAAAGTCATTGGCACCAGTCCTGATGACCTGAGTTTGATCCCCAGAACTCACATGCCTGAAGCAGAGAACTGTCTCCTATAAATTATTATCCTCTGGTCCTCACATACGCACCATGGAGTGCGTGCTCACATGAGTGAGTGTGTGCACAGACACTTATAAAGAAATAAGTCACCAGGTGGTAGTGACACACACTTTTAGTCCCAGTACTCGGGAGGCAGAGGCAGGCAGTCTGTGTGAGTTGAAGGCCAGCCTGATCTACAGAGAGAGTTCCAGGACAACCAGAGCTGTTAAACAGAGAAAACTTGTCTCAAAAAAAAAAAAAAAAATTGCCTGTAAGCTTATAAAACTTTCACTTAATGTTTCATATTAACAAAAGTAGCATAAAGCAAGCCTGTTTTATAGTTACTAAACTATATAGCTTATGTTTTATTTTGTTGATTTTTATTTGTGTATGTATGTGCCTGCTTGAGTCTATGTATTTGACCCACATGCACTCAGTGTCTGGAGGCCAAAAAGGGTTCCACGTTCTCTGAAAGTGGAGTTAGAGGTGTCTGTGAGCTACTTGATGTAGGTGCTGGCATCTAACTGGAATCTTCTGGAAGAACAGTAAGCTCTCTTAATTGCTGAGCCATCTCTCCAGCCTATTGTTTTTGGTTTTTAGCAGTACCTGGGAATTATGGGATTACTCCCTTTGTTCAGTATCTAGTGAATACTATTCTTAAAAAGTCTCTCCTATTCCTGACTGTGTGTGTGTGTGTGTGTGTGTGTGTGTGTGTGTGTGTGTGGTCATCCGTGGTGTGTTTTGCTAGTGTCTGAATTGAGGAATGATGCGTGCTAGGCATATGCTTTTCTGTTATCTGAGCCCTCTCTCCCATCCATGACCACCAAGGTCTTTACATAAATCATTACATAAAATGATCTATGTAACAAGGTGTTACATAAATCATTAAAATATGTTTTCCACTTTTAAATATAATTATTTTACTGTAGGGGTAAGGCACACATGTGTAATAGCATATACATAGACACCTTGGTGAGGTTGGTTCTCTTCCACTTCCTGTAGGGTCTGGAGATTTCGCACCAATTGTCAGACTTGCCCAGCAGCCGCCTTACCCTGTGAACCATCTCAGTGGTCCTCTGACTTTTTTGTAGAAATGATGGTATTTGACAACTCTCTATACCCTTTCCCCAGTAATTATTTTAGACAGTTTTTCTTGATGGATATTCAGGATGTTTAATCCTTGTCATTCTATTCCATTTTCCATTTTTGGGGGGGTGGTTTTTTTCAAGATAGAGTTTCTCTGTATTGCTTTGGAACCTGTCCTGGAACTCGCTTTGTAGATCAAGCTGGGCTCGAACTCTCAGAGATCCGCCTGCCTCTGCCTCCCGAGTGCTGGGATTAAAGGCGAGCTCCACCAACGCTTGGCAATCCTTGTCATTCTAGAGTGTCACTGTATCTTGTTACAGGTTAAAATTTTTTTGCATGTATGTCTATGCACCATGTGCATCCAGTGCCCAAGGGGGCCAGAAAAGAGTGTTAGATCATCTGGGACTGGAGTTACAGATGGTTGTGAGCTTCCATGTGGGTGCTAGAAGTCGAACCTGGTCCTCTAGAAGAGCAGCCCATCCTCTTAACCACTGAGCCATCTCTCTAGCCCCCAAGGTTTTTTTATTTAGGTGTATTTGCTATTAAGGAAGCAACATGAGATTACTTTTTTCCCTGAGATGGGTTCTTACTTTGTAGTTCTAGCTGTCCTGGAAGTTACTATGTAGACAAGACTGACCTCGAACTCAAAAATCCTTCTATCTCTGCCTCCCTGGCACTGGGATTAAAGGCAAATGCCACCATACCCATCAAGATAGTCATTTTTAACTTGTAACCCTAGCCACCACTGTGGGGGCCATCAGAAGAAGGGATTGTTCACAGCTAAGCACTGAGCCAAACTCCTGGAATCCAATTGCAGAGAGGGAGGAGTGAAGAGCAAAGGGCTCAAGACCAGGCTGCAGAAACCCATAGAAATGGTGACCTGAACAAGGGGGAGCTCATGCACCCCAATCTGATAGCTGGGAAACCAGCATAGGACCCACCTAGATTTCCTGAATGTGAGTGTTAGTTAGGAGGACTGGGCAGTCTATGGGGCCTCTGGTGATGGATCAGTATTTATTCCTAGTATACGAATGAACTTTGGGAGCCCATTCCACATAGAGGGATGCTCTCTCAGCCTAGACACATGGGGGAGGGCCTAGACCCTGCTCCAACTGATATGACAGATTTTGAAGATCCCCATGGAAGGCCTCACCCTCCCTGGGTAGCAGAAAAGGGATGGGATGGGGGGTTAGGGGTGATGGGAGGTGGGGAGGGTGAGGGAACTGGGATTGACATTTAAAACAAGCTTGTTTCTAATTTAAATTAAAAAAAACTATCAGTAAAAGAAGAGATTTTTTTATCTGAAAATTATGAAACAAAAGAACAAAAATGTTTTGTGAAATAAAATTCATATTTCTTTCCAGCTTATTCCTGTGACAACAACTAGTAATTTTGAATTTTTAAAATACACTTATGATTGGGCTGATAAATTTAATGAAAGCAACCCAGTATTTAGAAAATAGTTGAATTCATGTTATGAATTTTTCTTGATTTTTTTCCTTTTTTTTTTTTTTTTAACAGTGAAGCCTGTCTGCAGTTTTCACAAATTTGTATCCTTTCATTGAAGATTTGGTTTCATTCATATAGATAGATAGATAGATAGATAGATAGATAGATAGATAGATAGATAGAGATAGAGATATATAAATATAGATAGATATTTGCTTTTCTTTTTTAATTAAAAACTTTAAGAATTAGTTTAATTTAAGAAAACTTAAACTTTTGGTAGAAGCAATGTTGCAGTCTTTTGAGGTAATATATTGTAGCTAATGGCAAAGTAGATGTTTTTCTTTTTTTAATTTATTTTTATTTTATGTGCATTGGTGTTTTGCCTGGGGTGAGGGTGTCAAGTCCCGTGGAACTGGAGTTTGAGACAGCTGTCATGTGGGTGCTGGGAATTGAACCCAGGTCTTCTGGACGACCAGTCAGTGCTCCTAACTGCTAAGCCATCTCTCCAGCCCCGATGTTTTTCTTTTTTAACGTGAATATTTGAAGAGCAGTATGGAATACTTTGGTTGAAATGTTATATGTAGGAGGCAAGAGGCAAAATGGATATAATTGTGTAGGAGAATGCAATGTATGCTATATAAACCATAAATCATTTACATATCACATATACTAGAGACATGATATGATATGGTAGTTGAGGTAAGAAACATGTTGCTGGTATATTGTGAAATCTACTAAGATGATGTGCTGTGCTTTGTTGCGGTGTTTTGTAAGACTTCTTGATTCAAGCATCAATTATTAGACTTAATTAACCTGTGCAGACCCTGTAGTGTGTGTCCCATCCAGTTTCTTTATAGGAGACAGCGGGATCCCTTTGGAAGTAATAGCAGGGAGTGTTTCTGCAGATGAACTTGTTACAAGAATTCACAAAGTCCAGCAAGTAAGAAGGAACAACAACATTTTTGGGGGGTGGGAGGTTTCAAGACAGAATTTCTCTCTGTGTGGCCCTGGCTGTCCCTGAACGGCTTTATAGACCAGGTGGTCTTACACTCAGAGATCCACCTGTCTCTGCCTCCTCAATGCTGCACCCTGGCTGCTTTCTTTGGTTCTTTTTGTTTTTGGTTGGTTAGTTACTTTTTTTTGTTTCGCTTTTTTAAGATTTTATTTTTAATCCTCAGCCCTTTAGGTTTTTTTCTTATTCTGGCTTTGACTTCATTAATTGTTAATGAATCTATTTAAATTGTTTATATCTTCTTGATTTAATATTTGCCAGGTCTTAGTTGTACAGGGAAATATTGTCTATATTTTTTGATTTTATTTACATTCATTTTATTATTTATTTATTTTGGTTTTTCATCACAGGATTTCTGTGTAGCCACGTCTGCCCTGGCACTCATTTTGTGCCACCATGCCTGGTGATTTTCCAGTTTTAAAAACAATGTATTTTACTTTATTTGTGTATGTATGACTGGTTGCATGTATGTGCACTGCGGGCCTCAGGTGCTCCAGTTGTTCAGAGGGCATCGGATCCCTTGGAACTAGATTGTAAGTAGCTGTGACCTTCTGATGTGAATGACCCAGGTCTTCCACCAGAGCTGCTGCTGCTGCTGACGTACAAGCCATCTCTCCAGTCCCACAGAGTTTCCAGTTTTTTTTTTTTAATAAATCTTTATTTTTCTGTATTTCGTTGAGTTCCACAGTAACTTTCCCCTTTGCATTAAATATTCCCTAATTTGGGTCATCATTTTTTGGTTACATTAGTTGGCTAGGGTTTTGTTAATCTTTTTGCTTTGTTTTGGTTTTCAAGACAGTGTTTCTCTGTGTGGCTGTCTAACTTTGTAGGTCAGGCTGGCATCAAACTCACAGAGATGCGATTGCCACTGCCTCCCGAGTACTGGGGTTAAAGGTGTGCACCATCATGCCCAGACTAATTTTATCCTTATTATTTCTTGCATCTACTGTTTCAAGATTTGGATTGTTCGTGTGTTTCTGGCCAGAAGGTCACTCTGCTTTAAAACCTTTTATGGCCTGGAGAAATAGCTCATCCCCCAGTATTGAAGAAGGAAAATTGTGCTCTGGCCAGCTTGTAATTGAATTCCATAATGTGATTTGTTTTGAGGAAAGGTCTCTGTATATAGCCTTGGTTGTCCTGGAACTTGCTATGTAGACCAGGATGACTTTGAACCTACAAAGATCCACTTGCCTCTGCCTGGGATTAAAGGCTGGTAGGCTCCCATGTTCAATAATGTTTTTTTGTTGTTTGTTTAGTTTTGTTTTGTCTAAGACTCTACATTTTCAATTTGTCTTACTGAGGGTTTAGTATTTCTTCTCTCTCTCTCTCTCTCTCTCTCTCTCTCTCTCTCTCTCTCTCTCTCTCTCTGTCTCTGTGTGTGTGTGTGTGTGTGTGTGTGTGTGTGTGTGTGTGTGTATTGATGAGTCATCTACCATTAAATGGCTATAGAGTTACCATTTCTTTTCTCCCAAGATGCACTCATCAAAAGGTGAAACATCAGTGACAAATGACAACCAGTCAGAAAGCTCAGTATCTGCCCCATCTGCCTCATTTGAACCTAATGACGTATGTGAAAATGCTGAGCCCAGGAATGCAGAGCTTTGTGAGACACCGGCTGCTTCTGACACAAAGTTGGATACTGCAACAGGTACAGGCAGAGTATTCCTTCACTTCATACTTAGGACATGCATTCGCCTCACTGTAGCATCCCTGACAGAGAATG